>SKCR01034265.1:0-556763 GCA_019454045.1 Zanthoxylum bungeanum
AGATATACAAAAAGCAATTTCTTCTATCTCTTTCACATAGCTCACGTTTTTGAGCTTTTCCCTCATCTCCCTCTCTCGGTTTTGAACCAACTTTCTTCTCCATTTTTGGCAAGGCCGAATATAGCAAGGATAAAGATGGTGATTTGTGCAAATCATCAAGGTGCTAGCATACAAGGAAGCATACAAGGTGATAGGGAAACCATCTCATGAGCATGGAATCACCATTGTTGAAGCTTGGAGCTTGAAGACATCCATGGAGGACCTTGGCCGAAGATGGAGGAGAAAAACAGTGAGTTTGCCGTGAGCCTTGGATCTTCTCAAAGGGCATAAAAAGTTTTTTTCTTCGTAGCATCCAATCCGTTCATTGTGAGTATGATTCCGCCATTCTCCTTTGCGTATTCACATGTGTTTTATGCTTATAAATGATCCTTGAGACTTAATAGAAACCCAACAAACTCATCATTGCACTTTTGAAGGCATCCAGAGCAGAGAAAGAAATACATCAAATGGAAGCCACTTCAAGAAGACGGGTTGTAAATATTTGTGTCTTTTGTGGTACTAGTGTTGGTACTAAGCCACAATACGTAGCAGCAGCACAGGAATTGGGTCGAGTCTTAGCTGAAAGGAATATGCACTTAGTATATGGCGGTGGCAATCTTGGACTAATGGGGATCGTTTCAAAGGCCGTACAGGATAGAGGCAGTCAAGTCTTGGGAATCATCCCAAAACCTTTGGCGGAGGCGAACCTTATAGGACCATCAAACGGTGAAGAACTGATCGTTCTAGGTATGTCTGAACGACTGGTAGAAATGATTAACCGTACTGATGTTTTTATTGCTTTGTGAGGTGGCTTGGGTACAATGCAGGAAATCTTTACAGTGCTATCTTGGGAGAACTTGAACATACACCAGAAACCAATTGGACAGTTCAACGCATATGGATTTTATGATTTTCTTTGTGTATTTCTTGATGATGCCCGGAGAAATCGATTCGTATCAAAATCTCTAAAAGAACACCTCTTCACTGCCAGAACTGCCCAGGATTTAATTGACCAAATCTTAGCCTTTGAACCACAAATTGACCCTATCCTTTCCAAGATCAATTGGTCTGATAATGATTGTAAGAAGCGTAAGGGTGTTTTCACACCTAGTGCCCTAAAACCAACTAGTTTGGGAGTCACTGGCCCAAAGCTCGCTTGACCGGTGCGTAAACACACGCGTATAACGCAAGCGCACGTATCATTCAAGTAGTATAAAAAGTATCGATCCCACGAGGACTTAATACCTAATCTATTGATTTTATGAGGTCAAATGATTACTAGTATCTAACATGTTGTTTGATTTATTTGAAATGGTGATGATTCTAAATTTAAAAATAAGTAAATAAAATTGCGTGAAAGTAGATTAATGAAAATTCAATTATATAAAACTATCTAGGGTTGTCATTTCTTCCAATATTATTTAAAGATGAAGTGGTTATCTTAAAGTTGGGTAATATATTGATTTATTAACCTGGAACACTAAATTATGTAAAAGCATCTTCTGATGGTCAATTATAAATACCCAGTATAACCTAATTGAACCATATGTCTATGTCAACCAAATTACCTGGATTCATTAAGATTAAGTTCCAATTTGGCTACCTCCGCCCGACAGGTATATTCCTATCCTGTAAGGAAATCTATTAAAGGGTTATCTATCTTCAAGGAAGATCGTGGGCTTTTGAGTCTAAGGTCTTAAACTTAAAATCCCTATGTCTAGTTCATTTTAAGTTTACCTAGTCAATTTTATTAGTGGCCAGTTAATAAAAAGTATTAAGTTTAAGACTCAATAAATAAATCTTTATATGACCCAAACTATAATCTAACCCCTTATAAACTAGTGATATTAGATTTTATCACAATCCTAGATAACTAACTTAGTTACAACACATAGGTAGTGCTGGTAAAAACTTAAAAGACATAAAGTAAAATTACTAAAGAGTAAACATGGAAAAATAAATGCAATAAAATAAAATGCTAAGGTAAAAGGAATTAACTTCTACTATTTACTATTTAGATATCTCCCATAATATAATATATATACTTGTGATAATTTTCCCAACCAGCCATATAAGCGGTAACCTGATTAAGTCAAATTAAGTCCAACCAGCCATTAAGGCGGTAATATTTGTCAATAAAACAGCCATAAAGGCGGAACCAATTTAAACCTGCCATATAGGCGGAACCAAAATAAACCTGCCATATAGGCGGAACCAAAATAAACCTGCCATATAGGCGGTAAGAAAATTTAATTACCAACCGACCAATCTGGCGGTATCCTCATTAAGTCAGGTTTAACCAGATTAAAATGAATAACCAACCGACCAATATGGCGGTATCCTCATTAAGTCAGGTTTTAAATAGTTTATATATTATATTAAAGGGAGATTACTCTAAATAGCAATAGTAAAAGAATTACCTTTCACCCTAGCAGGGAGAAGTTACCTCCTCATAGTTGAATAGTAAAACTGTAAAAGTAAAAATAAATTACTATTATTATTAAAAAAAAGTAGAATTACTACTATTATTACAAAATGTAATTAAAATTAATTACAAAACTAAAATTTGAAGAAACTAAGCAGAGAATTCAGAAGGAATGGTACATCTAAAACTGAAGCATCGAGCTGAATTTATAGGTCTCAGTAGGCCATGGGCGTCGCGATGCCAAGGCATGTGCGCGTCGCGACGCGCGTTGATCACTGACACGCGTTGCTTTGCTTCGCGAGATCGTGACTCGTGTCACGCTTATGTCGGCAGTTGAATTATTGATGTCGGCAACATGTGATGGCGACACGTGTCCAGGCGCTCATTAGCATGATTCGCTGAGATGTTGACACGTGGAAGGTGCATTTTAGCGTAGATGATGATTGTCGGCATCTTAGGATGATGACATGTGTCACGGTGCATGTTAGCAGATCGACTGTGATGGTGACACGTGGCACGGCGCACGTTAGCAAAGTCAACTTTTTAGATTCTGACTTGTGGACCCGGCGCACGTTAGCAGCACTCGGCGCACGTTAGGCGTCGCGACGCCCAACGCCAAGGGTTTGGGCGTCGCGACTCGCCCAAATTACCAAAATGCCCTTTTTGCCAATTTTCACTGTTTTGCTCCAAATCACCTCCAAAATGTCCTGAAACTTTATTTATCTACAAAATAACACAAAACACATCAAAATATTCACAAACCTCAAGAAACTATACAAAATATTAAGTTAAATGAGTGGGAAATAGTGATAGATTTACCACTCATCACACCCCCAAACCTAACATTTTGCTAGTCCTCGAGCAAAACACAAAATAAAATAACATAATAAAATTTAACTAAGTCATTTTCATAGGGATCACGGTTGCATTTAGCGTATGCAAGAAGCCTTTAAACCCCGGTGTCCCTAGTGGACGAGTTGTAGTCTCGTGAGGGTTTACAGCAATGATACCCACAAACATTTTATAAAAGTAAAAAGGTAGTGAAACTAATGCACACAAAAGCAAAAAGACAAGAGAAAAAAGAATATAGAAGTTAGTGACTAATCAGGTGAAACTTCTACTCCAAGTTACTAGTTATTTTGTTTCATTCTTAATTACTGAATAAGTAAATTCTCCGATTATATTTACCATTCTCCATATACACAGCCAACATAATATTAAACAACTCATTTTTGCCCACAACAGTCATAAGTGCAGTTGATAAGAGAGTAATATTTTTGTCCTAAAGTTTTATCAGAATTCACACTTTTTTTGCAGCAATGGAATAATTTTTTCTGATTTTTCTGATTTTTTTCTTTGATTTTTTTTTTGATTTTATTTTTTTATTTATATACAATATCTTCTGTCTATGTAGCGAGTATTGGTTCGGTGGCTCCCAAACCAGTTGGCTTTAGGGCACCAGGTGTTAAGACACCCCTACAGACTTAATTACTCAGACTTCAGATATATATATATATATATATATATTTGCAACATCCTTGATCCATGTAGCGAGCTTTGGGCCAGTGACTCCCAAACCAGTTGGTTTTAAGGCACTAGGTGTTAAAACACCCTTACAGACTTAATAACTCGGATCTCAGATGTTTTTTTTTTACTCCATTGCTTTTTGAGAAGCTTCCTCCAATTAAACTAGAGCACTGAATATTATAAACTTTTCAATTACAGTTCATGTCTGTATGTTACTATGCATGTTGATAATACCTGTCAACTGAGCATATGAAGATCCATTTTAGTCAATTTTATGGAGAATTTACAAATTGAATAATTCAAAAGGAAATAAACAAAAATTAACTTGTTTCCAAATAGGTTTGAGATACGTCTCAGGAGTGGAAACTCCTTACTCAGCTATCTCTTACCAATTTCACCTTTTTAGTTAAAATACAAAAACGCAAAATATATTTGTAATTTTTGAAAATTTTTCAATTTTTTTGTATTTTTCGAAACATTTTGGACTAAAAATAAAAATAACACACAAACTAAAAACAAGGTATTGATCAACTAATTCCCTCCCCCAAACCTAAATGAGACATTGTCCCCAATGTCTTAAACAGTAGAAGAATAGTTTAGAAGATAATACCTGGTTAGCTGAAATTCTACAGGAAATTAAAGGTTAAGATCCAGATTAATCCGACGCCTCTTACCATGATCGTCCTCGGACCAATTTATCTTTGAAAGGATAGGGTCAACTTGTGGTTCATAGGCTAAGAGTTTTTCTATTAGATCCGGAGCAGTTCTGGCAGTATAGAGGAGTTCTTTCATAGGTTTTGACACGAACCCATTTCTCCGAGCATCATCAAGAAACACACAAAGAAAATCATAAAATCCTTCAATGTTGTAAAGTCCAAGCGATTTCTGGTGTATGTTCAGGTTCGCCCAAGATAACACTATAAAAATTTCCTCCAATGAGCCCAAGCCACCTGGCAAAGCAATAAAAGCATCAGCACGGTTAATCATTTCTACCAATCGTTCAGACATACCTGGCACGATCAGTTCCTTTCTGTTTGATGGTTCTATAAGATTTGCCTCTGCCAAGGGTTTTGGGATGATTCCCAAAACATGACTGCCTCCTTCCTGTACGGCCTTTGAAACGATCCCCATTAGTCCAAGATTGCCTCCGCCATATACTAAGTGCATATTCCTTGCAGCTAAGACGCGACCCATTCCTTTGCTGCTTCTATGTATTGTGGCTTAACACCAACACTAGTACCGCAAAACACACAGATGTTTTCAACTCGTCTTCCTGAAGTGGCTTCCATTTTTTACTCTGGATGTCTTCAAAAGTGCAATGATGAGTTGAATTTATAACACCTGAAAAGGGTGAGTAAAATAATAGCACGAGTACCTGCCAAATGACAATTATTAGTTAATAGTAAAATAAATCGTGATAGTCAAAAAGGTCTGGATCCTGTCGGAGAAAACAAAACAAATTACAATTATTAGGAAAAGACAAAGTGATATAATATTTACAAGAAAAGTAGCGGCTTGATTGACATCTATGCGTCAAGGACAAGCTTCCCATCCAATTTTCTTATAAATTGGCAAACAGGGTCTTTTTTAGTCAGATTCCCGAGACTTAACTGTTGTCTTTCCTTTTGGAATTGTGTATGTAAATTACGAATGGCTATATGAACATATCCATTGGGATGCGTCTCAAGTGTCGAAGATATATCATCTAAAGACTCCTTACTCATGCCATCCCTAATGAATTTAATTTTATCTTCGCGATTATCAGACACCATTCCTAAGAACGACAACGAGTGTTACAATTCCAACGTGCACATTTGTAACAAACACTCATTTGCGTAACTCTATGTATCTTTGCATAGATGCTTCTTCCAAAACCAGGTAAATAATAATTACAAGACTCTGAATACTCACCTGCTAAACAGACTCGTTCTTCAATTACCCAATAAATATCAGTAGGAATACCTTTGATCATCAGTAGTCTCATCCGTTCCAAGCGAGCTTTGTAAACTTTCATTAGAGATTTTTTAGGGAGAGAAGGAAATTACTTGTGAAGATTTGCGAGAATTTCTTCCATTCTGAAATGACTTAACCTGTAAAAACTAAACACACAAAGTGAAATCACACCAAATCACAATATATACAAAAATTGCATAGGTTGCCTCCCTACGAGCGCTAAGTTTAATGTCGTCAGCTAGACGTGACTGCCTGAACGTTATGCTGGATCTGAAAGTGTGACATTTTCTTTTTGTCACTCAAATGATTCTCCCTTGTAGTGCTTGACACGCTGACTGTTAACTTTGAATGTGTTGTTGGTGTTGGGATCCAGTAACTCAACAGCTCCATATGGTAAAACCTGAGTGATCATAAATGGACTTGACCACCTTGATTTCAACTTTCCAGGGAAAAGTTTCAACCGTGAAATTGTACAACAACACTTGCTGTCTTGGTTTCAACTGTCTGTGCACTATTTTTCGATCATGTCATTTCTTGGTCTTTTCTTTGTACAATTTGGCATTCTCATAAGCCTGTAGGCGAAATTCCTCCAATTCATTGAGTTGGTGAAGTCTTTTCTCTCCTGCAACTTGTGGATCAAGATTCAACTTCTTCAGTGCCCAATACGTCTTGTGTTCAAGCTCAACTGGCAGATGGCATGCTTTCCCAAACACCAATCGATATGGGGACATACCAATGGGCGTCTTGTAAGCTGTACGGTAGGCCCATAATGCATCATCCAATTTTGTAGATCATTCTCTCCTTGTTGATCCAACGGTTCTCTCCAAGATTATTTTGATTTCCCGTTTGAAACTTCAACTTGTCTATTTGACTTTGAATGGTAGGTTGTGGCAACCTTGTGAGTAACTCCGTATTTGGATAGGAGTGCATCAAAATATATGTTGCAGAAATATGGGCCACCATCACTGATAATTGCCCGAGGTGTTCCGAAGCGAGTGAAAATATTCTTTTTAAGGAATTTGATCACCACTTTTGAATCATTAGATGGCAGTGCAATTGCTTCAATCCATTTGGAAACATAGTCTACAGCAACCAGGATGTACAGGTTTCCGAATGATGGAACAAAGGGTCCCATGAAATTTATACCTCATACATCGAATATCTCCACTTCCAGAATGTTTTGGAACGTTCCTTCATTTCTCCTCGAAATATTCCCCATCCTCTGGCACATATCACATTGAAGAGCAAAAAGATAAGCATGTTTAAAAAGAGTAGGCCATAACAAACCTGATTGTAGGACTTTGGCTACAGTTTTATTCCCACTGAAGTGTCCGTCGTATGGTGATGAATGACAGTGCTGCAGAACACTATTGACCTCCTCATGTGGAACACATCGTCTCAGTAGTTGATCAACACATCGTTTGAACAGGCACGGCTCATCCCAAATATAATGCTTGACTTCTTTGAAAAATTTCTTCCGTTACTGAGTTGTCCATTCCAACGGCCATTTTCCTGACACTATGTAGTTGACATAGTCAGCATACCAAGGGACTTCCTACTATTTTATAGCAAACAGCTGTTCATCTGGAAAAGTTTCTTTGATTGACAGTTCTTTACCAGCTGTTTCTTCATTCTCGAGCCTCGACAGATGATCTGCCACTTAGTTTTCTGTTCCTTTCTTGTCTCTGATCTCCACGTCAAATTCTTGCAGAAGAAGTATCCAACAGATCAATCTGGGTTTGGCATCTTTCTTCGCGATCAAGTATTTGATTGCTGAATGATCTGTGTAGACCACCACTTTAGGACCCAACAGATAAGAGCGGAATTTGTCAAAAACGAACACAACTGCAAGCAACTCCTTTTCAGTGGTTGTGTAGTTGAGTTGAGCTTCATTCAGATTTCTGCTGGAGTAGTAAATGGTGTGGAAAATATTTGCTTTGCGTTGTCCCAAAACTGCTCCTACAGCAAAATCACTAGCATCGCACATTACCTCAAATGGAATGGTCAAGTCTGGTGCTACTATGATGGGGGCAGAGACCAGCTTCTGTTTTAAGATCTCAAAAGCTTCCAGGTATCCTTTGGTGAAGTTGAAAGGCACATCCTTCTCCAGAAGATTGCAAAGAGGTTTTGCAATTTTGGAGAAGTCTTTGATAAATCTCCTGTAAAAACCTGCATGTCCAAGAAAACTTCGAATATCTTTTACTGATGTTGGTGGAGGTAGTTTTTCAATTGTCTCTATCTTTGCTTTGTCTACCTCAATCCCCTTTTGTGAGATCCGGTGTCCAAGAAAAATGTCTTTCTGCACCATAAAGTGGCATTTCTCCTAGTTGAGTACCAGGTTTGTATCTTCGCACCTTTATAACACATGTTCCAAATTTTGCAAACAATGGTCAAAAGAATCTCCAAACACAGAAAAGTCATCCATAAAAACCTTCATACTCTACTTCAGCATGTTTGAGAAGATGGCCATCATGCAACGCTGAAATGTGGCAGGGGCATTACATAATCCAAATGGCATCCTGCGGAAAGCAAAAGTACCATAGGGACATGTAAATGTAGTTTTCTCCTGGTCTTCTAGTGCTATGGCAATCTAATTGTACCCTGAATATCCGTCCAGAAAGCAATAGAACTCATGTCTTGCCAGTCTATTTAACATCTGGTCAATGAATGGTAGCGGAAAATGATCCTTCCTCGTGGCTTTGTTCAGCTTCCTGTAGTCCATGCATACTCTTCATCCACCACCGTTCTTGTTGGCATACTCTTCATACCTGAGATGACTCGGAAGTAACTTCAGCTCCAACTGTGGTGGTTCTTCAATCGAGGGCTTGATCCGGTCTTTCTTCGGTAGTTCCAAACTTTCAATTGGTTGTGTCTCTTTGAAACGAAATGGCTTGTCAAGATAGTTGATACATTCCAGAATTTCAGCATCTAACTCACTGTCAGTCATGTTGGTGATACAAGCTTCAAGTTTGTCCATGGGAACTGTATCAGTATCATGAATGATACTATCAACAACATCAATTCTGAAAAACATTCTTCCTCTTTTTCTTCACTCGGGAATTTCATGGCTTTGAAAACATTGAAGGTAACTTCTTGGTCCTGAACTTTCATGGTCAATTCTCCTTTTTGTACATCAATCACAGTTCGACTTGTTGCCAAGAATGGTCTCCCAATGATGATCGGCACATCTTTGTCTTCATCCATGTCAAGGATAATGAAGTCTGCTGGGAGAATGAGTTTATCAACTTTGACCGGCACATCTTCAACGACTCTTCTTGGAAATGTGAGCGTTCTATCAGCAAGTTGCAGTGAGACTGAGGTAGGCATTACTTCTCCAATTTACAGTTTCCTGTAAATAGAAAAAGGCATTAAATTAACACTTGCTTCTAAATCACATAAAGCCTTACCGATATAATGTTCTCCAATGGTGCACGGGACAGTGAAACTGCCAGGATCATTCAATTTCTGGGGAAGTTTCCTCTTAATGATGGCACTGCATTCTTTCGTCAATGATATTATCTCGTAGTCTCCCAATCTCCATTTTCGTGAAAGAATATCTTTCATGAATTTGACATAGCTGGGCATTTGGTCCAAGGCTTCTGCAAATGGGATGTCGATGTGATGTGCAGTTTTTTAAAAACCTCCAGGAATCAAGCAAACTGCTTGTCCAGTTTGTTTTTCTGAAGACGCTGAGGAAAAGGTGGAGGTGGAGTGATCTGTTCTTTTTCCTTTGCTTCTTTTTCCTCCATCTGTTGCTCTGCTTGTTTTAGAACATCTTCAATGGTTGCCTTGATTCCAACATCTTTGTTGATTTCAGTACCACTTTTCAAGGTGATGGCTTGATATTTCTCCTTCCCTCGGTTCCTTGGATTTGGTTCTATATTGCTGGGAAGATTTCCTGGTGGTCTGTAACTCTGAGCATTGACCAGTTGTCCAATTTGATTCTCCAGTTCTTTGATAGAAGCAGATTGGCTTTGAAATATAGCATCATATGCTGCTTGTTGCTTTTTGAACATCTCTGCAATCCATTCTTTCATTTCTGGTTCTTTTTCAAACTCCTGGCTTTTGTTCTGTTGCTGGAATCTAAATGGTGGATAGTTCTTTTGCCCTGAATTGTTGCTCCATGAGAAATTGGGATGATTCCTCCACCCCGGGTTGTAGGTGTTGGAATATGGATTGTTCCCTTGTCTGTTGAAATTGTTGACATAATTCACCGTTTCTTCAAGTTGGTTTAGTTCTGGTGCTCCTCCATTTGGTGAACTTGTGGATCCGATGTTGCTTTCCATGTCGAGAGTCTCCATGAATTTTCATATTTGATCCAGTTTGGCACTGACTGCTGAATTGGCTCCAACTTCATAAATTCCAGAAATTCGTTGAATCGTGCTCCTTTCTGTTGGCCACAAGAATTGTTGTTGGCCATTTTTTTGATTAGGTCCCAGGCTTGATCTTCTCTTTTTGCCATCAAAGCTCCTCCAGCAGCAGCATCAATTATGGTTCTCATCAGTCCAGAAAGTCCATTATAGAATGTTTGGACTTGAAGCCATTTTGGAATCTCATGGTGAGGACATTTCCGGAGCAAATCTTTGTACCATTCCCAAGCTTCGTAGAGAGTTTCTGATTCTTGTTGCACAAAGGATGTGATGTCATTCCTCAGCTTTCCGGTTCTTGCTGGTGGAAAGTACTTTGCAACAAATTTGGTGGCTAAAGTGTTCCAAGTTGTGATGGATACTACTGGTAGTGAATGTAGCCAAGCTTTAGCTATGTCATTCAAAGAGTATGGAAAAACACGCAGTCTCATTGCTTCTTCAGCTTCTCGGTTGTAATTGAAAGTGCCGCAAACTTCCAGGAAGTTGCTGATGTGGGTATTAGGATCTTCAGTTGCTTTTCCCCCAAACTGCACTGATTGCTGAATCATCTGAATGCAAGTTTTGATGTCACCTGCATTTGCTGGTAAGAGAGGAAGTATAATACAGGAAATGAGGCCATCAACCACCGGAATGGTTCTGTCTCGAATGGGAATTGATGGTGCAACCTCCAAAGGTTCAGTTCCATGTTAACAATTGCTTCTTGGCCTTCTCGCCTTTCCTTTCTCAACTGTCTGATGGTTCTTTCAATCTATGGGTCAAGCGGTCGTAGTTCAAAGCTTCTGGTTCATCTCATGAAGGATCTGAGAACCTGAAACACAATAAAATGAAAACAATAATTAAAAAAGAAAATTAGATACAAGTAACGAATCTAACCTCAAAACTAATAATGAAAGATAAATAAGTCCTCGGCAACGGCGTCAAAAACTTGACCGGTGCGTAAACACACGCGTATAACGCAAGCGCACGTATCGTTCAAGTAGTATAAAAAGTATTGATCCCACGAGGACTTAATACCTAATCTATTAATTTTATGAGGTCAAGTGATTACTAGTATCTAACAAGTTGTTTGATTGATTTAAAATGGTGATGATTCTAAATTTAAAAATAAGTAAATAAAATTGCGTGAAAGTATATTAATGAAAATTCAATTATATAAAACTATCTAGGGTTGTGATTTCTTCCAATATTATTTAAAGATGAAGTGGTTATCTTAAAGTTGGGTAATATATTGATTTATTAACCTGGAACACTAAATTATGTAAAAGCCTCTTCCGATGGTCAATTACAAATACCCAGTATAACCTAATTGAACCATATGTCTATGTCAACCAAATTACCTGGATTCATTAAGATTAAGTTCCAATTTGGCTACCTCCGCCCGACAGGTATATTCCTATCCTGTAAGGAAATCTATTAAAGGGTTATCTATCTTCAAGGAAGATCGTGGGCTATTGAGTCTAAGGTCTTCAACTTAAAATCTCTATGTCTAGTTCATTTTAAGTTTACCTAGTCAATTTTATTAGTGGTCAGTTAATAAAAAGCATTAAGATTAAGACTCAATAAATAAATCTTTATATAAACCAAACTATAATCTAACCCCTTATAAACCGGTGATATTAGATTTCATCACAACCCTAGATAACTAACTTAGTTACAACACATAGTTAGGGCTGGTAAAAACTTAAAAGACATAAAGTAAAATTACTAAAAAGTAAACACGGAAAAATAAATGCAATAAAATAAAATGCTAAGGTAAAAGGAATTAACTTCTTACTATTTAGATATCTCCCATAATATAATATATATACTTGTGATAATTTTCCCAACCAGCCATATAAGCGGTAACCTGATTAAGTCAAATTAAGTCCAACCAGCCATTAAGGCGGTAATATTTGTCAATAAACCAGCCATAAAGGCGGAACCAAAATAAACCTGCCATATAGGCGGAACCAAAATAAACCTGCCATATAAGCGGTAAGAAAATTTAATTACCAACCGACCAATCTGGCGGTATCCTCATTAAGTCAGGTTTAACCAGATTAAAATGAATAACCAACCGACCAATATGGCGGTATCCTCATTAAGTCATGTTTTAAATAGTTTATATATTATATTAAAGGGAGATTACTCTAAATAGTAATAGTAAAAGAATTACCTTTCACCCTAGCAGGGAGAAGTTACCTCTTCATAGTTGAATAGTAAAACTGTAAAAGTAAAAATAAATTACTATTATTATTAAAAAAAGTAGAATTACTATTATTATTACAGAACGTAATTAAAATTAATTACAAAACTAAAATTTAACGAAACTAAGAAGAGAACTCTCTATTTACATCAGAGAATTCAGAAGGAATGGTACATCTAAAACTGAAACATCGAGCTGAATTTATAGGCCTCGATAGGCCATAGGCGTCGCGACGCTAAGGCATGTGTGCGTCACGATGCGCGTTGATCACTGACACGCGTTGCTTTGGCTTCACGAGATCGTGACACATGTCATGCTTATGTCGGCAGTTGAATTATTGATGTCGGTAATATGTGATGGCGACACGTGTCCAGGCGCTCGTTAGCATGATTCGCTAAGATGTTGACATGTGGCAGGTGCATTTTAGTGTAGATGATGATTGTCGGCATCTTAACATGATGACATGTGTCACGGTGCATGTTAGCGGATCGGCTATGATGGTGACATGTGGCACGGCTCACGTTAGCAAAGTCAACTTTTCAGATTCTGACTTGTGGACCCGGCGCACGTTAGCAGCACTCGGCACACATTAGGCGTCGCGATGCCAAGGGTTTGGGCGTCGCGATGCCAAGGGTTTGGGCGTCGCGACGCGCCCAAATTACCAAAATGCCATTTTTGCCAATTTTCACTGTTTTGCTCCAAATCACCTCCAGAATGTCCTGAAACTTTATTTATCTACAAAATAACATAAAACACATCAAAATATTCATAAAACTCAAGAAACTATACAAAATATTAAGTTAAATGAGTGGGAAATAGTGATAGATTTACCACTCATCATCGTTACATGGATCAAGGATGTTGCAAAAAATATATATATCTGAAGTCTGAGTAATTAAGTCCGTAGGGTGTCTTAACACCTGGTACCCTAAACCCAACTGGTTTGGGAGTCACTGACCCAAAGCTCGCTACATAAATGGAAGATATTGTATATAAATAAATAAATAAATAAATAAACCAAAAAAATCCGAAAAATCCGAAAAATATTCCATTGTTAAAAAAAAGGTGTGAATTCTGATAAAACTTTATGACAAAAATATTACTCTCTTCTCAACTGCACTTGTGACTATTGTGGGCAAAATGAGTTGATTAATATTTTGTTGACTGTGTATATAAAGAATGGTAAAAATAATCGGAGAATTTACTTATTCGGTAATTTAGAAAGAAAGAAAAACAACTATTGACTTGGATAAGAAGTTTCACATGTTTAGTCACTAACTTGTTTATTCTATTTTCTCTTGTATTTTTATTTTTGTGTGCATTAGTTTTATTATCTTTTTACTTTTATCAAACGTTTGTGGGTATCGTTGATGTAAGCCCTCACGAGACTACAACTCGTCCACTAGGGACACCTATGGGTTTAAAGGCTTGTTGCATACGCTAAATGCAACCGTGTTCCCTACGAAAGTGGCTTAGTTTAATTTTATTTTAAAGTTGTTTATGTTATTTTCTTGTTTTGCTCGAGGACTAGCAAAATGTTAGGTTTTGGGGTGTGATGAGTGGTAAATGTATCACTATTTCACACTCATTTGACCTAATATTTTGTATAGTTTCTTGAGTTTTGTGAATATTTTGATGTGTTTTGTGTTATTTTGTAGATAAATAAAGTTTCAGGACACCCTGGAAGCAATTTGGGGCCAAAACAGTGAAAAACAGACAAAAGGGTAAGATTGTAATTTCACGCGTCACGATGCGCAAGCCTTCTGCGTCGCGACCGCTAACTTGCACCACCTGTTAAAATGCACCGAGCCACGTGTCACAATCTGAGAAGTCTTCTAACGTGCGCCGCCTACTAAAATACGCCTGCCACGTGTCATCATCACAACAAATCTGCTAACGTAAGCCCTGCCACGTGTCACCATCACATGATGCTGACAATCGCCATCGCCATGTGTTAGCCACGTGGCGTCCATATTAGTCACATGTCGAGTAAGCTTGCCACGTGTCAGCCACGTCATCTTCAGCCAATCATCTTGTGTCACGTGTCATCATCACATGCTGCCGACAACCCATATCGCCACGTCATCGCCATGTCAGCACAATCATTCAGTTGCTGCGCCGCCCTACCACGTGTCAACAGTACCGTATTTGGTGCCGCAAATTACGGCGTGTCACGACGCGCCCAGCTTGCTGAGGCCTATAAATTCAGGCCGATTTTTCCATTTTAGTTCATACTTTTCTCTCTATATTTCCTTGAGAATACTAAGAAGATTGTATCTTGTTTGTTTAAATTCAGTTCTGTAATTAATTTTAATTTACTTTTATGTATAGTATTTACCTTTCTTTACTTTTTTCAGTTTTTACTTTTACGCAATGAGGAGGTAACTCTCCCCTGCTGAGGTAAAATGTAAAGCTTTTATTATTGCTACTTAGATTAATCTTCCTTAATTATAATATAATAACTATTTAAAACCTGATTTAATAATGATACCGCTATATTGGCCGGTTGGTAATTAATTATAAATTGGTTTTAATGTGACTAAGTATGGATACCGCATACATGTCTAGTTGGTAATTAATTATTAATTTGACTTAATCAGGCTATTGCCTATATGTCTGGTTGGTAATATCAAACAAGTTAATATATTATATTAAGGGATATATCTAAAATAGTAGTAATAAAATTGGATCCTCTAACCCCAGCATTTTCTTTCATTATATTTTTTCCTTTTTAATTTCCAGCATTTACTTTTCAGCAATTTACTTTATGTCTTTTATTTTTAAGCTTTTTGTAAATATGTGTCGTACATAAGCCCGTTATCTAGGGTTGTGATGACATCCAATATCACCGGGTTATAAGGGGTTATTTTATAGTTTGGGTAATATAAAGGTTTACTTATTAAGTCTTAAGCTTAATGCGTCTTGTTAACTGGCCACTAATAAGATTGATCTGGTAAACTTAAAATAAACTTGACAAAGGTTTCACTCTTAGACTTAATAGCCCACGATCTTCCTTGAGGATAGATAACCCTTTAATTTATTTCCTTACATGATAGACATATACCTATCGGGCGGGAGTAACCACAATCGGAACTTAATCTTAATGAATTCAGGTAACTTGGTTAACATATACATATGATTTAATTGGGTTACACTGGGTATTTGCATCTGACCATCGACAGAGGCTTTTGCAGAATTTCGTGTTCCAGGTTAGTAAATCAATATATTACACAAATATAAAATAACCACTTCATCTTTTAAAAGATATTGGAAGGATTCACAACCCTGAATAGTTTCTTAATATTGAATTTTCCTAAGTCTACTTTCGCACAAATTTATTTACTTGTTTTAAATTTAAAATCACCATTCCAATCAAACAACCAATCCATTAGATACTAGTAAAAATTTGGCTTCATAAATTAATAGATTAGGTATTAAGTCCTCATGGGATCGATACTTTTTATACTACTTGAACGATACGTGCGTTTGCGTTATACGCGTGTGATTTCGCACCGGTCACTAGGGTTTCTTCTTTTCATAAAATTTGGGGCTTTTGGTTGTGGTGGATGGATATGGAAGTATTTTGCATCTATGAAGTTGATTTGGGTAGTATTATTGTAATATTTATCCAATTTGTTCATTAGATGACTTGTTGCCATTATAGAGTGTTATGACCACTCTTGTAATGTCTAGAATCGTTCTTGGGTGATTCATGTGTGGTGACTTTGGTTCGTGTTTTGATTAATTTGATTAATCTTAAAAAAATATTGGATTTAAAGCATGAAAAATCATAATTTTCGGTCCTGGATCAGATCTGAATAAACTGGAAATTTTGTGATGAAAATAATGTGTTATGAATGTATTGGATGTGTTTTGGGAGTTGGAACAATTGCCGAAAAGTATTTCGGAGTTGAAATATACGAAAACAGCGAAAAACGATGGGTGACTTTTGAGCCAACCGGGTGACGGCTATCCAAATAGTGAGTTCGTCACTGTTCGGGCAGCCCATGAACTTCCCTAACACTATATATTCATGGGATCTTACTCTCACTATGGAATTCGATTTAATTATCGAATTCCCGCTGTCCGTTGGGGATTACGGTATTACGAAAAGTAGTGGGAAACACTGATGGGTTAAAAATCCATAACTTAGTGCGTAATTTTATGAAAAATTTTGCTACGTTTTCCTTTTATTCTATATTGTTTATAGAATTATACTTCTAATCCACTGCATGCTTATTACTTGAATAGGTTTTCTGACTTTACTTATGGTTGCGTAATTCTAGAATAGGTTCTAGAAAGACATTAGACTTAGATATTGTTAGATTAGATCAAACCATTGGGAACTGTTGTTCTGGTTTTCTTGAAAATCAAGATGGTTTGTGACTTAGTTACTAAGTAACGATTAGTAATCTAAATAGATATCTGTTTAAGATATAATTATCTTGAGAGGATAGTTTCTTATGCAGTAAGAATTGACTTGAATTAGTTCATGTCTCGATATTCTTGACTGGCATTAAGAAAACTCCATTAGTATTTGTTTATCTTATAATGACATTTCTTGGCTTTAGTGACTTTTAGAAGTCACGTGTCTGACACAGTTTGCTAATCAATTATTTGCAATTGTTGTGAATAATTGAAGGCAAAATAATAAAGCTAAAGAAATGAGATGTGTATAGTTGTGTATTGAGAATATTGATTCTCACAATACGACAACTGTAGGTATTGAATACCAGATCTCCCGTCTAGTTAATTAAAATAATTTTTAATGATTGTTTTGATATTTGATATCAGAACTTGTGACTATTGGATAGTTACTTGTTCTTTATAAACAGTTGTTACATATTTTAATATGACTAGTAGTGCCATTAATGAAAAGATAAACATTAAGAAAATGTTCGGTTAACTAAATAACTTAGAACTATTCTTTATGAGTTTTTATCACATAAGCATTAGATGCTTATTCCTTATGGTAAAGGATGGTCTGATACGAGATCACACCATATATCTTTATCCATTTAATGAATATTGTATTCAGGATGTGATTAAATCTCATTTAACCAATGATCGTCTTTGGACTACAGATTAAACCAATACATTGGATGTATGTAGTTTTAATAAATTGGAAATTGCCTAAGATAGTTTTCTTTATTTCGTAACTCAGTTAATGAATTGTCATTACTCATTTACGTGTTTCTAATAAAGAATATATTAAATGTCTTGAATTGTTCAAGAACTTTCAATATGTTTCTGATGAAACGCTGATAGAATATTTTGAATGGTTCAAAGATATTCTATTTGAAGTGTTGAAAACTATAAAATTCATAGTGAGTCTTTGAATTGTTCAAAGATGTTTGATATGATCAAACATGTGAATTTTAAGGCAATTAGTTCTAAAGTTATTTAATGAATGTGATTCTTACTCAATATTAAAACTTTCACGATTCCTTCTTGATGGAATTGATCAGTGGGAGTAATTGAATCTTATATGATTTGATTCGTTGATATTGAGTGTTACCGAATTGGTTTTCAATACTCTTGGGATTATGCTCCAGTAACACTAATTCATCTCTTTAATTAAGGTTCCATTAGTTTCTACAATTACATATATGATATGTATAGTAGAAAAGTCAAATCTTGAAAAGTTTGAGATTTGAAACTTTCTTTTGTATAATTGTTATGTAAATGAAAGTACTTGCGCCTCAGAGGTACAAGTAAAGTTTATCATTTATTCTATTTAATAGAATATTGTATTCTATTTGATAGAATATCTTTTCTACAATCCCCAGTAATAAAATTATTTTATTACTTAGTGTGTAACATTAGATGTTGACAATTGTAGAAAAGACTTGACTTAGTAAAGTCAAATGTGAGAGTGATAAACTAAAATGGAACTACATAATTAATAAGACGAAATGACCCTTAGTCAACTTCCGTATAAGTCCAATAGGATATCAGAATCATTTGTGAAGTATTTGATACTTAATGATTCTGTTGTTTTCTTATCGAAGAAAATTATCCTATAACTTATAGTGGGAGCGATATTTGATATCGATTTTGGAAATTAGCATTGAACCATAAATCTAAAATTATTCGTAGCTTACTACGATCAAGTTTTGAACTTGATTAGGCCTTCGTTATGAATAGTTCATAAACTGTGCAAATTGTTTGCGCAGCAAAAGTAAAGTGAGTTTGATAAAGGTTTGACCTTTATAGTATGATTGTGTGAAAAAAGTTAAACTCGGCTATCTATTGTAGATTCTAAGCAAACTTGTCTTTAGTCGCACTAATTGAACAGTTAAAGATTTGTTGGTTAATGTTGATATTAAACTATGTATTTTGGCTAAAGAATGCAAAGTGGCGTTCTTGAATGATTTCTTCGAATGAGAGATCCGTCGTGATTTATTTGTTTGAAGAGTTCATTCTAGAATAGCCCTGGAGTTTGTATTCTGCTAAGATCACTGTTTGATATACTAGCTTATAGAGCTTATTGTAGACTCAAGTAAGCTTTTCAGAAATTCGTGTTCTCTAATTTTCATACAGTCAGATTGTCTGATTTTATCAAAGCATAAAGAATGCATATATGACAATAGGGTCAGTGGGAGCGTACAAATTTCTTTCTGGTGTTGTATATCCTAACGACATTATCATTATTAAAGTAATAATGAGATGTTAGTAAAGTAAAACGTTTACTTAAGTCTTATTTTCTCCGTGAAAGCAGTGGGAGTAGTCTATGATATATTTGATATAAAGTTTTATATATGATATAAAACTAGAGACTTGTAAAATACTCCCATTAGTCGCGTAATAGATATGATTTAATAAAGGACACAGTAAGACTATCTGTATGACAGTTAGTATAACTGTTTGATAGTTAACGTGTCTTTTATATATATAGTATTCATCTTTCGTAAAAGATGATTCCTTTGTCGAAAGTGATATTGATTAGAATGTCTAGTCAATGTTATGTATCATAAGATGATGGCGTAATGAATACTATATTATGTGCGATTAAAGATATCAATTTAATCGTAATTGTTACGAGTTATTTTGATATGCTGCACCCCATAGAATGAATCTTGAAACTTGTTCTTTGTTATCTTAGAGATATTAAGAATGAGTTTCTTATTCATGGAGAATTTAGTCTGTAACCATAAGGTCAAATCAGATTTGATTCTAATTATGACATTAGATGGTTCATGTCGTATAAAGTCAGAAAAGATGTAGTGGGAGTGTCACTATTGATTCTACTGAATTAGTGGAATCAGTTCCAACTTATGAAGTATTGACTTATGAAGTTGCATAGTGACCCTATAGATTAGAAGTTTTCATATTAGTGTAGTGTTTGCGGTTGACTTATAGTATTTGGATTTGATCTCTAAATACATAGACAACTCAGTAGCTATAGCACAATACTGATATAGCGTCTCAGTCATATTGATGTCGAATTTGGATTCTACAAAATATTAATGATGTTGGCTAAGGAAAACGATTGAGTTTGTTGGACGGACTCAATTTGTTAAAGCGGGCTTACTTGTTATTGCCTACCTTTTGAGTGCAAGGTGAGCTCTTAGGGCCATGAGTATGCGATACACATTAAGATGTGTATAGGATACCGTGGATTGGCACTAGAGCAAATGGGAGAAACTGTTAGGGTTGGTGCTCGGAGTGCCAATCCGGATCGTATTTATGTCTGATTCATGAATACGAGCAATTATATTTTCCATAATATTACTAATTTAATGGTAGCACCCTTGTCTTTTATACACTTATTCGATCTAATTGCGATTAGATATCTAATTACGATTAGATTGAAACTAAATCTGGTTTAGTGATACGTGTATATTAGACAAAGACCCTATGATTTATAATATAGTGCGCAGTTACAACGTAGTTTGTAATTGACATTGGGAAGCACATTATTAGATGTATATCCTTAAATAAAGTTCCTGGTCAAGATTTACCAACACAGGTCGGTTAGTAAGATCCGCTGAGACCAGTACATGTCGTATATCGTGACTTGGTCCGATGGTTTATCCCGATGAACCATGAGTCTCGAGAGACTCGTATAGACATGTAGGTGTTTATTTGATAAACACTGAACGACTCACTGAAGATTTCCTAATAGATGGTAGACCAACGTCAATAGGAATCTTCTCAAGTTGAGCGAGCATAGTGGTCATTTGACTTGAGATACCATAGTGGGATATATAAGTTATCCTCCACACTTTGATGGCAGTCACATCAACGATCTATTCATGATCAGACCTCCGTCTGTTCATTGGGTGTGGACTGATGCTCATGATATCTAGTGCGTATCAAGATAGGATCCGTCAGTCATATGTACAGTGCATAGGCATCCTCACGTGTTTACGATCTAGTAAATCCATGGTCGTGGTATAACTTCGGAAATCAGTTTCGAGTGCTATTTAGAGATCGTAAATTGAAAGTCGACTATATTATACCGAACGGGTTTGACGTTTTTATCTATATCTCATGTATAATATGGATAGTTTGTGACGGAGAGATTATACCTATGCAATGACCTCGGCTTGCATATTTTAGCGAGATTATCTGTGGTCGTCATAATCCATGAGTGGGTGGATTATGGACACGAAATTTGATTTCGTGACGGATAAACCTAAACTTAGAGAGTCCCACCATATGAAGTGTACTCGTTGAGCACTTGGGCAACGCGATATGAATAATACAGATTATTCTTAATACTTCATCATATTAAGTGAGTTAATTCGAATCGTTTAATCGGTTAAACGATAACACATGCATTATGGGATTTTGGCCGATCGTGATTATTGTGTATTTGTATTTGATACATAATACGATTAGATACACATTAATTATTCGTCAAAAGAGATTTTGACACATGCCATAAATATATGTATTTGTTATTTATTGTAAATAAAAATACATATATAATAATAATTATATTTCTTGATTATTTGGATATTTAATTGTTAAATATTTAAATGATTAATTAATAAAAAAAATTCATAAATGTTATGAAATTTATCCAATTATTATTGTTACACGTGGCATGATTTAATTAAACTTTATGTGTGCCAAATTGATTGGTTAATATAAAGTTTAATATAATTTAATTTGATTAGATTTTTCCAAATGACAAAAATGCCCCTTGAAAGTCGGTTCCTCTTCCATTTATTTTGGAAATTTTTTCTTCTTCACTTAGAAACCCACCATGGCCGAATATGAGCTCCCAAAAACCTTTCAAATATTTATTGATGGTTCAAGGAAAGAAAAGAAGAAAATCAAAGAAAAGGCTTAGGAAAAACAAGGATTAAAGGTAATTCTTCAACTCTCTAAGCTTAGAAATTTTGTTTCATGTTTCTTGATGATCTTATGAGATCCTAGGGTTTCTTCTTTTCATAAAATTTGGGGCTTTTGGCTGTGGTGGATGGAGATGGAAGTATTTTGCATGTGTGAAGTTGATTTTGGTAGTATTATTGTAATATTTATCCAATTTATTCATTAGATGACATGTTGCCATTCTAGAGTGTTATGACCACTCTTGTAATGCCTAGAATTGTTCTTGGGTGATTCATGTGTGGTGACTTTGGTTGGTGTTTTGATTAATTTGATTAATCTTAAAAACAATTGGATTTAAAGCATGGGAAATCATAATTTTCGGTTTTGGATCAGATCTGAATAAACTGGAAATTTTGTGATGAAAATAACGTGTTATGAATGTATTGGATGTGTTTTGGGAGTTGGAATAGTAGAGATAATTATGATTTTACAATTAAGCCCTTATGTAATTTTTGAATTAATCTAATTAATTCAATTAGGTCAAAGTAAATAATCAATATTATCCAATAATACTTGATTATCTTAATTGATAATTATAATATCGAATATTATATTTTATCAAAATTAATCGGCTACCGAAGTGCTCAACGAGTATACTTCATATTGGGACTCTCTAAATTCAGACACGTTCGTCATATAAGCCTAACTAATATGTACGCAATTCGGCCACCTCCGAATTCACGAAGAACACGAACGACCTTTCTGAACTATACAAGTCGAGGTCATCACATATGTTTAACAATCTCTCCGTCGCAGGCTATCCGAGTTGTGCTTAGGAAACATAGAATGCACCATCGAGTTTCCAAGGCGCACATCTCATGTCGACATGTCCACGATTCTTTACAACTGATGCGATCCACCCTTGGTGATCGGCTTTGGCCAAAGTCTTTAAGAATTGTGACTTTACTCACATGGATACCTAAACCTCTTATGGTACACATATAGGCGGACAGATCCTATTTTACTTTGCACTTGATTACTGAGTGCATCGGTTCACACCTAACGAACATCTAGAGGCCAGACCATGAAAGCTTTCTGACATACATGGTATCAAAGTGTGGAGGATCTCACACAAAATCAATGATATCCTATAGTAAAAGGATTACATATGCTACTCGACTCGAGGAGATTCCTATTGACGGTGGTGTGTACTTCCAACTATTAGGAATCACATGTGAGTCATTCAGTATTCGCTTCAATGAATACCCACATGTTTATACGAGTTTCCAAAACTCATGTTACATCGGGTTAAACCATTGGAACTCCAATTCCAATATACGACATGTGATAGTCTTCTAGGTTATAGGAATTCGACTGTATTCCAAAACCAACGACTATGAATATTTACTTTTAAAATAGTTTACACCTAGTGTCAAAACTATTTTAAGGTCGATGTCATTCTTAGCATATCTATATATCAATTTAATATGCGTAATGACAATATCATTGTAAAGTATGAAATGAAAAATATAGTTATTTTATTAATAAATAATAAAATATATAAATTGGATTGTCACTCCAAGCACCAACTCCATCAACTATTTGTCAATTTCTGCAGATCCTCTAGTCTCGCTGGACATTTGTAGCTCTTTTTCTGACACTATGTGCACTCTCATGAACTGATTTTATGCCATCGACTGGCTTGAGAAGGATCACCCTTGATATCGACGGTATACAGCCTATTCGGGGACTGACATCTAATTATTTAGTGTAAGGATGATACCACACCCTTCAATGCATGGATCCATTTGCGACCCATGATCACATTCACTTGGGATGTAGAGTTGATGATCAGAAATTTGACCGAAATTACCCTCTATGTAGCTCATATTGACAGTGTTATTGTCTCCATGGGCTTCACCCTCGCATTGTTGAATGTTAACACTGGTTTCAAGGTTGGTGATATGAGGCTTTATTCTATCCATATCCATCAGAATGCTTCCCAAAAGATGATGCATGGATCGCTTCCTTCGTCTACCACATGCAAGACACCATTTCATCTATTATGCACAATCTGATTACCAGAGGATTCGAGTGCACCAGCCTCAGCATGTCCATGTCTCCATCTCTGAATACGATCAATGCTGACTAAGTGTTTGGTCATGCTCCTAACCATATGCAGTTCAATTAAAATCTGAGGGCCCTCATCTGATCCTCTGTTTCTATGAGCCGACATTCTAATCTATGTTGTTTCTCATGTCCACCCTTACATAGAAAACACGAGCCAACCCCTACACCTCTTGAGGTACTGCTCAGTGTTGCTTCATGTCATTGTTGGGCGATCCTCTTGCTTTGATGCTGCTAGTAGTTAACTTCCTAGAGTAGAGCTTCGACTTCCAGCTATTTCTTCCCTTTCAAATACTCCAACAACTTGCCATTCTTCATAATTGCTTTTAGCAGTTGGTACAAGTTCTTACATCTGGCAATGGTGTGTCCTAACTTTATGTGAAACTCACAGTATAACCCATTGTCTCAGTACTCCTCTAGCACTTTCATCGGTTGTGGTTCTCTAAGCAGACCTTGGATTTTCACTTTGTGGAAGATCTGCTCCTGTGGAAGGATGAGTTCATACAGCATCCCGTCGTCTTCCCAACTTGGGCGCTTGGGCTTGGACTCGTATCTTCCCTTCCATTCAGTATCTCATGAAGTCTTGACTCCATTTCTAACTCCATCTAGCTTTATTTTCCTTGAGTCTTGGTTATACTGATGTTGTGACCCCTGGTCTACCACTGTGATCTCAATAGCTTGAGACGTCATGTTTCTATTCTCCATTACTTTCAGCAAGACTTCGGCTCTGGCCCGTACTTCTGACGTGTCATGTGGAGGCGCCTTCAGAAACTCCTTATGAATGTAGGACCCACTGATTAATCCTCTAGCGAATAAGCTTTTGATATATATCTCTCTACGTTGTGAATAACCTATCTCTTTGTATATGTTATTCCTAAAGAGATGGCTATGAGTTTTATGTTTGTGATAGTTAGGTTTCTCTTTGAAAATAGGACAACACATATATACAAACTTAAAGCGCAAAATTTGAGCTTCAAGTCACCATACATAAATATGACCATAAATCATAAATTATTGAAGTAGGCTCTTGATATCATTTGAATTATTTAAGTAGGCTTATGATACCACTGTTGGTAATATATGAGTCATGCATAATAGTGATGAGTGGTAATTATATCACTATTTTCCACTCATTAAACCTAATATTTTGTATAGTTTCTCGAGTTTTATGAACGTTTTGATGTGTTTTTATTTATTTTGCAGATAAAAATAATATTAGGACTTAATAGAATCAACTCGGGGCTAAAACGATGAAATTCGGAGGAAAAAAGGTCAAAAACGAAAATTTACTGTACGCGTCATGAAGTGCAGTCCTAAATTCCAATTTTGCGCAAGTTTGGTATTTTGGCCATAACTTTTTCATCCGATATCTGATTGAGCTAATTCAAGTTGCCAATTAAAGAAGACTCAAAGTTCTACAACTTTGAAATTTTAAATATTTTCGAATTCTGAAGTTTGTAAGACCGAAATTAACGAATAATCTAATATATTTTGGTGTAATTACTAAAGTCATTATCAAAAAAAAAAAAAAATAGAAAATGACAATTAACAATTGTCAAACTTCCACAAAACATGCTTGCATGTTTGGTGGAGTGTTTTGTGGAGTGTCTTGTGGAATGTTTGGTGGAGGATTTTGTGGATTTGGTGGAGTGTTTGGTGGAGCAATTGGTGGAGAAATTGGTGGATGCCTTTTGATTTTCCTATAAATACCAAGCCATTTCATTTGTAATTCTCATGCTTTCCTTAGATTTTTGTAAGGAAATTAAGGATTGCATCTTGTTTGTATTTATTTTTCAGTATTTAATTTATGTATTTTTATTTTCAACAATAGTAGTAGTTCCTTTTCTTTTCTTTTCGTTTATGTTTAGTAGTTAGATTTCTGATGGGGGAAGGGTGAAGCTTTTATTATTTTAATTTAGATTAATCTCCCGTAATTATAATATGGAAATTATAATTCAAAATAAAAAGGTTATAACGCCTTAATGACTGATTTTATTTATTTGACATAATGTGACACCGCCTATATGGCCGGTCTTTAGGTGACAGATAATTACCGCCTATATAGCTGGTTTATGGACAAATGATAATACCGCATTTATGGCTGGTTGGACTTAATTGGAAATCTAACTTAATGAGGTTATCGCATATATGGTCGGTTGGTAATATCACTGATAAATTCCATATTATAATAAGGGAGAATTCTAAATTAGAAGTAGTAAGGGTGGATCCCCTAACCCCCAACATTTTATTTTTATTCTAGGGAAGTGATGAAACACAATATTAACATGCTTAATAATTGATTTAATTATATTATGGGTAATTCTTTAGTTTGTTTATAAAGTCTTAAGCTTAATGCTTCTTGTTAACTGACCATTAATAAGATTGATTTGGTAAACTTAAAATAAACTTGACGAAGGAATTTTAGGTTTCAGTCTTAGACTTAATAGCCCACGATCTTCCTTGAGGATATATAACCCTTTAATAGATTTCCTTACAGGATAGACATATACCTGTCGGGCGAGGGTAGCCACTATTGGAACTTGAACTTAATGAATTCAGGTAACATGATTAACATAAACATATGATTCATTGGGTTATTTGGGTGTTTGCATCTGACCATCGACAGAAGGTTTTGCATATCTTCGTGTTACAGGTTAGCAAACTAATTTATTACACATATATAAGAGAATCAATTCAACATCAGAATAATATTGTGTAGAGTCACGACTCTAGATATTTATGTCTTTTGTTATTTTCCTTAGTATTTTCTTTTGTTTTTTTATTTATTTATTTGTTCAGCAAATCCACATTCAACCAACCAAAAACGACCATTCTCTTCTCCCTCAATTAGATACCTGTAAATAAATAGTATCAATAATTAATAACAACAGTAGGAATTAAGTCATCGTGGGATCGATATTTTTATACTACTTGAACGATACGTGCGCTTGCATTATACGTGTGTAATTACGCCAGTCAAATTTTTGGCGCCGTTGCCGGGGACTTATATTTCTTGAGTTGTTAATTTTGAAGCTATCTAATTTACTTGTATCTAATTTTCTTTATTTTTATCTGTAATTTTTATTTCTTTCTTTTATTTTTCAGGTGGTTGAAATGGAACAATATTGGGAGATTGAGAGATTATGAGCTTTACTAGAGGAAGATACACCCCAAATTTGGGAGCAACAGTCCGATTTTCTGAGGCCTGTTGTCCAGCCCAACAATTATCACTGATGTCAGAACCAAGCAATATTACATTTGCTCAACAGAACGCAATGAGGAGATGTGTAATATGTGATGGTAACCACCCGAGTGATCAATGTATATACCTTTCAGAGTGGCAGAATTATCGGAATCATGCAAGGTATGAAGAACCAACATATTTCACTAGCTCATATTCTTCATCTTATCCATCATCCACCTACGATCTTCATCAAGAACCAGAACAATATTCACCAGAGGAAAAATAGATGATAAGAGAGATGGTGGACATACTCAAGAAGAGTAATGAAAAGTGGGAAAACATGCTTCAGAGTCAAACAACATCCATTAAGAGAATGACAGATCAAGCGAGACAATTAACAGAAAACCAGAGCTGCATACCTCAAGGAATATTTTCAGATGACATTGATGAAGCCTTCGAGTACCAAGCATTTCACGATGACACTTTAGCAGAAGATGAGGCTGAGCAGTATCAGGAACCAGAGGTATCAGTTCAAGAACCCGAACCGGCAAAGTCTCGATTTGATTTTTATTATTCGGACTCTGACAAGGATGAAGAAGCAGAGTTTTTTGTGCCAACTAGACTTGAGGATGAAATTCAGTATGCTCAAAATGAAGATCTTGGATAATGCTTTGCACTAATGTTTGAAGAAGAGCTACCTGAGCCAGTAATATCAGAGGATGAAGACCTAAAAACAGACACATTTTTACATCTTCAGGTTGACACTTATAGAGCATGCATTTCACAAATGACAGATGAAGAACTGAACGCGGAAATCCTAAAATACATCTGTGAAGAAAATGTGGAGAAAAAAGCAGAGCAAATGGAGGAGCAAATATCTGACCTGATTGAAGATCCAGTGAATTCACGAGAAACATCACTGTTTTGGGGAGTACAAATTAAAGATATCACCCAGAAGCTTGACATAATGGAACTTCCATTCCAATTCAAGCACCATACGAGACCTCCTAATTTTCTTTCTTTCTTTTCAGGAACTACTGGAGCAACAAAGATAAAAAAAAAAAAGGTGGCACGAGCACTGAATGAGACAAAATTCTTTTTGCCACTTTACCATTGGAAGAGACATTTCAAAAGCAACGCTCATGGAATTGTCTTTAATCGAACATCCAAAACGACGCTGAAACCTCCTTAACAGATGGAATTCAGTCACGTCTGGCTGAAGACGAAAAATTCAGCGCTAGCAGGGAGGCAACCCATGTAATTTGTTGAAAATTCTGTTTCCATATTTTGTGTATACATGTTGTAGAGTTTTTAATATTGTGTGATATTTTTGTAAGGAAAATCACAAACGAAGCATTTTAAGACAGAAGGAATGGTGTTTGGTGATCACAAAGAAAAGAGCTAATTCATTTGTGATGGCTGAGTAAAGAATGAATTATTGAGACGCATCCTTATGAATTTATATTAAGCTAGTGGCGTATTGCGTACATAATTCTGTTGCCTTAATAATTGATTTGATTTGCTTTTCTGTTTTTATTTCCTTTATTTTCGCCGACAAGATCTAAAATTTTTGACTTTTTACGATTTATTTTAACGTTCATCTAATAATTGTCATTTGACAGGTACTAGTGCTACTATTACTCACCCATTTTCAGGTTTTATAAATTCAGCTCTATATTTCTCTCTTCGACACATCCAAATAAGAGAGAGAAAATGGAAGCAACTTCACAGCAGCGAGTCAAGCGAATTTGTGTTTTCTGTGGATCAAACTCTGGTAATAAACCAGAGTTCATTGAGGCTGCAAAGGAATTGGGGAGAGTCATAACAGAACGAAATATACACATAGTATATGGCGGTGGCAATCTTGGATTGATGGGAAGCATTTCAAAAGTCGTTCAGGAGGGTGGCGGTCACGTTTTGGGAATCATTCCAAAAAATTTGGCGGACGAACACATAATCGGAAAAAAAAAATGGTGATGAACGCATTGTCTCGGGGATGTCTGAACAACTCCTTGAAATGGTCAATACTGATGATGCGTGTATTGTTTTACCAGGTGGGCTCTGAATGTTTGAAGAAATATTCACAGTGGCATCATGAGCGCACTTGAATATTCATCGGAAGCAAATTGGATTACTCAACATTGATCATTTTTTTGATTTTCTGTTTGTATTTCTTGCGGAAGCCAAAAGACATGAGTTCGTCACAAAATCAGTACAATATATTTTCCTGACTGCAACAAATGCCGAGGAATTAATTGACCAAATCTTAGCCTTTGAACCAAAAATCGACCCCATTCTTTCCAAGTTGAACTGGTCAGATAGAGATCGTGGTAAGAAGCGTAAATTGAACATAGATCTTAATCGGTAATTTTTTCGTAGAATTTCAGTTAACCAGGTATGATCTTTTAAACTCTTCTTCTACTGTTTAAGACATTGGGGACAATGTCTCATTTAGGTTTGGGGGAGGGAATAGTTGATTAGTATCTTGTTTATTTTGTGTTATTTTTATTAGATTTTTAGTCCAAATTTTTTTCGAAAAATATTAAAAATATATTTTGTGTTTTTGTTTTTAACTTGATTAATCTGGTGAAATTGGTGAGAGATAGCTGTGTAAGGAATTTCCACTCCTGAGATGTTCTCAACCTATTTCGGAACAAGTTAATTTTTGTTTATTTCCTTTTGAATTATTTAATTTGTGAATTCTCCATAAAACTGACTAAAATGGATCTTCATATGCTCAGTTGACAGGTATTATCAACTTGCATGGTAACATACGGACATGCGAAGTAATTGACGAGTTTGTAATATTCAGTGCTCTAGTTTAATTGGAGGAAGCATCTAAAAAAGCGATGGATAAAAAAAAGAAAAAAAAACGTTTGAGATCCGAGTTATTAAGCCTGTAAGGGTGTCTTAACACCTAGTGCCATAAAGCTAACTGGTTTGGGAGTCACTGGCCCAAAGCTCGTTACATGGATCGAAGATGTTGCCATATATATATATATATCTGAAGTCTGAGTAAATAAGTCCGTAGGGGTGTCTTAACACCTAGTGCCCCAAAGTCAACTGGTTTGGGAGTCACTGACCCAAAGCTTGCTACATAGATGCAAGATATTGTATATAAATAAAAAAATTTCAAAAAAAAAAAAAAATCAGAAAAAATTATTTCATTGCTACAAAATGTGTGAATTCTGATAAAACTTTAGGACAAAAATATTACTCTCTTCTCAACTACATTTGTGACTATTGTGGGCAAAATGAGTTGATTAATATTTTGTTGGTTGTGTATATGAAGAATGGTAAAAATAATCGGAGAATTTACTTATTCGGTAATTTAGAAAGAAAGAAAACAACTACTAACTTGGAGTAGAAGTTTCACATGTTTAGTCACTAACTTCTTTTCTCTTGTCTTTTTGCTTTTGTGTGCATTAGTTTTATTATTTTTTTACTTTTATCAAACGTTTGTGGGTATCTTTGTTGTAAACCCTCACGAGACTACAACTCGTCCACTAGGGGCACCTAGGGGTTTAAAGGCTTGTTGCATATGCTAAATGCAACCGTGATCCCTACGAAAGTGGCTTAGCTTAATTTTATTTTAAAGATGTTTATGTTATTTTATTTTGTTGTTTTGCTCGAGGACTAGCAAAATGTTAGGTTTGGGGGTGTGATGAGTGGTAATTATATCACTATTTCCCACTCATTTAACCTAATATTTGTATAGTTTCTCGAGTCTTATGAATGTTTTGATGTTTTTGTTTATTCTGCAGATAAAAATAATATTGGGACTTAATAGAATCAACTCGGGGCTAAAATGATGAAATCCGGAGGAAAAAAGGTCAAAAACGAAAATTTAATGTACGCGTCACGAAGTACAGTCCTAAATTCCAGTTTTGCGCAAGTTTGGTATTTTGCCCATAAATTTTTCATCCGATATCATATTGAGCTAATTCAAGTTTTCGATTAAAGAAGACTCAAAAATCTACAATTTTGAAATTTTAAATATTTTCGAATTCCGAAGTTTGCAAGACCGAAATTAACGAATAATCCAATGTATTTTGTGTAATTACTAAAGTCATTATCAAAAAATAAAAAAAAAATGGAAAATGACAATTTACAATTTACAATTGTCAAACTTCCATAAAACATGCTTGCATGTTTGGTGGAGTGTCTTGTGGCATGTTTGGTGGAGTGTTTGGTGGAGTGTTTGGTGGAGCAATTGGTGGAGAAATTGGTGGAAACCTTTAGATTTTCCTATAAATACCAAGCCATTTCATTTGTAATTCTCATGCTTTCCTTAGGTTTTTGTAAAGAATTTAAGGATTGCATCTTGTTTGTATTTATTTTTCAGTATTTAATTTATGTATTTTTATTTTCAGCAATAGTATTAGTTTCTTTTCTTTTCTTTTCTTTTATGTTTAGTAGTTAGATTTCTGCTGGGGGAAGGGTGAAGCTGTTATTATTTTAATTTAGATTAATATCCCTTAAATATAATATGGAAATTATAATTCAAACTAAAAGGTTATACCGCCTTAATGGCTGGTTTTATTTATTTGACATAATGTGACACCGCTTATATGGTCGGTCTTTAGGTGACAGATAATTACCGCCTATATGGCTGGTTTATGGACAAATGATAATACCGCATTTATGACTGGTTGGACTTAATTGGAAATCTGACTTAATGAGGTTATCGCCTATATGGTTGGTTGATAATATCACTGATAAATTACATATTATAATAAGAGAGATTTCTAAATTAGAAGTAGTAAGAGTTGATCCCCTAACCCCCAGCATTTTATTTTTATTCTAGGGAAGTGATGAAACACAATATTAACATGCTTAATAATTGATTTAATTATATTATGGGTAATTCTTTAGTTTGTTTATTAAGTCTTAAGCTTAATGCTTCTTGTTAACTGGCCATTAATAAGATTGATTTGGTAAACTTAAAATAAACTTGACGAAGGAATTTTAGGTTTCAGTCTTAGACTTAATAGCCCACGATCTTCCTTGAGGATAGATAACCCTTTAATAAATTTCCTTACATGATAAACATATACCTGTCGGGCGGGGGTAGCCACTATTGGAACTTGAACTTAATGAATTTAGGTAACTTGATTAACATAGACATATGATTAATTGGGTTATTTGGGTGTTTGCATCTGACCATCGACATAAGGTTTTGCATATCTTCGTGTTACAGGTTAGCAAACTAATTTATTACACATATATAAGAGAATCAATTCATCATTAAAATAATATTGTGTAGAGTCACGACCCTAGATATTTATGTCTTTTGTTATTTTCCTTAGTATTTTCTTTTGTGTTTTTATTTATTTATTTATTTGTTCAGCAAATCTACATTCAACCAACCAAAAGCGATCATTCTCTTCTCCCTCAATTAGATATCTGTAAATAAATAGTATCAATAATTAATAACAACAGTAGCAATTAAGTCATCGTGGGATCGATATTTTTATACTACTTGAACGATATGTGCACTTGCGTTATACGTGTGTGATTACGCCGGTCAAATAGTAAATAAACATTTTCATGCATTACCAACCACACGATCTCTTCAATATATATATATACTAGTTTTTGCCCGTGCCTACGGCACGGTGTTACAGTATTTGGCCCGTGCCTACGGCACGGTGTTACAGAATTAAATGATTTTATTTTTTAATTAAATGATGCCCGTGCCTACGGCACAGTGTTACAGTATTTGGCCGTGCCTACGGCACGGTATTACAGAATTAAATGATTTTATTTTTTAATTAAATGATTTTATTTTAATTTTCTATTTTTTAATTTGAAAATTTTTGACCATTTACATCAATCAATTCACTCTCTTTCCTCCAATTACCAATGAAATGATCTGGGCCGTCAATTAAACCACATAAAGAGAGCCGTTGGATACACTCTCTTTCCTCCAACACCATTCTCCTTTATTATATAGATCTTCGACCTCCAACAGAAAGTGGGTGATTTATGTTTCTCCTTAGCGTCTCCTTGATATTCTTGTTTTTGAGCTTCAAGTCACCTAACTATGACATCTTTAATGATGATCTACACAAATACCGAGCTTTCGATATATAGCTCTCTCTACGTTGTGGATAGCCTAATGGATGCTAATCCTAAAGAAATGGTTGAGTTTTATGTTTGTGGTAGCGAGGTTTCTCTTTAAAAATAGAAAAATCTTATATATATATTTTTTAGAAACGTTGGAAATCCCATCACCAAATTAATCCGGACTTAAGCGGGACAGATAAAACTTCCGACTGTCCCAAACTCTTACAAGAAACGCACCCCCTGAATCTGTCTCTCACAATTTAGTGAATTTTCGGACTTAGTACTATGGTAAAAAAGTATGTGTTTATATGGACTCTAGGCTTATCTTTTTTATGGAAGAAAATCACATTAATAAGTAAATATAAAGAAATAAACGTATGAGATTTACCTTATTATGAAAGAAAAGCCCCAACTGTAAAGTGCGAGCTTGAGTTCGAGGGATGTCAGTCTAAATAAATAATTTTGAGATTTCATTTGTAAAGTGACAATTTGAGACTAACATTATATTTATTACGGGTGGCAAAACGAATTGACGAAATCGAATTTGTATCGAATCCTATACGAATCAAATCAAAATGTGATGGATTCGTACTTGATTCATTTATTAAATGAATTATAATATCAGAATTCGTATTCGATTCATTTATTAAACGATTCTAATACGAATATTCGTTTAGTCATTATATTATTCAATAACATCAATTATCATAAATTATTTACATTAATTCTTCATAAATATGTATATATGAAATATGTAATTAATATATTTACCAAAAATAGCTAACCAAATTTCCACAATATTATTTTTCTATGATAATTAGCCATGATTTCTCGAATCTAAATTGAAAAATATCATTAAATAGTAGAAGAAAAATAATAAAACGAATCCTAAATGAATAAACGAATCAATGAACTTAAATTCGTATTCGATTCGTTTAATAAACGAATTGAATCGAATTAACCCATTTATTAACATAATTTATTTTTTCAAACTCATATTCGCTTTAAAACGAATCGAATTGAACGAATAAACGAATTATAACTCAAATTACCACCACTAATATTTATCTATCTAGCAGTGAGAGATTTAAAATTAAATAAATATTCAAAATCGTGGATAAATCTTCATGCAGAGTACAAGTATGACATGTATGGAAAACACTTGATGCGTTTACGTCATTACGTGAACGTGATGGTTAAATTTCATAATCAACAAGAATCTTTTTTTTTTTTTGAAGATCAATCAACAAGATTTACTATATCCATTGTTCCATTTAAGGTTATTTTCAAAAATTATAGGACACAAATCTTGTGAAAGTGACTTTAATTTATTTTACCAAGAAAACAAATCGAAACGTCAGACCAAAACTAAATCAAATTTAAAGTACCTTTTCAGCTTCAAATTTGGAAGCGAAAGTACATGTAAAAAAGCCTTGATTAATGGGTTAATCATGTACTTTCTACTAAAAAAAAATGAATTGCATTACCAATTAAAGTGGATTTTGGCCTTTTCTCGCCACATATTGCGCCACCTTGATGTTGAGCTCATTAAAAAAAAAGGTTTGTCATAAAATTAACATCACTGCTGATTGTTACTATTTTCATGAGTTTTTTTTTTTTTTTTTTTATTACAATACAAATCTACATATATATAATCTGAAATCTATTGGAATATTGAATACAAACATTGAAGTACATCCAGAATTCTACGTCTACTAAGAGACGAAACATCAACTCCCACTCAAATATGGGGAGAATTCTACCACTATCAAATTGAGAGAAATTATTTTTGACTCCCTGCCACTGCAGGGAGTCGAACTTGTGCTCTCCCATTGGGGAGAGCACAAGTCCACCACTGGGCCAAGAGCTAGTGGTATTTTCATGAGTTTATTGAAATGCCTAAATCATTTATAATTTTATGTTAGGACATAATCAGGATTGTCAACCGGTCGGTCACAGCCTGTTCCAATTATGTCTCACCTCATTTTGATTATGTATTTTGAATGAAAAATTCTTTGGAATCTTAGTATGTTTGATTCTAGATTTCAAATTCTGATCATATTCGGAATATTTTAGGCAAAAATTTAATATTCGAGATGAAAAATCGTCTGAACCCTAATTTTATTTTTCAGTTGAAATGAAAAATCATCTCAAGTCTCAATTGTATTCATATATGAGATTATAAATCATCTCGAATCTCATACTAAATAATACGGATCCCGAATCCCTTACCGTATTCGAGATTTTATTTATTTTATTATTTTTTGAAAATGTTGGAAACCCCATCGGCAAACCACCTGACCCAGGCTTAAGCGGAGTATGAAAAAACCCTCAACTGCACATGAATCTTACACGAAATGTACCATTGTCTCGAACCCAAGACCTGACAACTAAATACTGAGTCTTTTTGCCAACTGTTGATGGTGATTTTCGGACCCGAGAAGATTAGAAATATGGAGAAGGGTATTAAGGGGATTTCACTTACCAAGATGAGGCCCAAGGTCTATGCGAGGATGAGGGTCAAGGCCCAAGGCCCAGATTCGACTACATTTGAAGACCGACCCGAGGATGAGTCAGTAGAGGCACAATCACATACACCCGAGGAATGTGATCATTATAAGATACAATTTAAAAGAAAACCATAACAGTCCCGACTTTCATCAAGGGAAGTAATTTCTCAATATTTTTACATGTTCGTAACTAAAACGGCCAAATATAACTTAATGTTGGCTTGACCTTTTTAAAGAGGAGGTGAGAGAAGTGAAGGCTTTTATGCCGACCTAACCTGTTAGTAGATGCAAGGAATGATGTCATTTGTTTCGGTGTACCGACCCGATGATATGGGTCGGGGTTGCAGCATTATGCCCTAGACAGACGACGCAAGCCCTAAACGAAAGTTTGAGTCTCCCAATGACTGATATGATAAAAGTATGCCAGCGGCTGATGGGATGGAAGAGAGCCTCAGACTTATCCACTGACGCACGCAATCGCGTATGAGTGGTTGAAATACAGGTTGACACATGGGCATAGTGTGTAGCAGTTACCAAAAAGGGTGTGAAAATTTGATTTTACACAAAGGTTCTGACCCTATGCGGAAATAATCACAATTAATTAAGACAGGTCCTAATTAATGTGCCTATGGGAAATCAACAACCAACCACAATATCCAACAACAATAAAATCCACAATATTAATTTAATACGAAATATAAATTACGGAAAAGTAAATCAATCACACAAAATCAACACATTAATTTTGGTGACGAAGTGGAAAACTCTTTCGAGTAAAAAACCACTCCGGGTATATCGGCTACCAGCCCAATCCACTATATAGAGATAAACTTACAGTGATGGTCAAGACCTATGGTGACAACTTCATCGACTCAAGTACCTCAATACTGCAAGAACTCAAGGCAACTCCTTAAGCCCGCGAACCACGGAGTTCTTCAGAACCTCTGAAGTCTCTAAGCAGATTGTATCACTTCCGATGACGGAACTCCGACTACCAAACTTCCTCCTAAAGAACTCTAAAAGATTAGGGAATTTGGGTTATGTTGTGTTGAAGGTTTATCAAAGATGGAATCACACCATTAATGAAGAAGACAAGAAGATGAAGAAGTCTTCAATGGTGGATTCAAAGGGAGTTGAAAGCTTTGTGAGATTTAGGCTCAAAGGATTTGTGTTTCAACTGTTTCAACTAATGAAAATGGCGGCTACATATTATATTTATAGGTGGAGTTTATGTTTAGGGTTTTGGAAGATGAAAAGGCTGAAATTCGCGTTCAGATCGCAGTCGCGTTCGAACGGTTACTCGAACGCAACACGAACGCGCCCTTTCTGTGAAGACTCGTTCGAACGCCAATCGAACGCACAAGGAACGTGAGCTCTCTGGAATGATCTCGTTCGAACCCAACAAGAACGAGACTCGAACGTTTGCTCTCTGGAATGATCTCTTTCGAACCCAATGAAGAACGTGCCACTAACGCCACACGTTCGAACCAAATAACGAATGCATCACTAACGCCAATCGTTCGAACACTGAAAAGAACGCACCACAAACGCATGTCTGATGCACATCAGCCAAAAACCAGTCCAATTGCACAAAGATCTTCATGAAAGATTACAGCACAATTGAATTTGTTTTGTCACGGACACATGCCAATAAAAATGGAACTAACAATCTCCTCATTTGGCATTCCGTGACAAAACACTACCTAATACAAAGACTACGGTAATAGACCCAAAAAGAAAATAGTCAACTGTCAACCATCAAAACAGTGACTTATTACAATTGGAGATTTGTACCTTGATGATGGAGATGAGACCGAAATCAAGTGGATAAAGGCAACCCAAACGCAGATCTGACTTGGAAGGTACGAAACAGAGAGGGAGAGCAAGAACCTCAGAGAGAAAAGGAGAAAAAAAGAAACGTGCGAACATAAAACGCACGAAGGGTATTTAAATACCGACAAAGCGTTCGAACGGAATTAAAACGTGACACCAACGAAATACGTTCGAATGTAAAAGAAAATGTTACACGAATAAGAACAGACAGTGCAAACCAGGAAAAAACACAACAAAAATGGACTGGAAGACACTTCAAGCAAATACAAAGATACCCAGTCAGTATTCAGATGATTATGACATGAAACAATATGCAACATTTTAAGTTTGGCTAAATACAACACTTATGCATATGACATAAACACCAAAGCATATCAAGCACTTGAGTAAAAAATAAAGTACACAACGAATCAAGGCTTAAGACCTTATTTTATGAGCTGGACACAGCCAAAGAAATCCATCTCTAAACAAACCAAGTCCACAAAACAGGTGTTCAAACCCAGCACCACTAGGACCTGAAAATAAGCAACATTGGTTGCATGCTATATTGTTACCCCATAAATATCATGAGCTCATATTTAACAACTCTTTCGAGTGAAGGGTTTTTGCCCTTATCTTTTGATTTTGACCATTTTGGCTCTTTTACACTTGAGTCTCATTTTTTTTTAATTTATTTTTGAAAAGGCGATAGCAAGGTCATCTAGTCAAAGGTCACACTATTGAGCAAACAAGATATGATAGAAGTTAGATTGCTATTACAAAAACTCATACATGCAATCAAGCCTTGACAAAATAAAAACGTGTATGTGAGGTGCAAGCACAGGATATACCAAAGGTTTTTATCACACAAACTAATGAATATAGAGCATCAAGAAAAATAAAAGCATATCATACATGCATAATCATATATCCTACATACCAGGATCACATGCATAAGTTTTTCATGCTCTAACAAGCCGTAAAATAAAATAATTTTTGTCTTTTTCATTTTCTATTTTTTTTTTGTATTTTTCAGATTTTAACAAATAAAAATAAAGACATAAACAGGCTTGTAAAACATCCAATGGTACGTGGAGTTGTATCCCGAGTGCAGATCATACTACCGTCCATTTGGAATCGGCTATGAAATTTATGTCCAGGTTTCCATCCTATATACCAAGAGACATATAACCAAAACAAGACACAGACACACCCATATGCTGTGAAAATAAAATAAACGTGAAAAAACATAAAACACACGCACACACATATACAATGGGAAAATAAAATGCATCTTTCAAGCAAAGTTACACCGAAGTATACTCTCATTATGTCCATCAGGACACGCAGAAGAAGATGGGAATTCATCTTGCTTCCTCACCCAAACCTTTCTAGGAACCTCATCCACTTGAGAATTCCTAGTCAACAAAGAAAGTTTCTCACTAAGAAATTGTGTCTGTTTAGTTAGTGTAGAAACTTGAGAAGCTAGATTTGAAGAATCAAATCTAGGCGACACACTCTTAGGCCTTTTCTTTTGCTTGTGTAACATGAAGCACTTAGGTCTAATATGTCCAACCTTGCCACAGTGGTGGCACACAGGCACAAACCTTGGATTAGAGCGAGGTTTACCCATAACACCTCTAGATTGAGGTTGGGGAACATGACGACGAACAACAAGAGGAGAAACATGACTGCACACAACAAGTTTCTTACATAAGTCACGTTTAGCTGCTACAGGCACAGCTTTGGAAGAAGGAGCCTTATTACAGTTAGGCTCAGAAATAATACCTAATATACGGTCCACCTTTTTATTTCCACTAGAAAATGCGGACAATTGGGTTCTAGCATCTTCAAGTTCGGTATCTAATATTTTGACTCTATTAACTAGGCATATATTCCTCTCCTCTAGGTCATCAACCATCAAAAGGCTTTGCTCAAATTTAACTTGAGCTTCATTCTTTTCTAGCTCTACAATATTCAGCATTTTATTGACCTCTATATTAGTCTTCTTAATAGCTAAACTCTCATTAAACAGTTCAGCATAAGCTACCTGAAGACTTTCCTCATCTACAGACTCATCAAGAGAGACTTCTGAATCAGCATCATTAACAACAATCTTTCTCTCATCAGTCACACTAGCAGTAAAAGCAATATAATTGTTCTTGTCTTTAGGAGACTCATCAGAGGTGTAGCCACCTTCTGAATCACTGGGAGAGGCTGCCATGGCTTTCTTACCTTTAGCCTTCAGATATGTGGGACACTCAGGTCCATATCCTTCACACTCATGGCATTGGACATCACGGGATCTACTACCAATATCCTCTCTAGACTCTTTCCTGTTATGCCTCATTTCTCTAAGCATAACCTCCCTATCCATGTTACTGCTATGACCACTCTTCTTAAGTTTAAGAAATTTCTTAAACTTCTTTGCAAACAAGGCCAAATCACGATCCGTGATGGTATCATCATCACCAGACGAATCATGCACAACTTCCTTAGTGATTTTCATCGCAAACGTTTTTGGCTCTCTATAACCAGGAAGCTTTTTCTCATAAACCTGCAGTTTTCCTACGAGTTCATCTAAATTAAGCTGATCGAGGTCATTGCTTTCCTCGATGGTGGTGATTTTGGGTAGGAACTTATCAGGTAGGGATCTCAGGACTTTCCTAACTATCCTAATGGTAGGAATAGTCTCACCTAGGTTAAAACTAGAGTTAACAATATCGTTAATCTCAGCATAAAATTCATCAAAAGTCTCATCTTCTTTCATTCTGGCGACCTTAAACCTAGTAGCTAAATCCTGGAGTCTATTATTTTTAACAGACAATATGCCATCATGCACAGTCAGTAGGATGTCCCAAACATCTTTGGCTATCTCACACATTGAGATTCTCCTAAACTCAGCAGAACACACAGCACCATGTATGGCATTAACAACCTTTCTGTTCCTATTGTTAGCATCAAATTCGTCCTTGTTTCAAGTCAATTTATCTTTAGGGGAAGAGACCCCATCAACAATAACAACGAGAGGTTTCCACCCGTGTTCAATAGTCATCCAGACCCTCTCATCTAATGACTTAATGAATGCCTTCATGCGAACTTTCCAATGTAAATATTTTGTGCCATTAAAAAATGGCGGACAATTCAAGGGTTCTGTTAGACAATTATGACCCATAGCGTCACTATTTGTAAAAGACATTGTGGTTTTTGTACAAATTAATTATGTAGCAATGAAATTGCATTTTATCATTTTGTAATTTGATTACTTAAATATATAAATGATAAAAGTCCATATGATTAGTTCCGGATTATAAGATATGAGACAGTATCAATCCATAAAGGTTTAATCATTAAATATCCCTAGTCGTAGTATTATCGAGACTAGACATCGATAATGCGGAATAGACTAGTATTGCACTTGTGCGTGTTATGAAAGCGTAACGGCATAGTTCTCATATATTTAAGTATTAAATACTTATGCAAGTGTGATAGGAGGTTGTGTTTTACCGATGGTACGGAAATAGCTTCGCTCTGGATAGACCCCGCGGAATCCCATTGGTAGTATGATTATGTGTCTATGTGAATCCGCATCAGGGTAGATGTATTTGGTCTTAATTTGAGACTTGCATCGCTAGTACTTGTGACAATCAATACGCTTTGGTTTTGGTCGTCCAGGACTTTAACAGGTTCTGTGTACGTCTCTTCTGGGTTTATTGAGAATCGTAGTGTATTGGGTGTGATGTCAAGATGGAAGTATCACTTCAGTCATATGAAGATGATGATCACGCAGGGATACAGAATTGGTACTCTAAATTGGTTGCAACCATCGGGATAATATGACTTGGTCATGATTATCCGATTAAAAAGACTAGTTGCTTGATATCCGATATATGCTTCGTACGGGGCAGATATTATTCCAGCCCCAGGCCTTGCATGTGACATCTGATACTGGATCGCAATACGCAATACTACGTATACTACGCATGATATAGATTATATATTCCATTAAGAATATTTCTGGAGAATTGGGTAGACACGGTGCTTTGCTACAAGCCAACCATGTCTCGTAAATCGGTAAAAACGTAGTACAAGGTACGTACGTGTTCGGATAGTTCGACGACCGGATTTACTGCCAACATATCCAGGGATCTCTTGGGTCGCTTCCCGAAGATTCACCGATGACGTATGATTCGAACATAATTAATCTTGGATTAATTACGGAGAAATTTTATCTATGATAAAATACTATTTGAAGAGAGAGAAAGATTAATTCGGAATTAATCGTTAAAATAATATATTCGATATATTAAACGAAATTAGATTTCGACGCGCAATTAAAATTGGATTTTAATTCGGGCAAACGAATTAATTCGCGAGCGACGTGAATAGTGAATTTGATTTAATTATGTCGCAACGGAAAATTCGTTAATTCGGAATTAACGAAACCGAGCTCGGGATGTGTTTGCGAGGCCACTCCGATTTTGAATCAAGTGCGGCCACAAGTCACATCACTCTTCACATCGCTCGTCACATCACATGTCACTTTAGTGATGGATGTCCATTCACCTTTTTGGTGAGTGACAACTAGTCACTATTCATGATGTTGGTTGTTGAGAGCCTTTAATGCCATTTTGGCTCCAAAATTTGTTTTGACTTTTTGAAAGGCATATACACAACTTTGGTAACACATTTTGATGTTATGTTTCTAGAAAACAAAAATCAAACAAAAGAAAACTCTCTCTCTCTCTCCCATTGCTCAAAAATCGTGAGCTCCATTGAAGGAAAGAAAAATTATTTTTCTTTCAATCTTTCTAGCACATTCAAGGAATCATCACTAGGTGATAGGGAAACTAATCTAAGAGCTTGGAATCCTTTCAAAGGCTTGGAGCTTATTCATCATCAACAATGGACCACCTTGGCCGAATAGATCAAAGATTCTTTGGTGTTCATCTTCTTCAAAATCCATTCAATGTAAGTGTGATTCTGCCTCACTTCTTTGAGTATTCATTCTTTTCATTGTTCAAATATGATCTTGGGACTATATTAGAAACCAACAATGGTATCAATGAGCCTAATTTGAGCATGAAAAATATTAGGGTTCTTACGCTAAAATTTGGGTAAAAATGATTTGAGCATGATTTGATAAAATTGATTGATTGAGTATGTTTGAATGATGATAACATAGTGTTATGCATGATCAACTTCATGAAAAATGAATTGGATTAATTTTTCCCCAAATAAATGGCTTAGCTGAATGCTTACTAAACCCTAAAGTCATGGTATTTTTGTTCTTTTGATCATTAGATGAGTTTAAAGACTTGGGATAATGTTGATTTGTAATTCAATCGGATTGAAAACGAAATCGAAATAAAAACCCTAGAATGCCGTGAGCTTGATAGCATGAAATGAGATGATTTTTTGAATCAATTATGTTGGACATGTGTTGATGATGAAAAGCATGATTAATGGATTAGATTAGTATTTTAGAAATGTTAATTTAAAAGATTAATCATGGCTAAACACTTTGATTTATTAAATTATGAATTTTGGAAAATTGGAATTTAATAAATTGGGCTTGATTTTGAATTGGGCTTATAATTGTTGTATTTGGGCAAATGGGCTTGGTTGTGCCTAGTTGGTTTGGGCCAAATGGATTGGATCCAAATTGGGCATAAACCATTCCATTAAGTCCAAATATAAAAAATGGGCTTTAAAAGTTTAATTGGGCCTAATGGGCCGAAATTGGTTTCTTGGCAAATAAGGGTGATTCCTTAATTGAGCTTTGGTATTTGGGTTTGAACCATATTGACCAAAGTCCATGCCTTATGAAATCAATTGAAAGCCCATTGGACTTTAATTAAACAACATTGGATGTTAATTGGGCTTTGAGACCCGTTTAGATTAGATTTGGAATCTAAGTCGTTAAAACGCATTAAAAAGTGTAGATATTTAATTTGGAATTAAATAAATGAATTAGTATTGAATACGAATGAAATTAGATTTAAAGAGTAGTTCGATATAATTCAAGAATTCGTACTTCGAGTACTTATTCTCAAACGAGTTGGACTCGCGCAAATCAAATCGTTGTTTGAACATTGGATGATCACTTAATTCAAAGATTAATTAATTGGATTAGATTGATTGAATAACATGCTATGAATGAATACATGGATGTGTTGAATGAATAATGTATATCGGATGGATATTAGAAGGGAAATGGCAATTTTCGAAATTTTTGTAAATTTAGAATTTATTAAATTGGACATGCGTGTCCAGCCTTATCTCTCTTGATTCTTTGTATTCTCTTCTCACCTAATTCCCCTCAATGTTAATGAGGTTTCTATTATTGTATTATGTAATTGGGTAGAAGTAAGAATAGTGCTAGCCGGGGAGAGGAAATGAAGTGATTTGTTCTAGGAATAATTTGTGCGATATCCATCCGCATATCATTATTATTTTATTTCGTGCCTTATTATGCTTTTAGAATGCATGCTTAAGGGTGTATGATGAGACCTAACAAAGATAATAAATTGGTTGCCAATTTACGCGAAAAACCCTCAAAACATATTAAGCGTTTTTCCTTCCATTGAGTGATTCTTACTCAAGATCCAAGATTGGCACTGGTTTATTGGCCAAAGTCAAGACCTTTGTCCATCGCGGATGTGTTTGAATCATGAAGGCTTTGTTGCATATCGTGTGTCTTGTCCAAGTTGTGATTTGTTGGCCAAAGTCAAGATCACTTCTTATCCATCGACATCGATTACGAAGCTTTCCAAAGTCAATGGGTTCCGCTTAACTGGAATCATTAAGCTTGTTGTGCCAAAGCCAGTGCTTAGTTGATTCAGAGGAAAAAGGTTAGGAAAATATATTGGATATATTGGCATATATATTGTATATATGTTTCGGACTTGGAGGTCCACCTACCAGATTTAGGAATTGGATGAGATCCAATTGATCTTAGAGATCTACCTAGTTAAATATCATACAACTTGTTGGCCAAAGTCAAGGTTGTGTGTTATTTAACGGGATCCTTGCCCACTAGGAAACTAGGTTTCCCGAGTACTCAACAGAGGGTTAGAGGCTCACCGAAAAATAGTGGGAGGCTAATATTGAATTTGCAATTTCGTTCAAATACTTAACTTTACGCGCTTTCAAATTATTTCGTCAATTATTTTATTAGTTGGACTAATATATCATTATTTTTCTTGTAACAGTTAGACTGTACCCATACATCGTTAATCGAATAGTTGGACTATTGCGGTTAAGATGACAAGAAAGTTAAGCATTAGGGAAATTGTCATGGGCGACAACGTCTTTAATGACACAAACTTTCAGGACTGGGATATGAATCTCAGAATTATTCTGGGATCCGAGAAGTTACTCTATACTTTAGAGCGACCTTTTGGGCCTAAACCCCGACCTAATCAGTTGCTTGATCTAGAGCTTTGGAAGACTCATAGCGATGATAATGCGACTGCTCAATCGGTAATGCTTGTCGCTATGACTCCGTATTTCTGTCGTCAAAACAAGGGGTTGGATCCCTATGAGATGCTGGCGAAGTTGCACGATCTCCACCGATCTAACCTTATATCGCAAAGATACGAATTGGAGAAGAAGCTCTTCCGCGCTCGAATGTCAGAGGGTACGTCTGTTGAACATCATGTCTCACAAATGATTGCTGACATTGAGCAGCTCGGACATATGGGCATAGTCTTCGAGGCTGATACTTCAGTGGATTTGATCATACAGTCTCTTGATGAGCGGAAAATATATCAATATTTACCGCCCCTTTTACTTAATATTTTGTTTAGTTTCTCGGGTTTGATGAACGTTTTGATGTGTTTTAGTTTATTTTGCAGATAAAATAATATTGGGACACAATGAAATCATTTAGGACGAAATATGGGTCAAATAAGGGCAAAAATTGGACTTGACATATTAATTTTGGAGATTGGAAACTTGAAATGGCGTTTTAACGAAGTGCAGTTTTGGAAATTCCAATTTTACGCATCTGTCGTATTTTGGGCATAACTTTTTACTCCGATATCGGATTGAGCTGATTCAAGTTCCAGATTAAAGAAGACTCTAATATCTATAACTCTAAGAGATAAAATAAATTCGAATTCTGAATATTTCATGCCCGAAATTGATGAACCATCCAGAAGTGTGTTGTGTGTAATTATTAAAGTCATCTTCAATCATTTTCAAAGCAAAAAAATAAATAAATAAATAAATAATAAAAATTATCAAATCACCACCAAACATGATAAGCAATTAGTGGAGCAATTAATAATGGATTTGGTGGAGCAATTAGTGGAGCAATTAATAATGGATTTGGTGGATGATTTGATGGAGGCAAAATTTTGCCTATAAATACCAAGCCATTTCATTTGTAAATTCATACTTTCTTCTAAGGAATTCCTTAAGGGTAACTAAGAAGATTGTATCTTGTTTGTTTATTTACAGCTTTCAGTAATTAATTTCCGCTTTCGCACTTTCTTTTCTTTACTTTTCAATTTTTACTTTCCGCAATTTACTTTTACACACAGTACTTTTCTTTCTTTAATTTTCAGTTTTTACTTTTCAGTAATGAGGAGGTAACTCATCTTTGCTGGGGTAAAAGGTAAAACTTTTATTACTAATATTTAGATTAATCTCCCTTAATTATAATATATAAACTAGTTAAAACCTGACTTAACGAGGATACCGCCATATTGGTCGGTTGGTAATTATTTAAATTGGTTTTAACCTAACTAAATTGGATACCGCCTGATTGATCGGTTGGTAATTAATCATTAATTTGACTTAATCTGGATACCGCATATATGGCTGGTTGGTAATTATCATGCAAAGTTAATATATTATATTAAAGGAGATATCTAAAATAGAAGTAAAAAAAGTGGATCATTTTACCTCAGCATTTTCTTTTATTGTACTTTTACTTTATTTACTTTTCAGCAATTTACTTTCAGCATTTACTTTTCAGCAATTTACTTTCAGCAATTTACTTTCAGCATTTACTTTCAGTAATTTACTTTCAGCATTTACTTTTCAGTAATTTACTTTCAGCATTTACTTTTTTATCATTTAATTTTCGGTATTTAATTTCAGCATTTACTTTCCGTCATTTACTTTTCAGCAATTTACTTTTCAACATTTTACTTTTTGTCTTTTATTTTATTTAAGTTTTTACTAGCCCTAGTTATGTGTCGTAACTAAGTTAGTTATCTGGGGTTGTGATGAATTCTAATATCACCGGTTTATAAGGGGTTATTTTATAGTTTGGGTAATTTAAAAGTTTACTTATTAAGTCTTAAGCTTAATGCTTCTTGTTGTCTGATCACCAATAAGATTGATGTGGTAAATCTAAAATAAACTTGACAAAGGAATTCTAGGTTTCAGCCTTAGACTTAATAGCCCACGATCTTCCTTAAAGATAGATAACCCTTTAATAGATTTCCTTACAGGATAGACATATACCTGTCGGGCGGGGGTAGCCATAATTGGAACTTAAACTTAATGAATCCAGATAATTTGGTTTACATGGACATATGGTTCAATTGGGTTAAACTGGGTATTTACGTCTGACCATCGACAGAGGCTTTTGCATAATTTAGTGTTCCAGGTTAGTAAACCGATTTATTACACAACCATGAAATAATCACTTCATCTATTAAAAGATATTAGAAAGAATCACAACCCTAGATAGTTTTTAATATTGAATTTTCTTAAACCTACCTTCGTGTAATTTTATTTACTTGTTTTTAAATTTAAAATTTTCACCATTTCAAATCAATCGATCAATCTGTTAGATACTAGTAATCATTTGACCTCATAAAATTAATAGATTAGGTATTAAGTCCTCGTGGGATCGATACTTTTTATACTACTTGAATGATACGTGCGCTTGCGTTAGTCGCGTGTGTAAGCACCGGTCAAGTTTTTGGCGCCGTTGCCGGGGACTTATTTATCTTTTACTCTTAATTTTGGGGTTAGATACATTTACTTGTGTCTAATTTCTTTTTACTTATAATTTTTTTTTCCTGTGTTTCAGGTTCTCAGAAAATTCATGAGATGAACCAGAAGCTTTGAACTCCGACCGCTTGACCCATAAATTGAAAGAACCATCAGACAATTGAGAAGGGAAAGGCGAGAAGGCCAAGAAGCTTTAATCAACATGGAACCTGAACCTTTGGAGGTTGCACCACCAATTCCCATTCGAGACAGAACCATTCCGGTGGTTGACAGACTCATTTCATGTATTGTATTTCCTCTCTTACCAGCAAATGCAAGTGACATCAAAACATGCATTCATATGATTCAACAGTCAGTTCAGTTTGGGGGGAATGCAACTGAAGATCCTAATGCCCACATCAGCAACTTCCTAGAAGTTTGCGGCACTTTCAATTACAACCGAGAAGCTGAAGAAGCAATGAGACTGCGTATTTTCCCATATTCCTTGAAAGACAGAGCTAAAGCTTGGCTACTTTCACTACCAGCAGGTTCCATCACAACTTGGAACACTTTAGCCACCAAATTTCTTGCAAAGTACTTTCCACCAGCCAGAACTGGAAAGCTGAGGAATGACATCATATCCTTTGTGCAACAAGACTCAGAAACTCTCTACGAAGCTTGGGAAAGGTACAAAGATTTGCTCCGGAAATGTCCTCACCATGAGATTCCAAAATGGCTTCAAGTCCAAACCTTCTATAATGGACTTTCTGGACTGATGAGAACCACAATCGATGCTGCTGCTGGAGGAGCCTTAATGGCAAAATGAGAAGATCAAGCCTGAGACCTAATCGAAGAAATGGCCAACAACAATTCTTTGTGGCCAACAGAAAGGAGCATGATCCAAAGAATTGCAGGAATTTATGAAAGTGGAGCCAATACAGCAGTTAACGCCAAGCTGGATCAGATATGCAAATTCATGGAGACTCTCAGCACTGGATCCACAAGTTCATCATATGGAGGAATACCAGAACCAAACCAACTTGAAGAGACAGTGAATTATGTCAACAATTTCAATAGACAAGGGAACAATCCATATTCTAACACCTACAACCTAGGGTGGATGAATCATCTCAATTTTTCATGGAGCAACAATTCAGGACAAAAGAACAATCCACCACCTGGATTCCAACAGCAGAACTATTCACCACATGGATTTCAATAACAGAACAAAGGCCATGAACATGAAAAAGAACCTGAAATGAAAGAATGGATTGCAGAGATCTTCAAAAAGCAACAAGCAGCATATGATGCTATCTTTCAGAGCCAATCTGCTTCCATCAAAGCACTGGAGAATCAAATCGGACAACTGGCCAATGCTCAAAGTTACAGACCGTCAGGTAATCTTCCCAGCAACACAGAACCCAATCCAAGGAACCGAGGGAATGAGCAATGTCAAGCCATCACCTTGAAAAGCGGTACTGAAATCAACAAAGATGTTGGAATCAAGGCAACAATTGAGGAAGTTTCAAAAGAAACAAAGCAACATATGGAGGAAAAAGAAGCAAAGGAAAAAGAAAAAGAACAGATCACTCCACCTCCACCTTTTCCTCAGCGTCTTCAGAAAAACAAACTGGACAAGCAGTTTTCTCGATTCCTAGAGGTGTTCAAAAAGTTTCGCATCAACATTCCATTTGCAGAAGCCTTGGAAGAAATGCCCAGCTATGTAAAATTCATGAAAGACATTCTTTCACGAAAACGAAGATTGGGAGATTACGAGACTGTAGCATTGACGGAAGAATGCAGTGCCATTATTCAGAGGAAACTTCCTCCAAAGCTGAAAGATCCTGGCAGTTTCACTGTCCCATGCACCATTGGAGAACACTATATCGGTAAGGCTTTATGTGACTTAGGTGCAAGTGTTAATTTGATGCCTTTTTCTATTTACGGGAAACTGCAAATTGGAGAAGCAATGCCTACCTCAGTCTCATTACAACTTGCTGATCGAACGCTCGCATTTCCAAGAGGTGTTGTTGAAGATGTGCTGGTCAAAGTCGACAAACTCATTCTTCCAGCAGATTTCATTATCCTTGACATGGAAAAAGACAAAAATGTGCCTATCATCCTCGGAAGACCATTCTTGGCGACAGGATGAAATGTGATTGATGTACAAAAAGGAGAACTAACCATGAAAGTTCAGGACCAAGAAGTTACTTTCAATGTATTCAAAGCCATGAAATTCCCGAGCGATGAAAAGGAAGAAGAATGCTTCAGAGTTGATGTTGTTGATAGTATCGTTCATGATACTGAGCTAAATCCCACGAATACACTTGAAGCTTACATCACCAACATGACTGACAGCGAGCTAGATGCTGAAATCCTGGAATGTATCAACTACCTTGACAAACCATTCCGATTCAAATCAACACCACCAGTTGAAAGCTTGGAACTGCCAAAGAAAGATCGAATCAAGCCTTCGATTGAAGAACCACCACAGCTGGAACTGAAGTTTCTTCCGAGCCATCTCAGGTATGCATTTCTTGGAAACTCTTCTGAATTACCTGTTTTTATTTCTTTTTCACTAACATTGGAGCAGGAAGAAAAGTTACTGAGAGTATTACGAGAGAACAAAAGAGCCATTGGCTGGACTATAGCAGACATTCGAGGCATTAGTCCATCATTTTGCATGCACAAGATTCTGATGAATGATGAGTACAAACCCACAGTGGAACATCAACATAGACTCAATCCAATCATGAAGGAGGTCGTAAAGAAAGAAATGATCAAATGGTTGGATGCTGGCATCATTTACCCCATCTCAGATAGTACTTGGGTGAGTCATATGCAGTGTGTGCCGAAGAAAAGAGGAATCATTGTGGTTACCAATGAAAAGAATGAGCTAATCCCAACCAGAACGGTGACTGGATGGAGAGTATGCATGGACTACCGAAAGCTAAACAAAGCAACACGAAATGACCATTTTCCGCTACCATTCATTGACCAGATGTTAGACAGACTGGTGGTTTGGATTATGTAATGCCCATACTACATTTCAGCTTTGCATGGTGGCCATCTTCTCAGACATGCTAGAGCAGAGTATGGAGGTTTTTATGGATGACTTTTCTGTGTTTGGAGATTCTTTTGACCACTACTTGCAAATTTTGGAACTTGTGTTACAAAGGTGCGAAGATACAAACCTGGTGCTCAATTGGGAGAAATGCCATTTCATGGTACATGAGGGCATTGTTCTTGGACACCGGATCTCACAAAAAGGAATCGAGGTAAACAAAGCAAAGATTGAAACAATTGAAAAACTACGTCCGCCGACATCGGTAAAAGGGATTCGGAGTTTTCTTGGACATGCAGGTTTTTACAGGAGATTTATCAAAGATTTTTCCAAGATTGCTAAACCTCTTTGCAATCTTCTGGAGAAGGATGTGCCTTTCAACTTCACCAAAGAATGCCATGAAGCTTTTGAGATCTTAAAACAAAAGCTGATTTCAGCCCCCATCATTGTAGCACCAGACTAAACCCTTCCATTTGAAGTAATGTGTGATGCTAGTGATTTTACTGTAGGTGCAATTTTGGGAACACGCAAAGCAAAGATTTTTCACACCATTTACTACTCCAGCAGAACTTTGAATGAAGCTCAACTCAACTGCACAACCACTAAAAAGGAGTTACTCGCAGTTGTGTACGTTTTTGACAAATTCTTCTCATATCTGCTGGGTCCTGTGGGAACACAGAAACTGGGTGACGCATGCTGTTCCGGGCTCGCGGCCCGGTTGGGAGTACGGAGTAGCCCGCGGAGGAACTAAACCGGAGAATAATGGAGTCGCCACCCGGTGTGAACCGGGACAAAGATTTAAGGCCGCATTCACCCCTCGCAAGGGAAGACCTCAAACCTGCTGGGTTCGAAATGGTCCCTTACTTATGCCACTTGTAATGATGTGATTTGTGTAATAATTTAATCGAATCTAGCAACATACATTCCTAAGGGTATTCTATTTCTCATGCATAAATCAAAAGTTCATCTAAGTTCACATGTAACACATTTTCATATTTGTATACAACCTATTTGCATATAATCTATGTCCCAATTTGCATGCATAAAGGTAAGTTAAAATGCGGCAAGCATACAACTTCATGAACATGTTGAATATGTGAATGTAGAAGCATAAGTAGATAACTTTCGTGTAAACATGCATCATGGAAATGAACATGTGATCTTGTAAACACAATAAATGACTAACTGCGAGAACATGAACAATCAAAAAGGTAAATGAAAAAACGAGTAACCATGCATGAGATGTGATGGAAAATGGTCTGTTTACCGAGCGGCATTTGTATCCGCGTTCGAACGGTAAACAGAAGGTTCGCGTTCGAATAGCGTTCGTAAAAGCGTTCGAACGAACTGAGACAGAAAACAAATGCATGTGCGTTCGAATATCATTCGTAAACACGTTCGAATGGTAAATAGAAGGTTCGTGTTCGTATAGCATTTGATAACGCGTTCGAACGGGAGCAGACAGAATACATGCGTTCGTGCGGCGTTCTGAAACGCGTTTGAACGGGGTTACAGCAGTGACCTCCAAAATACAGTAAACAACATGACACATATATGATAAGATAAATAGATGATACCTAATAAATGATAACGGGCTAAAAGGCGCGGCAAAGCATCGTGGTAAATGATTTTAACCTCTCAAAATAGAGGACCTTTAATCGCACTTACTAAGCCCATGCGCAAACAACACAATGCATATAAGAAATAAAGACAACAATATCAGACTTCGTATACCCGATGGAACAAATCTCACATTCAACCGAATATACATCATCCGGCGCGGCAAAGTATCATGGTAAAGGATTTTAACCTCTCAAAATAGGGGACCTTTAATCACACTTACTAAGCCCATGCGCAAACAACACAATACATAAATAAATAGTAAAGACAATGATATCGGACTTCGTGTATCCGATTGAACATATCTCACATCCAATCGAATATACATTATCCGGCGGGACAAAGAATCGTGGTAAAGGATTTTAACCTCTCAAAATAGAGGACCTTTAATCGCACTTACTAAGCCCATGCGCTTTATCTCATCATTACATAAACAAATAACATGCGGAAATCAAGTAGCGAATAATAAACAAATCAAAACAACATAAAACAAAATATGCGCCGTTTACTCAAGTGGTACGTGGAGTTGTATCCTGAGTACAGATCATACTACCGTCCATTCGGAATTGGCTATGAAATTTATGTCCGGGTTTCCATCCTATATACCACGAGAGGCGACACATTTTTCATTTTATCCAAGGGCCACAACATGCATCAATAAACGACTCACAGGCGATAAGAATGAATAAAACAATTAAAAAAAGATAGATGGAAATAATAGGAAAAGTACCCTCAGGTCTTACATTTTATGTCGACTTTCGGACTCGCGTTTCACGGCCGTCGGAAGGGCTATCACTCTGTAACTCTTCTGGTTCACTGGATTAACGTCTTAGCTGGCTGTTTTGCTATTTTGGTCGCTGTTTTCACTCCGTTTCGCTGCTGTTTTGCTGCTATTTTGCTGCTGTTTTAGGCCACTATTTTGGTGATTTTGGCCATTATTTTAAGGTGATTTTCGGTGATGGCAGTGAGGGTTTGTGAGAGCTGTGTGCGTGTAGTGAGGAGGGCTGGATAGTGGGTTTTTTTGGCTTGCAGTGAAGGTGGTTAAGGTACGTGAAGCTGAGGCTATGTGAGGGGCTCTGTGTGGTGAATGGGCTGCTGTGAAGGGTTGGTCCATGCGTCAAATAGAGGCTGATGCGTGAACGTGCTCGGCAGTGAGAGGGGGTGTGTTCATGCGTTAAATAGAGCAGTCTGAGGGATGTGGGTTCTGTGACTGAGCTGAGGCAGTTTGTGTTAGAGGGCTGAGCGTGAAGGTGAGGTGAGTGGAGGTTGCTAGGGGGTAGATGGTGTGCTGGGTTTGATGAGTTTGAAGCGGTGAGGACAATGTGAAGTGTGAAGCAATGATCGTGGGCTTACGGTGCGTGAATGAGTTACGGCAATAGGGAAGGGGTTTGTTTAGGTTGAGGGAGGTTCAACGTGAAGGTGAGTGAGGTAAAGGGTTTGCTTAGGTTGTTGTTTATACGTGAGGAGGGTGTAGGGTTTTATGGATTCGGCTGAGTGATTGCCGTGAGTCTTCTCCTCCTTAGGGTTGATGAGAGATTAGTTAGGTTTCGGTTATTTTTTGGTTGTGAATCCGAGAGAGGGCTTACGGTTGCAATTGTGTACTGTTTTTATAGAGGGGGGGAATGAATTAGGGTTTGCATGGTTTTTGAAAGGAAACAAAATCAATTATTGATGCATGTGTGGTATTTGATTTGGATAGTTTAGGCAAGGATATTTATTTTTTTTTGTGGGAATTATATTAAATTGGTAGGTGATTTTTAAATTGGATATGATTTAGTTTAATTTAGGTAGGGTATATTTAGATTAGGAATTTAATTTGGTATTTAGATTTGATTTATTTTTAAATTTATTTTGTTTTAATTCAATTTAATTGGTTTTAATTTTAATTTTAATTTAATTTCAATTTTAATTTAATTTAATTTGTGACATGTATTTTAAATGTTTTAATTATTTTTTGGATTGGGCTTGGGTGAGATGGGCTAATTGGGCTTGGGTGTGAGGCTAGCAGCAAAACCAGAAATACTGACTCCGTTCGAACGCCGATTCGAACGCTACACGAATGGCCGCAATCTGCTTGACGTTCGAATGTGGTCACGAACGCAGCACGAACGAAAATAGTGAACTTGTGAAATAAACCTGATGACATACTTATTCTGAATTTCCCCTTCCGACGTCTGTTTCCCGCGACTTCCGTGACATTAAAGGTAGTGCCTCTAAATGAGACTCATCATATGGACTTATATGCAAAAATGCAGTGCCTACAGTCGCCCCCACTTTGATGGGACTTGTGTAATGTGTAATAGTGACAATCCTATCAAAGTTATGCAATGCATTTTTACTTACCTGGCTCGCCAGCTGCCACTTGACTTGCCATGTGTTGAGTTGAGTTGATTTGGTGGTGAGGTGCTGCGACCCCTGGTTCATTCTCGAACCGTGCTCCATTTTTGGAGCGCCATTTTTGGAATATGTTGTGTGTGCTCCATTTAGGAGCGCCATTTTCGGCATCTGTTGTGTGTGCTCCATTTTGGAGTGCCATTTTCGGAATTTGCTGTGTGTGCTCCATTTTGGAACGCCATTTTCGGCATCTGCTGTATGTGCTCCATTTTGGAGCGCCATTTTCGGCATTTGCTGTGTGTGCTCCATTTTGGAGCGCCATTTTCGGCATCTGTTGTGTGTGCTCCATTTTGGAACGCCATTTTCCGCCTTTGCTGTGTGTGCTCCATTTTGGAACGCCATTTTCCGCCTTTGCTGTGTGTGCTCCATTTTGGAACGCCATTTTCGGTATCTGTTGTGTGTGCTCCATTTTAGAGCGCCATTTTTGGCATCTATTATGGTAGCGGTCCATTTCTGAACCGTGCTGTCCGAGAATGTGGCTCAGTTTTGAGCCGTTACTTGATGAGGTGGTCTTTGCCGCTACAATCCTGCGAATAAAAAATAAAAAATTGTATGTATATGATATGTATGCATGTATGTATGGATGCATGATGCTGATGTGGGCCTCGCCCCCCAAACCGATACCGATGTGGGCCTCGCCCCTAAACTGAAACTGATGTGGGCCTCGCCCCCAAACTGATACTGATATGGGCCTCGCCCCCAAACTGATGCGGATGTGGGCCTCGTCCCTAAACTGATACTGATGTGGGCCTCGACCCTCAAGACTCATACCCAAACTGATACTGATGTGGGCCTCGGCCCTGGGACTCATCCCCAAACTGATACTGATGTAGGCCTCGGCCTTGGGACTCATCCCCAAACTGATGCTGATGTGGGCCTCGGCCCTAACTGATACTGACATGGGCCTCGCCCCAGACTGATATTGATATGGGCCTCGTCCCAAGCTGATACTGATATGGGCATCGCCCCCAGACTGATACTGACATGGGCCTCGCCCCAACTGATACTGATATAGGCCTCGCCCCCAGACTGATACTGATATTGGCCTCGCCCCCACACTGATGCGGATATGGGCCTCGCCCCTAAACTGATACTGACATGGGCCTCGCCCCCAGACTGATACTGATATGGGCCCCGCCCCAACTGATACTGATATGGGCCTCGCCCCCAGACTGATACTGATATGGGCCTCGCCCCAACTGATACTGATATGGGCCTCACCCCAACTGATAATGATATGGGCCTCGCCCCAACTGATACTTATATGGGACTCGCCCCAATCTGATACTGATATGGGCCTCGCCCCAAGCTGATACTGATATGGGCCTCGCCCCAACTGATACTGTTATGGGCATCGTCCCCAACTGATACTGATATGGGCCTCGCCCCAACTGATACTGATGTGGGCCTCGCCCTCGGACTGATACTGATATTGATGTAGGCCTCGGCCTTGTGACTCATCCCAAAAACTGAAACTGATGTGGGCCTCGGCCCTGGGACTCATCCCCAAAACTGAAACTGATGTACTGTACTATTGCTGCTTCTGATTGGCTTGCATTTGACGCTTTCTTTTTTTCTTCGTTGAAACCTGTGAATACAAAACAAAATAAACACAAAAAAGGAATGCAAAATACGTTACATGTATGCATGTATGCATGAATGAGTTTCCTATCTCGTTGGGTTAGGTCTTCTGCCTGTACTCTTGGTGGCTGCTCAGTCTTTTGACAAGTCTGCCCTCTTCCCTAACCAACGGGTATCTATGATGGCTTTCAAGACAAAAGGGGGTTAACTTGGTGCATGTATGCATGAGGTGAATGAGATGCATGCGATACAAGGATATATCAACTTATTAAAATTTTCACACAAGTCGGCCCATCATCATTTAGAAGCTTTGGGCTAACTGTCATTGGAGTGAAACTCGTCCCAGTTTAAATGGCCCAACAAGTTCACATCTCATGGCAAGAAGTCCAACCGTATCCAAATGATAATGTTCCTAAACACAAACATATAATGGCCCATTGGCGTTTTAGAAGCTTTTGGCCCAATCATCATAAGATATGTTCTTGTCCCAGTTTAATGGCCCACAAGCCCATACCTCATGACAAAAGGTCCGAATGGATCCAAACGACCATGTTCCCAAACACAAGCACAAGTAATAATTCTTATTAGTTCTACGACTACAGTTCACATGCGGGTTTACGGGGTTTGGACAAAGGCTCTCGCTGACGAAGGATTACCAACAACTAGGTCTCCTCACTCAAGGGTTCGAGCGACCAGGTGAGCGCACCTTTTTTTAACACTAAGGTACGTGCCAACGAGCTATGGTGTGTGACTGACTGTCAAATGGATTTCCTGTTGTAGATTCCCCAGAGGGAGGGTGGAGCGAGGCTCTCTTAAGTACCCATGCCTCTTAGGCTCTTATCGCTTGGTGACAGGAATAAACAACGAGTCCTCCAAATTAGTCCATCACAGTAGGCTACGAGTAGATGATTATCTAGGTGCCTTCACAGCTTTTCCTTCTAGAAAGGTAGTGAGTGAAGGAAGACATCAAACCATTACCTAGCCTTAAAAAGTGCCCTTGATTAACCCCTTTCAACCCACGGTAGACACGGTTAACTGAAGCACAAATCACAATTATTATAAGACATTATTTCGGGGCCGATTCTCTATCCCCAGTGGAGTCGCCAGACTGTGGGACACAGAAAACTGGGCGACGCATACTGTTTCGGGCTCGCGGCTCGGTTTGGAGTACGGAGTAGCCAGCGGAGGAACTAAAACGGGAGAATAATGGAGTCACCACCGGTGTGAACCGGGACAAAGATTTAAGGTCGCACTCACCCCTCGCAAGGGAAGACCTCAAACCTGTTGGGTTCGGAATGGTCCCTTACTTATGCCACTTGTAATGATGTGATTTATGCAATAATTTAATCGAATCTAGCAACATACATTCCTAAGGGTATTCTATTTCTCATGCATAAATCAAAAGTTCATCTAAGTTCACATGTAACACATTTTCATATTTGCATACAACCTATTTGCATATAATCTATGTCCCAATTTGCATTCATAAAGGTAAGTTAAAATGCGGCAAGCATACAACTTCATGAACATGTTGAATAGGTGAATGTAGAAGCATAAGTAGATAACTTCCGTGTAAACATGCATCATGGAAACGAACATGTGATCTTGTAAACACAATAAATGACTAACTACGAGAACATGAACAATCAAAAAGGTAAATGAAAAAACGAGTAACCATGCATAAGATGTGATGGAAAATGGTCTGTTTACCGTGGGGCGTTCGTATCCGCGTTCGAACGGTAAACAGAAGGTTCGCGTTCGAATAGCGTTCGTAAACGCGTTCGAACGAACTGAGACAGAAAACAAATGCATGCGCGTTCGAATAGCATTCGTAAACGCGTTCGAACGGTAAATAGAAGGTTCATGTTCGTATAGCGTTTGATAATGCGTTCGAACGGGAGCAGACAGAAGACATGCGTTCATGCGACGTTCTGAAACGCGTTCGAACGGGGTTACAGCAGTGACCCCCAAAATGCAGTAAACAACATGACACATATATGAAAGGATAAATAGATGACACCTAATAAATGATAACGGCTAAAAGGCGCGGCAAAGCATCGTGGTAAAGGATTTTAACCTCTCAAAAGAGGACCTTTAATCGCACTTACTAAGCCCATGCGCAAACAACACAATGCATATAAGAAATAAAAGACAACAATATCGGACTTCGTATACCCGATTGAACATATCTCACATTCAACCGAATATACATCATCCGGCGCGGAAAACATCGTGGTAAAGGATTTTAACCTCTCAAAATAGAGGACCTTTAATCGCACTTACTAAGCCCATGCGCAAACAACACAATACATAAATAAAAAGTAAAGACAATGATATCGGACTTCGTGTATCCGATTGAACATATCTCACATACAATCGAATATACATTATCCGGCGCGGCAAAGAATCATGGTAAAGGATTTTAACCTCTCAAATAAGAGGACCTTTAATCGCACTTACTAAGCCCCTGCGTTTTATCTCATCATTACATAAACAAATAACATGCGGAAATCAAGTAGCGAATACAAATCAAAACAACATAAAACAAAATATGCGTCGTTTACTCAAGTGGTACGTGGAGTTGTATCCCGAGTACAGATCATACTACCGTCCATTCGGAATCGGCTATGAAATTTATGTCCGGGTTTCCATCCTATATATCATGAGAGGCGACACATTTTTCATTTATTCAAGGGTCACAACATGCATCAATAAACGACTCACATGTGATAAGAATGAATAAAACAATTAAAAAAAGATAGATGGAAATAATAGGAAAAGTACCCTCAGGTCTAACCTTTTATGTCGACTTTCGGACTCGCGTTTCACGGCCGTCGGAAGGGCTATCACTCCGTAACTCTTCCGGTTCACTGGATTAACGTCTTAGCTCACTGTTTTGCTATTTTGGTCGCTGTTTTCACTCTGTTCCGCTGCTGTTTTACTGCTGTTTTAGGCTACTGTTTTGGGCAGTTTTAGGCTATTATTTTGGTGATTTTGGCCACTATTTTAGGGTGATTTTCGGTGATGGCAGTGAGGGTTTGTGAGGGCTGTGTGCGTGTAGTGAGGAGGGCTGGACAGTGGGTTTTTTTGGCTTACAGTGAAGGTGGTTAAGGTGCGTGAAGCTGAGGTTATGTGAGGGGCTCTGTGTGGTGAATGGGCTGCTGTGAAGGGCTGGTCCATGCGTCAAATAGAGGCTGCTGCGTGAACGTGCTCGGCAGTGAGAGGAGGTGTGTTCATGCGTCAAATAGAGCAGTCTGAGGGATGTGGGTTCTGTGACTGAGCTGAGGCAGTTTGTGTTAGAGGGCTGAGCGTGAAGGTGAGGTGAGTGGAGGTTGCTAGGGGGTAGATGGTGTGCTGGGTTTGATGAGTTTGAAGCGGTGAGGACAAGGTGAAGTGTGAAGCAATGATCGTGGGCTTACGGTGCGTGAATGAGTTACGGCAATAGGGAAGGGGTTTGTTTAGGTTGATGGGGGTCAACGTGAAGGTGAGTGAGGTAAAGGGTTTGCTTAGGTTGTTGTTTATGCGTGAGGAGGGTGTAGGGTTTTATGGATTCGGCTGAGTGATTGCCGTGAGTCTTCTCCTCCTTAGGGTTGATGAGAGATTAGTTAGGTTTCGGTTATTTTTTGATTGTGAATCCGAGAGAGGGCTTAGGGTTGCAATTGTGTGCTGTTTTTATAGAGGGAGGGAATGAATTAGGGTTTGCATGGTTTTTGAAAGGAAACAAAATCAATTATTGATGCATGTGTGGTATTTGATTTGAATAGTTTAGGCAATATATTTTTTTTTTGTGGGAATTATATTAAATTGGTAGGTGATTTTTAAATTGGATATGATTTAGTTTAATTTAGGTAGGGATATATTTAGATTAGGAATTTAATTTGGTATTTAGATTTGATTTATTTTTAAATTTAATTTGTTTTAATTCAATTTAATTGGTTTTATTTTTTAATTTAATTTCAATTTTAATTTAATTTAATTTCAATTTTAATTTAATTTAATTTGTGACATGTATTTTAAATCTTTAATTATTTTTTGGATTGGGCTTGGGTGAGATGGGCTAATTGGGCTTGGGTGTGAGGCTAGCAGCAAAACCAGAAATACCGACTCCGTTCGAACGCCGATTCGAAAGCTACACGAACGGCCGCAATCTGCTTGACGTTCGAACGTGGTCACGAACGCAGCACGAACGAAAACAGTGAACTTGTGAAATAAATCTGATGACATACTTATTCTGAATTTCCCCTTCCGACGTCCGTTTCCCGCGACTTCCGTGACATAAAAGGTAGTGCCTCTAAATGAGACTCATCATAGGAATTATATGCAAAAATGCATTGCCTACAGTCGCCCCCACTTTGATGGGACTTGTGTAATGTGTAATAGTGATAATCCTATCAAAGTTATGCAATGCATTTTTACTTACCTGGCTCACCAGCTGCCACTTGACTTGCCATGTGTTGAGTTGAGTTGATTTGGTGGTGAGGTGCTGCGACCCCTGGTTCATTCCCGAACCGTGCTATATTTTTGGAGCGCCATTTTCGGCATCTGTTGTGTGTGCTCCATTTTGGAGCGCCATTTTCGACATTTGCTGTGTGTGCTCCATTTTGGAACGCCATTTTCGACATTTGCTGTGTGTGCTCCATTTTGGAGAGCCATTTTCGGCATTTGCTGTGTGTGCTCCATTTTGGAGCGCCATTTTCGGCATCTGTGTGTGTGCTCCATTTAGGAGCGCCATTTTTGGCATCTGTTGTGTGTGCTCCATTTTGGAGCCCTATTTTCGGCATTTGCTGTGTGTGCTCCATTTTGGAACGCCATTTTCAGCCTTTGCTGTGTGTGCTCCATTTTGGAACGCCATTTTCGGCATCTGTTGTATGTGCTCCATTTTGGAGCGCCATTTTTGGCATCTGTTCTGGTAGCGGTCCATTTCTGAACCGTGATGTCTGAGAATGTGACTCATTTTTGAGCCGTTACTTGATGAGGTGGTCTTTGCCGCTACAATCCTGCGAATAAAAAATAAAAAATTGTATGTATATGATATGTATGCATGTATGTATGGATGCATGATGCTGATGTGGGCCTCGCCCCCCAAACCGATACCGGTGTGGGCCTCGCCCCTAAACTAACACTGATGTGGGCCTCGCCCCCAAACTGATACAGATATGGGCCTCGCCCCCAAACTGATGCGGATGTGGGCCTCGTCCCTAAACTGATACTGATGTGGGCCTCGACCCTCAGGACTCATCCCCAAACTGATACTGATGTGGGCCTCGGCCCTGGGACTCATCCCCAAACTGATACTGATGTAGGCCTCGGCCCTGGGACTCATCCCCAAACTGATGCTGATGTGGGCATCGGCCCTAACTGATACTAACATTGGCCTCGCCCCCAGACTGATACTGATATGGGCCTCGCCCCAAGCTGATACTGATATGGGCCTCGCCCCAAGACTGATACTGATATGGGCCTCGCCCCAACTGATACTGATATGGGCCTCGCCCCCAGACTGATACTGATATAGGCCTCGCCCCCAAACTGATGCGGATATGGGCCTCGCCCCTAAACTGATACTGACATGGGCCTCGCCCCCAGACTGATACTGATATGGGCCTTGCCCTCAGACTGATACTGAAATGGGCCTCGCCCTAACTGATACTGATATGGGCCTCACTCCAACTGATACTGATATGGGCCTCGCCCCCAACTGATACTTATATGGGTCTCGCCCCAAGCTGATACTGATATGGGCCTCGCCCCAACTGATACTGATATGGGCCTCACCCCCAACTGATACTGATATGGGCCTCGCCCCAACTGATACTGATGTGCGCCTCGCCCTCGGACTGGTACTGATATTGATGTGGGCCTCGGCCCTGGGACTCATCCCCAAAACTGAAACTGATGTGGGCCTCGGCCCTGGGACTCATCCCCAAAACTGAAACTGATGTACTGTACTATTGGTGCTTCTGATTGGCTTGCATTTGACGCTTTCTTTTTTTCTTCGTTGAAACCTGTGAATACAAAACAAAATAAACACAAAAAGGAATGCAAAATACGTTACATGTATGCATGTATGCATGAATGAGTTTCCTATCTCGTTGGGTTAGGTCTTCTGCCGGTACTCTTGGTGGCTGCTCAGTCTTTTGACAAGTCTGCCCTCTTCCCTAACCAACGGGTATCTATGATGGCTTTCAAGACAAAAGGGGGTTAACTTGGTGCATGTATGCATGAGGTGAATGAGATGCATGCGATACAAGGAATATATCAACTTATTAAAATTTTCACACAAGTCGGCCCATCATCATTTTAGAAGCTTTTGGGCTAACTGTCATTGGAGTGAACTCGTCCCAGTTTAAATGGCCCAACAAGTTCACATCTCATGGCAAGAAGTCCAACCGTATCCAAATGATAATGTTCCTAAACACAAACATATAATGGCCCATTGGCGTTTTAGAAGCTTTTGGCCCAATCATCATAAGATATGTTCTTGTCCCAGTTTAAATGGCCCAACAAGCCCATACCTCATGACAAAAGGTCCGAATGGATCCAAACGACCATGTTCCCAAACACAAGCACAAGTAAATAATTCTTATTAGTTCTACGACTACGGTTCACATGCGGTTTTACGGGGGTGTGGACAAAGGCTCTCGCTGACGAAGGATTACCCACAACTAGGTCTCCCCACTCAAGGGTTCGAGCGACCAAGTGAGCGCACCTTTTTTATACACTAAGGTACGTGCCAACGAGCTATGGTGTGTGACTGACTGTCAAATGGATTTCCCGTTGTAGATTCCCCAGAGGGAGGGTGGAGCGAGGCTCTCTTAAGTACCCATGCCTCTTAGGCTCTTATCGATTGGTGACAGGAATAAACAACGAGTCCTCCAAATTAGTCCATCACAGTAGGCTACGAGTAGATGATTATCTAGGTGCCTTCACAGCTTTTCCTTCTAGAAAGGTAGTGAGTGAAGGAAGACATCAAACCATTACCTAGCCTTAAAAAGTGCCCTTGATTAAACCTCTTTCAACCCACGGTAGACACGGTTAACTGAAGCACAAATCACAATTATTATAAGACATTATTTCGGGGCCGATTCTCTATCCCCAGTGGAGTCGCCAGACTGTGGGAACACAGAAACTGGGCGACGCATACTGTTTCGGGCTCGCGGCTCGGTTTGGAGTACGGAGTAGCCAGCGGAGGAACTAAACCGGAGAATAATGGAGTCACCACCCGGTGTGAACCGGGACAAAGATTTAAGGTCGCACTCACCCCTCGCAAGGGAAGACCTCAAACCTGTTGGGTTCGGAATGGTCCCTTACTTATGCCACTTGTAATGATGTGATTTGTGCAATAATTTAATCGAATCTAGCAACATACATTCGTAAGGGTATTCTATTTCTCATGCATAAATCAAAAGTTCATCTAAGTTCACATGTAACACATTTTCATATTTGTATACAACCTATTTGCATATAATCTATGTCCCAATTTGCATGCATAAAGGTAAGTTAAAATACGGCAAGCATACAACTTCATAAACATGTTGAATAGGTGAATGTAGAAGCATAAGTAGATAACTTTCGTGTAAACATGCATCATGGAAACGAACATGTGATCTTGTAAACACAATAAATGACTAACTGCGAGAACATGAACAATAAAAAAGGTAAATGAAAAAACGAGTAACCATGCATGAGATGTGATGGAAAATGGTCTGTTTACCGTGCGGCGTTCGTATCCGCGTTCGAACGGTAAACAGAAGGTTCGCGTTCGAATAGTGTTCGTAAACGCGTTCGAACGAACTGAGACAGAAAACAAATGCATGCGCGTTCGAATAGTGTTCGTAAACGCGTTTGAACGGTATACAGAAGGTTCACGTTCGTATAGCGTTTGATAATGCGTTCGAACTGGAGCAGACAGAAGACATGCATTCGTGCGGCGTTCTGAAACGCGTTCGAACGGGGTTACAGCAATGACCTCCAAAATGCAGTAAACAATATGACACATATATGAACGGATAAATAGATGACACCTAATAAATGATAATGGGCTAAAAGGCGCGGCAAAGCATCGTGGTAAAGGATTTTAACCTCTCAAAATAGAGGACCTTTAATCGCACTTACTAAGCCCATGCGCAAACAACACAATGCATATAAGAAATAAAGACAACAATATCGGACTTCGTATACCCGATTGAACATATCTCACATTCAACCGAATATACATCATCCGGCGCGGCAAAGCATCGTGGTAAAGGATTTTAACCTCTCAAAATAGAGGACCTTTAATCGCACTTATTAAGCCCATGCGCAAACAACACAATACATAAATAAAAAGTAAAGACAATGATATCGGACTTCGTGTATCCGATTGAACATATCTCACATCCAATCGAATATACATTATCCGGCGCGGCAAAGAATCTTGGTAAAGGATTTTAACCTCTCAAAATAGAGGACCTTTAATCGCACTTATTAAGCCCATGCGCTTTATCTCATCATTACATAAACAAATAACATGCGGAAATCAAGTAGCGAATAATAAACAAATCAAAACAACATAAAACAAAATATGCGCTGTTTACTCAAGTGGTACGTGGAGTTGTATCCCGAGTACAGATCATACTACCGTCCATTCGGAATCGGCTATGAAATTTATGTCCGGGTTTCCATCCTATATACCACGAGAGGCGACACATTTTTCATTTTATCCAAGGGCCACAACATGCATCAATAAATGACTCACATGCGATAAGAATGAATAAAACAATTAAAAAAAGATAGATGGAAATAATAGGAAAAGTACCCTTAGGTCTAACCTTTTATGTCGACTTTCAGACTCGCATTTCACGGCCGTTGGAAGAGCTATCACTCCGTAACTCTTCCGGTTCACTGGATTAACGTCTTAGCTCGCTGTTTTGCTATTTTGGTCGCTGTTTTCACTCCGTTTTGCTGCTGTTTTAGGCTACTGTTTTGGGCAGTTTTAGGCTACTGTTTTGGTGATTTTGGCCACTATTTTATGGTGCTTTTCGGTGATGGCAGTGAGGGTTTGTGAGGGCTGTGTGCGTGCAGTGAGGATGGCTGGACAATGGGTTTTTTTGGCGTGCAGTGAAGGTTGTTAAGGTACGTGAAGCTGAGGCTTTGTGAGGGGCTCTGTGTGGTGAATGGGCTACTGTGAAGGGCTGGTTCATGCGTCAAATAGAGGCTGCTGCGTGAACGTGCTTGGCAGTGAGAGGGGGTTTGTTCATGCGTCAAATAGAGCAGTGTGAGGGATGTGGGTTCTGTGACTGAGCCGAGGCAGTTTGTATTAGAGGGCTGAGCGTGAAGGTGGGGTGAGTGGAGGTTTCTAGGGGGCAGATGGCGTGCTGGGTTTGATGAGTTTGAAGCAGTGAGGACAATGTGAAGTGTGAAGCAATGATCGTGGGCTTATGGTGCGTGAAGGAGTTACGGCAATAGGGAAGGGGTTTGTTTAGGTTGAGGGGGGTTCAACGTGAAGGTGAGTGAGGTAAAGGGTTTGCTTAGGTTGTTGTTTATGCGTGAGGAGAGTGTAGGGTTTTATGGATTCGGCTGAGTGATTGCCGTGAGTCTTCTCCTCCTTATGGTTGATGAGAGATTAGTTATGTTTCGGTTATTTTTTGGTTGTGAATCCAAGAGAGGGCTTAGGGTTGCAATTGTGTGCTGTTTTTATAGAGGGAGGGAATGAATTAGGGTTTGCATGGTTTTTGAAAGGAAACAAAATCAATTATTGATGCATGTGTGGTATTTGATTTGAATAGTTTAGGCAATGATATTTATTTTTTTTTGTGGGAATTATATTAAATTGGTAGGTGAGTTTTAAATTGGATATGATTTAGTTTAATTTAAGTAGGGATATATTTAGATTAGGAATTTAATTTGGTATTTAGATTTGATTTATTTTTAAATTTAATTTGTTTTAATTCAATTTAATTGGTTTTAATTTTAATTTCATTTTAATTTTAATTTAATTTAATTTGTGACATGTATTTTAAATGTTTTAATTATTTTTTGGATTAGGCTTGGGTGAGATGAGCTAATTAGGCTTGGGTGTGAGTCTAGCAGCAAAACCAGAAATACCGACTCCGTTCGAACGCCGATTCGAACGCTACACGAATGGCCGCAATCTGCTTGACGTTCGAACGTGGTCACGAACGCAGCACAACCGAAAATAGTGAACTTGTGAAATGAACCTGATGACATACTTATTCTGAATTTCCCCTTCCGACGTCCGTTTCCCGCGACTTCCGTGACATAAAAGGTAGTGCCTCTAAATGAGACTCATCATAGGGACTTATATGCAAAAATGTAGTGCCTACAGGTCCCGAAGTGGTGGTCTACACAGATCATTCAGCAATCAAATATCTGATCACGAAGAAAGATGCCAAACCCATATTGATCCGTTGGATACTTCTTCTACAAGAATTTGACGTGGAGATCAAAGACAGGAAATGGACAAAAAACCAAGTGGTAGATCATCTATCAAGGCTCGAGAATGGAGAAACAGCTGGTAAAGATCTGTTAATCAAAGAAACCTTTCCAGATGAACAACTGTTTGCAATGAAACAACAAGATGCCCATTGGTATGCGACTATGTCAACTACATTGTGTCAGGAAAATGGCCGTTGGAATGGACAACTTAGCAACGGAATAAATTCTTCAAAAAAGTCAAGCACTATGTCTGGGATGAGCCGTATCTGTTCAAACGGTGTGTTGATCAATTATTGAGGCGGTGTGTTCCACAAGAGGAGGTCAATAGTGTTTTGCAGCACTGTCATTCATCACCATATGGCGGACACTTCAGCGGAAACAAAACTGCAGCCAAAGTCCTACAATCAGGTTTGTTCTGGCCCACTCTTTTTAAAGATGCTTATCTTTTTGCTCTTCAATGTGACAGGTGCCTGAGAATGGTGAATATTTCGAAGAGAAATGAAGGACTGTTACAAAACATTCTGGAAGTAGAGATATTCGATGTGTGGGGTATAGATTTCATGGGACCCTTTGTTCCATCATTCGGAAACATGTACATCTTGGTTGCTGTAGAATACGTCTCCAAATGGGTTGAAGAAATTGCACTACCATCCAATGATTCAAAAGTGGTGATCAAATTCCTGAAAAAGAATATTTTCACTCGGATTGGAATACCTCGGGCAATTATCAGTGATGGTGGCTCACATTTCTGTAACAGATACTTTGATGCACTCATATCCAAATACGGAGTTACTCACAAGGTTGCCACTGCTTACCATCCACACTCAAACGGACAGGTTGAAGTTTCAAACAGGGAAATCAAAAGAATCTTGGAGAGAACGGTTGGATCAACAAGGAAAGATTGGTCTACAAAACTAGATGATGCATTATGGGCCTACCGAACAGCTTACAAGACACCCATTGGTATGTCCCCATATCGATTGGTGTTTGGAAAAGCGTGCCATCTGCTAGTTGAGCTTGAACACAAGGCGTACTGGGCACTGAAGAAGTTGAATCTTGATTCACAAGCTGCAGGAGAGAAACAACTTCACCAACTCAACGAATTGGAGGAATTTTGCTTACAGGCTTATGAGAATGCCATATTGTACAAAGAAAAGACCAAGAAATGGCATGATCGAAAAATAGTGCACAGACAGTTGGAACCAATGGTGTTTTAACGAAGTGCAGTTTTGGAAATTCCAGTTTTACGCATCTGTCGTATTTTGGGCATAACTTTTTACTCCGATATCGGATTGAGCGGATTCAAGTTCCAGATTAAAGAAGACTCAAATATCTACAACTCTGAAAGATAAAATAATTTCGAATTATGAAGATTTCATGCCCGAAATTCCATCCAAAAGTGTGTTGTGTGTAATTATTAAAGTCATCTTCAATCATTTTCAAAGCAAAAAAATAAATTAATAAATAAATAATAAAAATTATCAAATCACCACCAAACATGATAAGCAATTAGTGGAACAATTAATAATGGATTTGGTGGATGATTTGATGGAGGCAAAATTTTGCCTATAAATACCAAGCCATTTCATTTGTAAATTCATACTTTCTTCTAAGGAATTCCTTAAGAATAACTAAGAAGATTGTATCTTGTTTGTTTATTTACAGCTTTCAGTAATTAATTTCCGCTTTCGCACTTTCTTTTCTTTACTTTTCAGTTTTTACTTTCCGCAATTTACTTTTACGCACAATACTTTTCTTTCTGTAATTTTCAGTTTTTACTTTTTAGTAATGAGGAGGTAACTCCCCTTTGTTGGGGTAAAAGGTAAAACTTTTATTACTAATATTTAGATTAATCTCCCTTAATTATAATATATAAACTAGTTAAAACCTGACTTAACGAGGATACCGCCATATTGGTCGGTTGGTAATTATTTAAATTGGTTTTAACCTGACTAAACTGGATACCGCCTGATTGGTCGGTTGGTAATTAATTATTAATTTGACTTAATCTGGATACCGCCTATATGGCTGGTTGGTAATTATCATGCAAAGTTAATATATTATATTAAGGGAGATATATAAAATAGAAGTAATAAAAGTGGATCATTTTACCTCAGCATTTTCTTTTATTGTACTTTTACATTATTTACTTTTCAGCAATTTACTTTCAGCATTTACTTTTCAGCAATTTACTTTCAGCAATTTATTTTCAGCCTTTACTTTTCAGTAATTTACTTTCAGCATTTACTTTTTAGCATTTAATTTTCGGTATTTAATTTCAGCATTTACTTTCCGTCATTTACTTTTCAGCAATTTACTTTTCAACATTTTACTTTATGTCTTTTATTTTATTTAAGTTTTTACTAGCCCTAGTTATGTGTCGTAACTAAGTTAGTTATCTGGGGTTGTGATGAATTCTAATATCACCGGTTTATAAGGGGTTATTTTATAGTTTGGGTAATTTAAAGGTTTACTTATTAAGTCTTAAGCTTAATGCTTCTTGTTGTCTGATCACCAATAAGATTGATGTGGTAAATCTAAAATAAACTTGACAAAGGAATCCCACGATCTTTCTTGAGGATAGATAACCCTTTAATAGATTTCCTTACATGATAGACATATACCTGTCGGGCGGGGGTAGCCATAATTGGAACTTAAACTTAATGAATCCAGATAATTTGGTTGACATAGACATATGGTTCAATTGGGTTAAACAGGGTATTTGCGTCTGACCATCGACATAGGCTTTTGCATAATTTAGTGTTCCAGGTTAGTAAACCGATTTATTACACAACCATGAAATAATCAATTCATCCTTTAAAAGATATTAGAAAGAATCACAACCCTAGATAGTTTTTAATATTGAATTTTCTTAAACCTACCTTCGTGTAATTTTATTTACTTGTTTTTAAATTTAAAATCTTCACCATTTCAAATCAATCGATCAATCTGTTAGATACTAGTAATCATTTGACCTCATAAAATTAATAGATTAGGTATTAAGTCCTCGTGGGATCGATACTTTTTATACTACTTGAACGATACGTGTGCTTGCATTATACGCGTGTGTAAGCACCGGTCATCTCTCCCCGACACTTGGAGTGGGTTCATCATGAACTATAACATGTTGAACCAAGACCAGACTCTTGGAGAGTTGATGTCCACTCTGCGTGAGGCAGAAAAGGAGCTCCCTAAGGGCAAGAAGCGCGAGGAGTACTATGCTTTAACATCTCAGACTCCAAGGGCTTGGCCCAAGGCGACAGGAGGTGTTAAGAAGAAGAAGCATAAGAAGAAGGGCAAGGCCAAATCGTCAAAGGGTTCTGGGAAACCCAATGACAAATCCCAAGATATATGCTTGCAGTGCGGGAAGCGGGGTCATTGGAAGCGTGACTGCCGCGAGTACAAGGCACACATGAGGAAATCAAAGCGGGCAAGACACCGGCTTCAGGTATGTTTGTTATAGAAATAAACATGTCTACTTCTAGTTTTAAGAATTGGATTTTTGATTCTGGTTGTGGTACTTACATATGTACTGATGTGTAGGATCTGCGGATTAGCAGGAGACTAGCCTCATGAGAGATTGACCTCCGTGTTGGAAATGAGACTCGAGTTGCCGTTTTGGCCGTGGGCACTTATGTTTTGGAACTGCCATCGGGGCATGTACTTGAACTTATAAACTGTTATTTTGTACCTAGTTTGACTAGGAATATTATTTCTGTATCTATGTTAGCCCAATGTGGGTATACTTGTGTATTTAGAAACATTGGGTGTTTTATGTATAAAAATGATATGGAAATTTGCACTGCTGATGCAAATAATGGTCTTTATATTTTGAATATAAATCAATCTCAAACATATAATGTAACAAACAAAAGGCTTAAAGTAAGTAACAAATATGAAACTTATATGTGGCATTGTCGTCTGGGACACATAAACAAGACACATATATCCACACTTTCGAAGAGTGGGTACTTGGACAGATTTTATCCAAATTCATATGACGTCTGCGAATCTTGTTTATTAGGCAAAATGCCTAAATCACCTTTTAGCGGTAAATGTGCATGTGCCACCGAACTGTTAGCCCTTGTTCATAGTAACGTTTGTGGGCCCATCTCTAGCCAGGCTAGAGGTGGATATGAATACTTCGTAACCTCTACGGATGATGCATTGCGTTATGGTTATGTGTATCTTATGAGACACAAGTCGGAAACCTTTGAGAAATTCAAAGAGTTTCGACACGAAGTAGAAAAACAGACCATAAAAAGTATTAAGACATTACGGTCGGACAGTGGTGGCAAATACTTGAGCAATGAGTTTATTGATTACTTGAAAAAATATGGTATTCTTTCACAGTGGACTCTTCCTGGAACACCGCAATTAAACGGTGTGTCTGAACGGAGAAACCGAACTTTGTTGGACATGGTAAGATCTATGATGAGTCGCACAGAGCTACCTATTTCCTTCTGGGGATATGCATTGAACAGTGCAATACTTATTTTGAATAAGGTTCCGTCAAAGTCTGTTCAACAGACTCCATATGAAATATGGACAGGAAAGAAACCGGGTTTCTCATTCCTGAAGATTTAGGGTTGTTGGGCATACGTCAAACGTTTAGAAGGTACCAAACTAGAACCCAAATCGGATAAATGCCTATTTGTAGGATATCCTAGGGAAACCAAAGGATAGTATTTCTATCACCCACAAAAGAACAAACTATATGTTGCTCTACATGCGGTTTTCCTTGAGAAGGAATTCCTAAATGTAGTGATAAGTGGGAGGAAAGTAGAACTCGATGAAAATCGGAGTGATAATGTTCCTGGCACAGAATCCTTAACGGAACATGAACAGTCTATCAGGAATGAGACTGTACCACAATCTAGGAATACACAAGGACCGCGTAGGTCGGAGAGAGTCAGAAAATAACCTGAGAGGTTTGGGTTTCTGATCTCACCTTATGTGGATATTAATCTTATTGAGGAAGACGAACCGGCTACGTATGAGGAAGCGATACAAGGAATCGACTCCGGTTTATGGCAAGATGACATGAATTCCGAAATGGATTCCATGTACACCAACCAATTTTGGACACTGGTTGATGCACCAGAAGGCGTAAAGCCTATTGGTTGCAAATGGGTCTTCAAGAAGAAGACTGACATGGATGGCAACGACAAATGTAAAAAGCTAGGCTTGTAGCGAAATAGTATCGTCAACGACATGGTGTCGATTACGATGAAACTTTCTCACCCGTTTCCATGATTAAATCCATTCGGATAATGCTTGATATTGCTGCATATTTCGATTAGGAGATATGACATATGGACGTCAAAACCGTTTTCCTTAACGAAAACCTTTTGGAGGATGTTTATATGCAACAACCTGAGGTAACTGGGATGCTTTCTTAATCTATGGAGATGGAGAACTTGAGGTAACTGGGTATACCGATGCAAGTTTCCAAACCGATAAAGACGACTGCAAGTCGCAATCCGGGTATATATTTTGTTTGAATAACGGAGCAGTAAGCTGGAAATCTTCCAAGCAAGAGACTGTTGCCGATTCATCAACAGAAGCAGAGTATATTGCTGCAGCTGAAGCAGCAAAAGAGGCAGTTTGGATCCGAAAATTCCTAATTAGATTAGGAGTAGTCCCGTTAGCAGCTGAACACGTTCCATTGTATTGTGACAATAACGGGGCTATAGCGCAGGCTAAGGAACCGCAGTCTCATCAACGATCCAAACATGTTCTTTGACGTTTCCATCTGATTCGTGAGATCATACATCGTGGCGATGTGAAGATCGAGAAGGTCGCATCAGAGGACAACATTGCAGATCCGCTGACGAAAGCTATTCCTCAGTAAAAGTTTGAGCGACATGTACATAGTTCAGGTATTAAGTAACTGGCTATAGGCCAAGTGGGAGATTGTTAGACAATTATGAGCCATAGCGTCACTATTTGTAAAAGACATTGTGGTTTTTGTACAAATTAATTATGTAGCAATGAAATTGCATTTTATCATTTTGTAATTTGACTACTTAAATGTATAAATGATAAAAGTCTCTATGATTAGTTCCGGATTATAAGATATGAGACAATATCAATCCATAAAGGTTTAATCATTAAATATCCATAGTCGTAGTATTATCGAGACTAGACATCGATAATACGGAATAGACTAGTATTGCACTTGTGCGTGTTATGGAAGCGCAACAGCATAGTTCTCATATATTTAAGTATTGGATACTTATGCAAGTGTGATAGGAGGTTGTGTTTTATCGATGGTACGGAAACAGCTTCGCTCTGGATAGACCCCGCGGAATCCCATTGGTAGTATGACTATGTGTCTATGGGAATCCGCATCAGGGTAGGTGTATTTGGTCTTAACTTGAGACTTGCATCGCTAGTACTTGCGACAATCAATACGCTTTGATTTGGTCGTCCAGGACTTTAACAGGTTCTGTGTACACCTCTTCTGGGTTTATTGAGAATCGTAGTGTATTGGGTGTGATGTCAAGATGGAAGTATCACTTCAGTCATATGAAGATGATGATCACGCATGGATACAGAACTGGTACTCTAAATTGGTTGCAACCATCGGGATAATATGACTTGGTCATGATTATCCGATTAAAGAGACTAGTTGCTTGATATCCGATATATGCTTCGTACGGGGCATACACTATTCCAGCCCCAGGCCTTGCATGTGACATCTGATACTGGATTGCAATACGCAATACTACGTATACTACGCCTGATATAGATTATATATTCCATTAAGAATATTTCTGGAGAATTGGGTAGACACGGTGCTTTGCTACAAGCCAACCATGTCTCGTAAATAGGTAAAAATGTAGTACAAGGTACGTACATGTTCGGATAGTCCGACGACCGGATTTACTGCCAACATATCCAGGGATCTCTTGGGTCGCTTCCCGAAGATTCACCGATGACGTATGATTCGAACATAATTAATATTGGATTAATTACGGAGAAATTTTATCTATGATAAAATACTATTTGAAGAGAGAGAAAGATTAATTCAGAATTAATCGTTAAAATAATATATTCGATATATTAAACGAAATTAGATTTCGACGCGCAATTAAAATTGGATTTTAATTCGGGCAAGCGAATTAATTTAGAATTAATTCGCGAGAGACGTGAATAGTAAATTTGATTTAATTACGTCACAAAGGAAAATTTGTTAATTCAGAATTAACGAAACCGAGCCCGGGATGTGTTTGCGAGGCCACTCCGATTTTGAATCAAGTGCGGCCACAAGTCATATCACTCGTCACATCGCTCATCACATCACATGTCACTTTAGTGATGGATGTCCATTCACCTTTTTGGTGAGTGACAACTAGTCACTATTCATGATGTTGGTTGTTGAGAGTCTTTAATGCCATTTTGGCTCCAAAATTGGTTTTGACTTTTTGAAAGGCATATACACAACTTTGGTAACACATTTTGATGTTATGTTTTTAGAAAACAAAAATCAAACAAAAGAAAACTCTCTCTCTCTCTCCCATTGCTCAAAAACCGTGAGCTCCATTGAAGGAAAGAAAAATTGTTTTTCTTTCAATCTTGCTAGCACATTCAAGGAATCATCACTAGGTGATAGGGAAACTAATCTAAGAGCTTGGAATCCTTTCAAAGGCTTGGAGCTTGTTCATCATCAACAAATGACCACCTTGCCCGAATAGATCAAAGATTCTTTGGTGTTCATCTTCTTCAAAATCCATTCAATGTAAGTGTGATTCTGCCTCACTTCTTTGAGTATTCATTCTTTTCATTGTTCAAATATGATCTTGGGACTATATTAGAAACCAACAGGTTGACTATGTTCCATAGCTAATGGGTCAATGACCGAGTTCAGGCTCTGATACCAATTGAAAATTCGATTTTACACAAAGGTTCTGACCCTATGCGGAAATAATCACAATTAATTAAGACAAGTGCTAATTAATGTGCCTATGGGAAATCAACAACCAACCACAATATCCAACAACAATAAAATCCATAATATTAATTTAATACGAAATATAAATTACGGAAAAGTAAATCCATCACACAAAATCAACACAATAATTTTGGTGACGAAGTGGAAAACTCTTCCGAGTAAAAAACCACTCCGGGTATGTCGGCTACCAGCCCAATCCACTATATAGAGATAAACTTACAGTGATGGTCAAGACCTATGGTGACAACTTCACCGACTCAAGTACCTCAATACTGCAAGAACTCAAGGCAACTCCTTAAGCCCGCGAACCACGGATCTGAAGTCTCTAAGCAGATTGTATCACTTCCGACGCCGAAACTCCGACTACCAAACTTCCTCCTAAAGAACTCTAAAGGATTAGGGAATTTGGGTTATGTTGTGTTGAATGTTTATCAAAGATGGAATCACACCATTAATGAAGAAGACAAGAAGATGAAGAAGTCTTCAATGGTGGATTCAAAGGGAGTTGAAAGCATTGTGAGATTTAGGCTCAAAGGATTTGTGTTTCAATTGTTTCAACTAATGAAAATGGCGGCTACATGTTATATTTATAGGTAGGGTTTATGTTTAGGGTTTTGGAAGCTGAAAAGGCTGAAATTCGCGTTCAGATCACAGTCGCGTTCGAATGGTTACTCGAACGCAACACGAACGCGCCCTTTCTGTGAAGACTCATTCGAACGCCAATCGAACGCACAACGAACGTGAGCTCTCTGAAATGATCCCGTTCGAACCCAATAAGAACGAGACTCGAACGTTTGCTCTCTGGAATGCTCTCGTTCGAACCCAATGAAGAACGTGCCACTAACGCCACACGTTCGAACCAAATAACGAACGCATCACTAACACCAATCGTTCGAACATTGAAACGAAAGCACCACGAACGCATGTCTGATGCACAACAGCCAAAAACCAGTCCAATTGCACAAAGATCTTCATGAAAGATTACAACACAATTGAACTTGTTTTGTCACGGACACATGCCAATAAAAATGGAACTAACAGGGTGAATTAATAAGGTTCAAATTATAGAGATTGATTGTATCAGGCGGCAAAACTACTACTTTTAGGTTGATTGGGGAAGAGAGCCTACACAATGATAACTTGGTAATGTGGGTGACGTCACGAGTTGGCAAAACAATTGGTTTTGACACAATATATAAAAGAATTAAGAATTCATTGTAAATGATTAGCTAATTTTTCTCACACATCTTCATAACTTGTAAAAGAAAGCATAAAACTTAGTGTAAGTAAGAGATAGAGCATGTCGGTCTGACCCGAGCTCCTAATAAAAGATTTTATTTCCTTTGCATCAGTGGACGTAGGTTGGATCCATTCCGCCAAACCATGTTAAATCTTTTGTTCTTATCTGTGTGTTTTCTTATTTATCTGTTAAGTTTGATTTGGTTCCTAACTAACCAAACAAATTCACTGCTTGATGGAGGTTTGTTCGAGGAGTGGTTCTTCCCGAATTATCCATGGAACGAAAAACAACCATCAACACTAGCAAATCACACCCCTTTAAGACGTATTGGAGATTTTATACCATCCCTGAACACAACAAACCATATATATTATTTTGTTGTGACACACAAGACATATCTAGATTATTATTATTTAAATAAAATATTATCTTGTAGACGGAATAAAGTTATTTTCATACAAATTTCTCTATGCAAATTTAACTCTTTTTTGTTTTGTTTTCTTTCATGATATTAAAGAAAATGATTTAGGACAATAGGTAGCAATAAAACAACCTATCTGTTAGACTTCTACAAAAAAAAGATTGGTTTCAAATGCATTCATTAATTGAAAATCAGTTTCATAATGTTAGAGAAACTCAAATTAAATAAAATTTAATTGATGAGATGAAACCACAAATACGAATCCTCATCCTCATTATTACATGACCAAATTTCCATGAGCAGCACACGTGGTAGCAATCCAGTACACGTTCAATTAGATTTTATTTGCATCTCAAGTAACCAAAAAAAAAAAAAAAAAAAAACACACATACACATACACATGAAAAAACAAAACAAAAACAAAATAAAATCACAAAATAAAAAGCAGATCGTTGTCATCATCACCAAAAAACGCAACACGGAGACACAAAGACAGAAGAAACAAAGACAGGCGACACTGAGACAAACCTCAGATCCTCGGATTCCCTTTAACAACAAATCTTGTTATCAAAAACGGAACTGGAATATTCTTAATTCTTTTTCCCCCATTTCCTCTTTCTCGTTGATTGAAAGCTAAGTTTTGTTCAGGAGAAAAAGAAACGCAAGTGTGAATGTGAAGACAAAGGAGATAAAATGCCCGTGCCCACATAAGTGTTCCTTAAAGACGGGGCAAAATCCATTCTGGTTCCTGAATATACACTCAGTCTATACAATGCCATCATTTTTCTGATCTGGTCTGGGTATTTCGTTAGCTGCACTGGGGTGTGTTTTTGGCTTCAATGCGGCATTTTGTCGAGCAGTTGTAGGGCATTTTCTGGGGAGGAGTATTTGGATCCTGTGAAGAAAAAATCGCATTCTGATTACGTAATATACGCTAGGTATATACAACGCCATAGTTTTTCTGATCTGTGTATTTTATCAGCTGAACCTGGGTGGGTTTTTTGGCTTGATTTCGGCATTTCGTCGACAGTTGTAAGGCATTTTTTTTCGGGAGGGGTATTTTTTGGATCCTGTGAATAAGGAATGGCGTTGTTTAGAAAGTTTTTCTATAGGAAGCCTCCTGACGGGCTCTTGGAGATCTCTGAAAGGGTTTTTGGTATGAGTTTATTGCTTCAGTTTATGGTTTCTTTTAACAAATGGGTTTTGAATATCTTGCATTGGTGATTTTATGGTGAATGTTGCATGGATTATGTTATTGACATACCATATAAGAAAATTGAGTAATGTTTGAAATTTTACCTGAAATGGAAGTGAATTAGAAAAAGCTTCATTTATTAGCTTACTGCTTAGCCTTTAGTGGGCAATGGAGATTATAGTATGATAAAAAAATGGGTAAACTTCACTGAGTTTTTTTTTTCTAATAATATTTCAAAGGCACTATCTCATATACTATCATTTATAATTCTCCATGATTTACAATAGACGTTCCATGCATAAAAATGGAAGCACTTTTGTTTTCAGCTGAAGCCAATTGAGTCTAGAGTAATCCATGCCGGCGCCTCATGGCAAGACTTTGTCTCCGTCATAAAAACATTTAGTTGCTGGATACATTGCTTAAAGATAATAGTGACTGTTGCAAAGGCAACTCAAATTTACTGTGATATAAGAGTTTAACTTTTTCTTTTTGTTTATTTTTTTAATATTTGAGGGTTTTAACTTTTCTTCTTTTCGCTGCTCTTGCATCATGTAGTTTTCGATTGCTGCTTCACGACTGACATTTTAGAAGATGAAGAATATAAGGTATATCTGGGAGGCATAATGAGTCAACTCCGTGAATACTTTCCTGAGGCTTCTTTCATGGTGTTTAACTTCCGAGAAGGAGAACACCAAAGCCAGATTGGTCAAGTGTTGTCTGAGTTTGATATGACAGTAATGGATTATCCTCGTCACTATGAAGGTTGTCCATTACTCACAATGGAGATGGTCCATCATTTCTTGCGGTCAAGTGAAAGTTGGCTTTCCCTCGGGCATCAGAATGTGCTGTTGATGCATTGTGAAAGAGGTGGGTGGCCAGTCTTGTCCTTTATGCTTGCTGCCCTATTGATATATAGGAAACAGTTTACTGGGGAGCAGAAAACTTTAGACATGATTTACAAGCAAGCACCTCGTGAGCTTTTGCAGCTGATGTCACCGTTGAATCCATTGCCTTCACAATTGAGGTACCTTCAGTATGTCTCAAGAAGGAATGTGGGCTCAGAATGGCCTCCACTGGATAGAGCGCTTACTCTGGATTGTATTATTCTTAGAACCATTCCTAATTTGGATGGAGAAGGGGGTTGCCGCCCAATATTTAGGATTTATGGACAAGATCCTCTTATGGTTGCTGATCGAACTCCTAAAGTTTTGTTCTCAACACCAAAAAAGAGCAAACTTGTTCAGCATTACAAGCAGGTGGGCCTTACTCATCTGTTTTTATCTTCTTTGATCTCAAGTTTTAATAGTGATTCCTAAAAGATCAAAAAGCTTCTTTCTTATGTAGTTTGTTCATTTTGTTTTTTATGTAGTTAGAAGTTAGAACAGATGGTCCATTGTAGGTTTTGTGATGAGTCTGTTGTGTGATATGTTTTCACTCCTACAGTTGGAGGATGATATTTTTGGACTTTCGACAGTGTGCACGTTTCGTCTTATTTCATTAAAGGTCTAATGGTCGACATTTCTTAGTGGGGACAATCATTTGCAGTGTCCTCTCCGGTCTTGCCTATGATAAATGCATGATTCTATAACTGTTTCAGTTCTAAGTATTTAACGTCTGTGAAATTGTGTCTCTAGCACTTTCTGATTCTTAGCAACATAGCACTTTCTATCCTCAAACTGAAGTGCGTATATATTTACCACCTTCATATGTTGTTGCAGGCAGATTGTGAACTAGTAAAAATTGACATCCATTGCCATATTCAGGGCGATGTTGTGCTAGAGTGTATTAGTTTGGATAGTGATCAAGAGCGAGAAGAGATGATGTTTCGGGTCATGTTCAATACAGCCTTTATAAGGTCAAACATTTTGATGCTTAACCGTGACGAAATTGACATCTTGTGGAATTCTAAGGATTGGTTTTCCAAGGACTTCAGAGCAGAGGTATCTCCTAGCTTTTCCTGCTGTTCTATAAGCTGAGTTTTGCTTGAAGCTTAGATCGAATTCCCTGATGTTTTACTAATGAAATTATTACCTATTTTTGTTGAAGAAAAAAAATTCGATGGAATTAATAAATTTTGTGTGGATGAAGGTTCTTTTTTCAGAGATGGATACTGCAACTTCTCTTGTTTCAATTGATTTTCCGGGCTTAGAGGAGAAGGATGGCCTTCCCATTGAAGCGTTTGCTAAAGTTCAAGAAATTTTCAGCAATGTTGATTGGCTAGATCCAAAGTCAGATATTGCAGTACACGTGCTCCAGCATCTCACACCATCAAATGTCATCAAAGAAAATTTGGAGACTGGTCCTCTACAAAATGAAGAAAAAGGCAGCATCATGCTAGAATCAGTTCTTGAAAAAGATAAAGAGGAACTAAAATTGAAGGCATCAGACAACATTGTGGTTCCTGCATCCATTTCTCAAGGGAAACCATTTATGCCATCTGTTAAACCATCCCTAGATACAAATTCATTCAAAAAGAAGAATGAACCCCAGGAGCTGCAGGTTGCTCTCCAACAGCCTGCTCAATCTAAGATCATTTCTCCAAGATTACCGCAGACTTCGTTGTCTGCTTCACAAGGTTCACCTATATCAAGATATCATAGTGCACCATCCCTTGGAATCACAGCTCTATTGCATGATCATGACAGATATATTCAAGAAATCACACAGCAGGTGAAAAAATCTCAACCTGCTGCACCTACTTCTTCCGTCACAAATATATTGAAACCTCCACAACCTAGTCATGTGTCTACACCACCAACACCAACACCACCACAACCACTACCATTTCAGCCTCCCTCTGCTCGAGCTTCATTGGTACCTCCTAAAATTATCCAAAAAACTCAGTTGACCCCTCCTCCTCCCAAACCGGCTCTAAAGGCAACGCAATCTTTTCTTGCCCAACAACCTGGAAGCACATCACCAAGTATAGAGCTCTCATTATCAGACCTATCCACTACATCTTCCACGACTTCTTCAGAGGCTACTTTTGTTACGAGGACCTTGCATTCAACTCCCCCTTCACCTTCTCCACCCCCTTCCTTTGAAGAGACATCTCCATCTCCCATGTCCAAGCATTCATTCAAAACCACCCCTCCCTTGCCTCCACCTCCTCCACCCCTTTCTTTTCCTAGATTATCTCAATCTTTTATTGTAAATAACTCACTTTCAACTCCCCCTCCTCCTCCCCCATCCCCATCATTTTCAAGAACATCTTCTGCTGTCAAGAACTCATTTTCAGCTGCCCCTCCCCCAACCCCACCTCCACCCCCACCCCCACCCCCCTCTGTCAAGAATTCAATTTCAACTCCACCTCCTCCCCCTTCGCCCTCTCCTTCTTCAGTAACATCTCCATCTTCCTTTGTCAATAACTCTTTTTCAAGCCCACCTCCTCCTTTCTCACCCACTTCTTTTTCCGGACCATCATTGCCTTCCACCGTCAATAACTCATTTTCAACCCTCCCTCCACCTTCGCTACCCTCTATGGTTGCTTCCGTAGCTGCTTCCTCTGTCTCTTGCCCACTTACTACTAAGAGTTCGACAATTACCTCTAGACCTCCTCCACCACCTCCACCTCATTTACATTATAGGGGTTCAATTAGTACGTCTTTAGCGCCGCCGCTGTTGCCACCAACCGCTCCCAATCTCTCCTCAAAGGATTCGTTGATTCATAATTCAGCACCTGTTCCACCTGTGCCACCTCCACCAGCTCCTTTTGTCAAAGGTTTATCAATATCGAAGGCTAATGATGCATCTCCTCCATCTAATTATGGAGTTAGTAATGATAACATCCCTCCAATTCCTGGACCACCTTCTGGTGCTCCATTTAGTGCAAAAATGCGAGGCTTAGCACGTGCAAGTCCCAAGCTTCAGTCTCAACCTAGAAAGAACAACCTGAAACCTTATCATTGGTTAAAGTTAACGAGGGCAATGCAAGGAAGTTTGTGGGATGAGGCTCAAAAATCTGATGAAGCTTCCAAGTATGTATTATGTTGTTAACATCTGTTCTTTCATTGATTCCAGTTTATTTTTATTTTGATCCATATGATTTAATTGGCATTTTTTTGTTCAGATTTTTTTTTCCCATTTGTGTTTTTTTGTTATGTGTCAGGGCTCCGGAATTTGACATGTCAGAACTGGAGTCTCTTTTCTCCGCAGCTGCTCCAAACTCAGATTGTGGAGGCAAAAGTGGGAAGTCAAATCGCCGTTCTGGACCTAAATCTGAGAGAGTCCAGCTGGTAATCAATGTTTAGTTTTGGTAGAATGTTGTGAACAGTCAGTCCATCAAACCAGTAAGGATTGTTCTCATGGTTTGATGCTAACTGGTAAGCTAATCTGTAGGATGAATGATGATTTGAAAGTTCTTTACTGGCTTTTCAGATTGAGCTTAGGCGGGCAAATAATTGTGAAATTATGCTCACAAAGGTTAAAATTCCTTTGCCTGATTTGATGGTAAGCTGTTAATTTATGGAGCTTTTTTGCAACTAAATATCAAATCACTCCTTTTCATTTTCTGTCTTGCCTTCCTTTCCAAGGAAACTTATGGTTAAATATTACCTGGTACAGTTTGAATTTTCTAGTCACTGACTTATTCTCAAGCAAGAATAGGACGCCCTGGGGTTGGGGAAAATCTTAAGCCCATCAGAGATAATTTCATTTAGGATCCCCAGCCCCGGCCCCTTTCCCTTGCTGATAATTTGATTGGAAAGTTGAAGTGCTATGCCAATTTTTAGTTTGCCAATTTGAACTGATGTGGTAATTACACACATTAGTCTAATGTCTTGCAGAGTTCAGTCCTTGCTTTGGATGATTCAGCATTGGACATTGATCAGGTTGATAACCTTATTAAGTTTTGTCCAACAAAAGAAGAAATGGAATTGCTCAAGGTATTGGACATGTGCCCTCATCTGTCTATCATAATGATGTGTGCTTTTCCTTCTCTTAATTGAAATCTTTCATTCGTTGATGTCATGATGTTTGTTTTTTTGTTTAAAAATTACAATTGTGCATTTGTGTAGATACTTAGTATTTATATGAAACATTTATACTTTTGTATGCAGAATTACGATGGAGATAAGGGAAACTTGGGAAAATGTGAACAGGTGGTTGGATTATTCTTTTGCTTATGGTTCTGTTTCACATTTCTGTACCTGATAGTACAAATATTTGGTTGCTTGGCATTTAATTATCATTATAATCAATAAATCAAACAATGGAAGAAGATATTAGTGTCAGCTGATGGTCATTTAATTGTTAGCTTCAGAGGAATTGACTTCCTATATTGAATAAAAGTAGCAGAATTGCCATTTCTGGTCTCTCTTTAATTTGTTCTGATTTACACCTTGTGTATTTTCTGACAGTTTTTCCTAGAATTGATGAAAGTGCCTCGGGTTGAGTCAAAGCTAAGAGTTTTCTCATTTAAGATACAGTTCAAAACCCAGGTTAGAAGAACACAGTTAATTTAGTCCTATAGTTCCCGTGATCATTTTCATTGTTCCGTTTACCAATATTTCTGATGTCTTGTCATTTCTTTTTCAAGGTTTCTGAACTTAGAAATAGTTTGAATATTATAAATTCTGCATCCGAAGAGGCAAGTTGTCTTTTAAATTAACAATTTATAGTTTTTTGAATTAATGATATTTCTTTGATCATTTCATCTTTTAATCAGTTTCTCTTAATGTGCTCATCAGGTCAGAAATTCAGTAAAGTTGAAAAGAATCATGCAAACTATTCTTTCTTTGGGCAATGCTTTGAATCATGGAACTGCAAGGGGTGAGTTGACACTTATCTTGTTAGTGTTATGTTTTTGTGTATTAAAATAAAAATATTAATTTTGACATATAGTGTATCACTGCATAAAAGAATTTCTTTTATCAGCTAGAAAACTAAAAGAATGAGTTCGGAGCAATAAATTATTATCATGCAATACAAACTGAAGAGTGACAAAAGATTTTAGGTGATGTACATAATTATCATTGGGACATGCAAAAGGTATAGTGAATGCTAGGGAGAAATGAAAGAAAGAAGTCACTACTCTGGAGTTAGTTGCTTTTGAAGAGATAGGAAAATATTAGCAGAATTGGTTCAATAGGTCAGCCTTTCATTGATGGCCAAACAAATTTTGAATTTTTGATGATATTTTTTTTTTCAACAAGAAACTTTATTGATAGAAGAAATAATTACAAAGTATAACAAAAAGGACAAGGAGTCCTTAGAGTAAAAATAGAAAACAAAGAAACGGAAAAAAACTATTCTAAAGAAGACCAATCCCTTAGTAGATCGGACAATGATAGATCGCTAAACTCATTTTCTCTATGGACCCGTAAGGCAACCCAAAATTTGATCTTATTCCAAACAGAAGCTGGTTCTGCTTCAACACTATTGAAAATTTGATCTTATTCCAAACAGAAGCTGGTTCTTACACGTCATACACCAACCCGGAGAGATAAAAAGCCTAGGGTTTTTCTGCTGCAAGAGATCATGAGTGTTCACCTTTCCCATAGCAAGAATCCAACAAAAAACTTTACTTCTGGAGGGGCTTTCACTTACCAAATAGACTTAAAAAACTTAAACTCCTCCCCATTACCCTCATTGGTCAAAAAAGAAAACAAGGACTTAAAAAACTTAAACTCCTCCCCATTACTCTCATTGGTCAAAAAAGAAAACAAGGACCTCACTGTGAAAATACCTGAACTTTCTAAACACCAAATTTTCCGATCTTCATAATCTTCTCGGATGCTTACAGCTTCAAGAATTGAAACAAGATCCATTGCCTCCCGAGATTCCCTTGCTGAAAGGTGTCTAAGAAAATGAAGATCCCAAGAAAAAACATGCCGCTCCCTAACGGCATCAGAAACGAAACTTTGGATGGGGGAATTATAAAGAGCGGATAATCTATAAAGTGACGGGAAATCATTCGCCAAACAAGACTCCCCTAACCAAGAATCTTCCTAGAATCGAATTATCCCCCCATTCCCCACCTTACAATTGAGATGACAGAAAAAACTGTCAAAAACAGAGAGAACAGCCTTCCACGAACAACGATAGTTCACTCTACAAGAGCCCGAAATCCACTCGTTATCACACAACCCATATTTTCCTATAATCACCTTATTCCATAAAGCTTTTTTTCCTAAAGGAAATCTCCAAAGCCATTTACTAAGCAAAGCTATGTTTTTCTTCAAAGTATTTCCTATGCCCGAACCGCCAAACATCTTAGGTTTAGAAACCTGCTTCCAAGCAACCAAATGATTAGCATTTTCCCCGTTATAGTCCGTCCAATGAAAATCTCTCATAAGCTTTTCAATAACACCAGCCACTCTTTTGGGAATCTTGAAAATGGAAAGGGAATAAGAAGGAAGGGATGCAAGTACTGATTGAATAAGTGTCAATCTCCCTCCCTTTGACAAAAAAGCTTTCTTCCACCCATCTAATCTTTTCGACACCTTAACGACCATAGGTTCCCAAAATAGTGATTAAGTAGGAATTCCTCCGAGTAGTAAACCTAAGTATTTTACTGGCCATGAGCCTACCAAGAACCCTAAAACCTCTGCCATTGCCGATAATCTGTCACTAACAATATTAATACCCAAAATTGAACTTTTCTCCTTGTTCACCTTTAATCCTGAAGCCTTGCAAAATTTCTCCACAATAGACGACAGATGCTCCAGATTCTCTTCTTCGGGTTGACCAAAAAACAAGGAATCATCCGCAAATTCCAAATGGGAAATCTGAACCCTATCTATCTTTAACGGCTTAAAGAGATTTTGATTCACATCACTGTTCATGGATCTACTTAGAGCATCTGCTACCAAATTAAAAAGATAAGGTGATAAAGGATCTCCTTGTCTAAGACCTCTTGACCCTTTGAATTTTCCTCCAGTCTGTCGTTAACAAAGATCGAATATGAAGCTGTAGATAAACATCCATGTATCCATTTCCTCCAACGAGCTGCAAATCCTTTTTTGTCCATAACAAAATCCAGGAATTTCCATTCAACTCAATCATAAGCCTTTTCAAAATCGATTTTGACAACTGTTTCTTTTTTTCCCGACGATCTATAATCTTTCACCAACTCATTAGCTATCATCACCAAGTCAAGAATTTGTCTACCCGCCACAAAAGCTCTTTGTTCAGCTGAAATTGTATCTGCCAGCGCAACCTTCAATCTTTCTGATAGAACCTTTGATATTACCTTATACAAACTTGTAACAAACTGATATGCATGTAATCCCTTATCCTACTAGACAAAGCTTTCTTAGGGATGGTCTCACTATTAACGATAGCTGATCTCCAAAATTCCTGAAAAATCTTCATAAGGTCATCATGTAGAAAATCCCAAAAGTCCTGGAAAAAGGCTAAGGAATAATCATATGGTCCCATTGCTTCCCTCCAAAATCTGAAATAACAAGACTTTCAAGCTTTTCCTTTCTTCGACCAAACTATCTGACCACCCATTGCTTGCCTCCAATTTATCCAACTATTCTATACGTTTCAGATATCTCCCTGTCTCTATTCCTTCTTTTTTCCGAAAATTCCAACCTCCAGCTCTTTATTTTAGGTTTAATGGCTTTCAACTTTCTCATAAAACAGTAACCCGCCCTTCCCTCAACAACTTCCTCTTCCCACCAACTTGTAAGTTTCTCCCTAAACTCCTTTATTCTCCAGCCAAGTATTTTCAAATCTAAAAGGTTAATTCAAACTATACAGGAATAGGCAGTGTTTAAAAAAACGGTTGAGGCGCCCGCCTCGAGGCGCCGCCTCGCCGCCTCGCGGCGAAGGCGCCTTGAGGCGGCCGCCTTATGAGGTTTTTCTGAGGCGCCCGCCTCTCTGCTCGTGAGGCGGCCGCCTCAGGCCGCCTCACGCCAAATCGGCTTGAGGCGGCCGCCTCACCAGCAGAGGGTTTTTTTTTTTTTTTAAAAATTTTCTAAAATGAAACGACGACTTTTTGGGGTTCCAAAACGTCGTCGTTCCATTGAACAACTGAGTGGCAGTAGAGCACCTGCACAAAAAAGGAGCATAGACCAAAGTAAGCTAATCTTGTACAAATAATGCAATTTATATAATCAAATTAAAAAATAATACGACTTTATGTTATTTGTTAGGGTAAGGGAATGCTCCACAATTAGTGGATGAAGACAATACAAGTGAAGGAGGTTCTTTGGATAATGACCCATTTGATGATGACATAGATTTTGACCCAAGCTTCATGCCGCTAGACACTAATGATAGCTTATTTAGGGATTAGTTATCAATAATTTTTTGAACATACTATGAATTATGAAGAAAGTAATGTATTTTGGATTATTTATCAATAGTTTTTTGAACATACTATGAATTATGAATAAATGAATGTATTTTGGATTATTTTTCCGATTTTCGGATCGAGGCGCCCGCCTCACCGCCTCGAGGAGGTCCGCCTCGCGCCTCAATGGCCGGCCGCCTCGAGGCGCCGCCCCGTATTTTTAAACATTGGGAATAGGGTTAATATATAGCCTTCAACCTTCTCTATAAAAGACAAATAGATCTACCTATAATTACACATTCAATTCCCATAGTTACAATCAATCATTACCATATCTCTAGCAATCCTAGAGATACTTTCCTATTTTTAACACACCCCCTCAAGCTGTAACATATAAATCATATGCACCAAGCTTGTTACAAATAAAATCAATATGAAAACTGCGAAGAGACTTAGTAAAGATGTCCGTTAATTGGCCTTCAGAGTTGACAAAGCTAGTTATCATGCATCCAGATAAGATTTTCTCCATATTAAAGTGACAATCAACCTCTACGTGTTTGGTCCTTTCATGAAACACAGGGTTAGATGCGATATGCAAGGCTCCCTGGTTGTCACAAATTAGCTTCATTTGTGTCTCACCTCCAAACTTTACTTCCTGTAACAACTGTTTTAACCATATTAACATGTTGCCAAGGCCATAGCTTAATATTCTGCTTCTGCACTAGTTTTGGCGACGACATCTTATTTCTTACTTTTCCAGGATACTAGATTGCCTCCAGTTAAAACATAATATCCTGTAGTAGAGCGCCTATCCGATGGAGAGCCTGCATAATCTGCGTCAGAACATTCAATTACCCGAGTATTGCCTTTATCTTCATACAACAATCCTTGTCCTGGCTCCTTCTTGATGTATTTAAGAATGCGTAAGACAGCATCCCAATGAAACTCACATGGAGCTTGCAGGAACTGGCTAAGCACACCGACTGCGAATGAGATATTTGGTCGAGTAATTGTAAGTTAGTTCAGCTTCTCGGCTAACCTTCTCTATCGTCCAGGATCATCTAGCAGCTTTTAGACTAGTTTACAATATTCCTCAGGATTCTCCAATGGCTCCCCCTCTTTTGGTAGAAATTTAACATTCGGATTCATGGGTTGTCAACTGGTATGCAATCTAACATGCCAGTTTCCTGAAGAATGTCTAGAGCATATTTTCTATGGGAAATGACTACACCAGTATGAGACCGAGCTACTTCTATGCCAAGGAAGTACTTGAGTAGTCCCAAATCCTTGCTCTAAAAATGACTATATCATCCACATATACAACCAAGTAGATGCATTTTTCATTGGAATGTTATTAGAAAACAAAGTGGTCAGCTTCGCCACGAGTCATGCCAAATTCCTTAATAACAATACTGAATCTCCCAAACCAAGCACGAGGAGTCTGTTTTAGACCATATAGAGAGCGACGAAGTCGATAAACCAAACCATACTCCCCCTGAGCAACAAAATCAGGTGTTTGCTCTATATAGATTTCCTCTTGGAGGCCTCCATGGAGAAATGCATTCTTGATGTCCAGCTGATAAAGCGGCCATGGAGAGAAACAAACGGACATAAGCAATTTTGGCCACAGGAGAAAAAGTGTCATCATAGTCCAAACCAAATATCTGCGCATAACCTTTAGCAACTACCAACTAGGCGAGCCTTAAGGCGATCAATCTGCCCATCAGGACCAACTTTCACGATATAAACCCATCGACAACCAACTGTAGATTTTTCAAAGGGGAAAGGAACCAAATCCTAAGTGCCACTCGAGTGTAAGACAGCCATTTCATTCATCCTCGCTTGTTTCCATCCTGGATCGGATAATGCCTCATGGATATTTCTAGGAAGTGGAATAGAAGACAAGGTGGAGACAAAAGAATAATAGGGAGCAGATAAATGATGATAACTGAGAAATATATATGGGATGTCGATTACGAGTGGAACGAATACCTTTACCGGTAGCAATAGGGCCAAGGGGCGCAGGGAGGTCCATGGTATGGGCAGAAGCTGAAGCAGGTTGTGAGTTAGTGGTTTCAGTGTTGAGGCCTATTGAAGATAGAGGACGAGGATGACCACTGTTCTAAAACGCGCCGCCTAGGCGGCGCGTTTAGGTTCAGAGGCCTATGGCCGCCGCGCCTGGCCCCAAATCGTTGGGGCCAGGCGCTCGCCGGAATGGCCGACATTTTCTGCCCAGTCCGGCAAATTTTGACCGCAAAATTCGTCGGTCAACATCCGTTGACTGGCGGTCAACCACAATTGACCGACTCAAAATTCGAAATTGAAGATGTTTTCCGGTCGAATTTTACACCCTAATCCTAACCCTAACCTTAATTTTACAAAACTAACTCTTTAACTCATCAATTTTAAAAATCCCCAATTTGATGCATAAACCCTAATTTTAAAAAGCTCTAATTTCTTCAATTTTTGTTAGTTTCTCATCAAATTGACCCTATATAAATCTTACCCATTGCTCAAACAATATTTTCCTATGATTAATTTGTCAAAATCACACCAAATCTTAAACTAATTATGAAAATTCTCTATTTCCGATTAGTTTCCTAGGCCCCGCCTAGGCGCCCTAGGCGCTGGGTCGCCGCTCGACTAGCGCCTAGCGCGTTTTAGAACACTGAGGATGACAATGGTATACCTGAAGAGGACGAGGTGGTGGCGCAGTCTCAAGCGTATAATGGAAGAATGGAACAGGCAGCACCGCAGAAGGTGTGGGAATGGGCGGGGTATTAGGAGAGAAATAAGGTGAGGACTCGAAGAATGTTACATCGGCAGAGATGAGGTAACGGTTATTATCTGGAGAATAACAGCGGTACCCTTTTTGAAGCTGTGAATATCCCAAGAAAATGCATTTAGTATACTTAGCGGAAAGTTTATCCTGTCTCGGGGTTAGATTATGGACAAATCACATACAACCAAATATGCGAAGTGGCACCAGGTAGAGAGGTTGAGTGGGAAATAAGATAGGGTAGGGAATTTGGTTCTGTAAAACAAAGGAAGACATGCAATTAATGAGATAGCAAGCAGTAAGATCAACAGCCCCCAGAAACGAATGGGCATATTGTTATGGATTAATAAAGTACGAGTCGTCTCAATGAGATGTGTGTTTTTACGTTCAGCTATACCATTTTTTTGGGGTGTATAAGTACATGATGACTCATGTAGAATACCCAGAGAGGATGTAAATGTGGTAAAAGGAGCAGAACAATATTCCCGAACATTTTCACTACGAAATACACGAATAGGAACACCAAATTGAGTTCTGATTTCAGCACAAAATTTTTGAAAAATAATAAATAACTCAGAACGATCTTTCATTAAAAAGAGCCAAGTATTTCAAGAATAATCATCAATAAATGTCACAAAATATCAAAATCCCATAACAGAGTTGACACGACATGGGACCCAAACATTGGAATGAACTAACTCAAAAAAGGAAGCAGCCCGATTATTGACTCGCTTGGGAAACTGTGCACGAGTATGCTTCCCAAGTTGACACCACTCATAAGGAAGTGAAGATAATGAAGAAAGTTGCGGAACTAGCTTTTGGAGTTTAGAGAGACTGGGGTGACCTAAATAGTTGTGGAGAATATCGGCAGAATTGGTAGAGGTGCAAGCGACCGGAGGCATCGACTTTGTAAGATGATAAAGGCCTTGTGACTCACGTCATGTACCAATCATTCGTCCCATACCATGGTCCTGCACAATAACAGAATGATTAAGAAAGGTGACGGAACAATTCAGATCGTGAGTGAGTTTACTAACATAAATAAGATTGAAAGGATAGTCCGGTACATAACGCACTAATTTTAAAGGAAAGGAAGGAACAAGAGAGGCTTGTCCAATTCCTTAAGCGACAATTTTAAAACCATTGGCAAGGGTAACCATAGGAAGAGAATTATAACCAATTAAATAGGTTAAAAGTTGTGGATTACCAGAAATGTGATAAGAGGCCCTAGAGTCCAGGACCCATGGTCCCAAAGGTGAGGACTGAGTGATGCACACAATAGAATTACCAGTATGAGCAACTGAAGTAGATGAAGATGACTGAGAGGCCTGATACTGGAGGAAAGCTGCATATTCGGCTCTAGACAAAGAAACATTCTGAGAGGGCTGGTCGGAGGAGTCCGAGGACGGGGAAAGATCAACCTAAGCAATCTTAGCTGTAGGAGGATGTGGTGGTTTGTCATAGAGCTGATAGCAACGCTCTCGAGTATGGCCAACCTTGTGACAATAGGTACACTTCGGACGCTATGACGGTTATTACCTTGACCCGTGGAATGTTCGTGCGCGTCCAAGATGGAAGTCTCGGTTGGGTAAGAGCCAACAATAGTTGAAGAAGAGACACAGAGAAGGCGAGAGAAGACATTCTCCAGAGAGGGAATTGTTGCACTAGCCAAAATTTGGTCGCAGACTGGCTGAAGCTCGGACCGTATCCCAAGAATATTTAAGACCATAAAGAAGTGGTCCCGTTTGCGCTCCTGATCAGATATATTTGTAGTAATCGGGATGAGAGGATTGAACTCCTCTCTGAGGGATTCTATCCTACCAATGTATTCAGACATATCCATATCCCGCTGATGCAAATTGAACTTGTTAGAGACCACAAAATAGAAACGTTTGATATCATTACTGTATGAAGATTGAGCTTTGCCCCATAATTTGGAATAGGTCTTATAAGGCCTAAAAATAACAGGGAGTTTAGGATCAACAGCCTGCCAGAGCAAGTTACATAATTGGGCATCTATTTTCTTCCAAAGTTGTCGTTCGTCAGGAGGAATATCCTCTTCATTTAAAGTCAAATGGTCTTCACATTCTTGCCCTATAAACCAGAGTTCAACAGAGGTAGCTCAAGACACATAATTCAGAGGGCCAACTAGTTTTTCAGATGTAATAACACAATTGCCAGAAATAATAGGAAGGTGAGCACCTGATTTACCCAAAGTGGAAGAGCGGAGAGGGGGATTACTGCTCAAGTCGGCTATGGCAGTGAAAACGGAGTAGATGAATGAACAGTGACAGAGCGTGAGACAGGCGCGCAGAGGGAAGTAGTGGCATGTGAGACAAACGCGCAGAGAGAGGCAGTGGCGCGCGAGGGCGCATGTGACGGAGTCAAGGATGGAGGCTTTAGAGACGAGTAGATCGGTGCCGTCTGAGCTTAAGGATGTCGTTGGAGTTGAGAAACAACGTCAGAAACAAGGGGGTAAATTCTAGGGTTTCGGTTGCGGGAAAGTGGCTCTACGACAACCAAGACACGACGGATGGCAAAACGGAAACCAAAGATAGGACGGTCGGCGTTGCCTGAGGCTGGTGGCACTGGGGGTGTCGTGGTACGAGCCGGACAGAGGCGGCGCTTGGTGGTCACACGCGTCGGTTACTGTAGACGCCGGAAAAACAGAAAAAATAAGAGAAAAAAGATTGTGACCCTAGCCCTAGGATCAACCAGTCGTCTGATACCATGTAGAAATAGAGGAAATCCTCCTTTTTTTATTTAGTTAATCAAACTATACAGGAATAGGCTTAATATAGCCTCCGGTCTTCTCTATAAAAGGCAAATAGATCTACCTATAATTACGCAATCAATTCCCATAATTACAATCAATCATTACCATATCTCTGGTAATCCTAGCGATACTTTCCTATTTCCAACAAGAACCAAGCTGATATTCCTTCCTGCTTGGGCCATTAAACTGTCTTCTTGAAACAAAAGATTAATATCCTCAATCCCTACATAAATCTCCTTACTTTTCCTTTCATAATCGTCTTCAGAAGAAATAAAGAAGAAACAGATCTCAAACTATCTTCTTCCAATGATGAATCACAGCCTATCCAGCTGTTTCTTGCCCCAATCTTCACATTCTCCCAATGAGAAAAAATACTCCATGGTTTAATAATTGCAATAACAGTTTTGTTAGAGAAGATGAATGAATTCTCTAACAAAGCCTCTTTTTCATTCTTACTACTGCACAATAGAACAGCTCTATCTGCTGCTATCACCCCCAGACCTGGATATCTTCCAATGTGATTGCTCACGATCCTTTTAATATCAATCCATTCCAGCCTTTGTCTTTGAACAACTACTGCTAACTCCCAAGATTTCTCAATAGTTCCCATTTTTGGCTTCATCTTTGCCTCATGTGTTTTGCTTGAACCAGATACCACCTCTGCATACGATCTTCTTTCCACCTTCTTGACTTCTTTGTATTTGCTTTCTTCTGTTACTTTGCTGGATTTTCTACTGTTTGGACTCAAGAAAAGACTCCCCTTGCATCTGCAAAAGTCTTTACGCCCTTTAAGTGCATACTCTTCTGGAACAATTATATTACTGATTACCCCTTGCCGAATTTTCATTATTTTCATGAACTTCCCTGCCTTGCTATTCTTGCATTCCATCATCAAGCTGTAGTTAGAGCCCCTGTAGATCATCTTAAATTCCCCTTCCCCTTTCCTGCCAGCCTCCAAAGCTTCTCCAGCTGCCTTGTGAAGCCATGCAGCACCCCCCAAATCAACTCTCAAAATAAAGCTTCTGATTCTATTTCTCCCTGCAACTGTGATGGAGCTTCCAGACTCTTCAATCTTAAAAATAAACACCTTATGTTTAGTTCTAAAATCTTGATCGAAATGTTTATATTCCATTATAGCAATAAAATATAATCACTTAAACCAAACAAACAAAAATCAAAGAAATTCTAGAGATAAGGAAGAACATCTCTCTCTAAAACCACACAGTAAACAAGTAACAGCGCCTAGGACTGGTCTAATTTTTGATGATATGCACCAAGACATTTATTCTTTCATTCCTTTCTTTGATTTATTTATTATGATTTTTATCTTTGGGAGTGGTATGGTTCTAGGCGATTCTGTTGGTAGGCTAAGACGTACACACATGCTTGCTTAGCGAAATTTATTTTCAGTCATTCACCATCTCTAGCTTTTGCCTTTGTCTGTTTTGTTCATTCTTTCTCAGAAGTATCAATTCCTGCTGCTGTTTATTCGCTCTTTTTATTAAATTAATGATTTCATTACTGAAGGTTCTGCTGTTGGATTCCGACTGGATAGTCTCCTTAAACTCACTGACACACGAGCCCGGAACAACAAGATGACTCTTATGCATTATCTTTGTAAGGTAGAATCGTTTTCTGTCTTATTTCTGCTTATGGTACTATTTATGTAAGTCTTCAAACCTTATTATACATGCATTTTCTTGTGGTTTTTGTTCTAGTCTGTTGGTTTCTGTTCTTTAATCAGATGTCATTTTCCTTTCCTCTTTTGGCTGGGATGAATATAAAATATCTTAGCTGCATATGGACCATAGCATATTTTCTCGCAGAGTAATAAGACCTTAGTAGGAGTATACAGCATGTAGTTGGAATTTATAAAAGAGTATTGGTATCTGGACTTGATGAAGGAAAATCCGAATTCTTTGTGGAGGTCCTTCCTTTCATTTTTTGCATATTGAGCAGTGGACATTTGATTTAATGTAAAAAAATTGGTAAAAAGTGATGACAGTATACCATGGGCTTAGGGGAGGTTTTATGAGAGGATTCTTGTGAATTCTTGGGGAGGTTCGTCAAGGTTTTCAAAATTTCAGTAGAAGTTCTTGATGAATTTTAAATTTTATAGGATCTGCATGTTTTGTGGACAAATCAATGTGAATATCAATGAGTTGTACCTTAGGCAGTAGTAATCTTATTCTTAGTCGGTTTCTTCATCTTGTATCTCTGTAGAGAACTAGAGATTACTCGAGCTTCTTCACTGCTGCCTCGATATTCCTCGTTGTAATTACGTTTTGGCTTTTTCCAAGCTGTAGGTACTTGCTGAAAAGTTGCCAGAACTTCTGGATTTCCCGAAAGATCTTGTGAGTTTGGAGGCTTCAACCAAGGTACACTTTTCTTTTTGCACTTCTATAATTTGATTCTGTCTTTAGCATACTTGCTGAATGATTATCATTATGCAGATACAATTAAAATTTTTGGCAGAGGAAATGCAAGCTATTAGTAAAGGACTGGAGAAAGTTGTACAAGAGTTAACTATCTCAGAAAATGATGGTGAGGTGTCAGAGAACTTTTGCAAGGTAATTCCTGGACACCAGCTACGTATGTTTTCATTTTTGTGTGGATGAGGATACTGCCTGAACTTTTTGCTGTTAATGAGTGCATTGCAGCTTAAAGCATGCAGTAAGCTTTGCATTGTTTCTTTTAATAAATGTTAGCTAATTAAGCTGGGCATTTTTCTTATAACTACTATGGTATGAAAGCGTTGCGCAACTTTGAAAAGGGAAGAATGTTGCATGTAACGTCCCATTGGGTCTCTATATACTTGGCTGGGCCCTTTGCACTAATATTGTGCTTAACTAGGATTACCTCTCATATTGGAAAGAATTTGTGCACGGTGACATTAATTAAGGTTTGAAAACTTGGTATGCAGAGACGGTCGAGGTGACAGCCTCAATCCGAACACGAAAAAATCTGAAAGTCTCAAAATAAATCATCCACAACAAATGCATATCACTAATATATAAAAGCATCCATCATAATTAAATAAAATGAAGCATAATAAAATAGGTTCATGAAATAAAATGACCGGTAATCTCTAAATAGACTAACATTTATGTCTAATACACCGTTCGCGTGTAGGCGGCGTGTTTATGCTTAGCGGCCCAGGCCACCGTGCTTGGCCCCCAACTCGTTGGGGCCAGGCGGTCACCAGAATGGACGGCTTTTTCTTCCCATTCCAGCAAATTTACATCGGTGGTCAACGACCGTTGACCGCCTCCAATTTCAAAATTAATAGTGAATCAACCCCGATTTTGGGGTTTACTTACCATTTCTATGCTTAATTTCTGTCTAATTACACAAATTGTTCTTGTTTTTCATCAAATTGAACCTCTAGAAAGCTTACTCATCACTCAAATAACATTTTCCTAACATGAATTTGTCCAAATTCCACCATATTTTAACCTTAATTTTAGAAATCCCTAATTTTCGAGGAATTTCCTAGACGGGCTAGGCGTCCTAGGTGCTAACGCTAAGTGCATTTTAGAACCTTGGTCTAATAGCATGAAATGTTGTCTGAAGTGTCATCCTCCAAAGAGTAAATGTTGGTTAGTTTTTAAGATAATAATTATTTTTCCATTTTCGGCGAAGCATCAGTGTCGAACTACCCTGTCAATGCGGTTAACAACACAGCTTGTTAGGATTTCGATTGAAAATTTTATTTTACGTAGCTTTTTAGTCTATAAAGAAGCATAGCTCCGATTTTCAGTTCCTTTATATAATTTTTTATTTTTTAAAAAATAGTAACTTTAGGGCGTTCGCCTGAAATCGCCTCAGGCCGCCCTAACTTGAAACTTCATGAGGGAGGCTTCCTTAGGCCTTTGAGGCGACGCTCGAAGCTCGCGGCCACGACAGCGCCTCAGATGGAGTTTTCAAACAATGACATCGATATCATATACTGCAATTCAGACCATTAATATATTTTTCCTTTTTGGTGTGCATATGCCGCATAAAATACTTTATTGAATAGTTCTATGTGCCTTGGCATCTTTTAATACCTAATTCCTCATGCAGGGCAATTGTTTTGCTTGATCTAGCTCTTGTTACGATGATATGGCCTTTACCTTGTAAATACTTTATTTAATAATTGCAATCCAAATTTCCAAAAACTTTGTGGTCTTCTATTAGTTTCGTGAATTGCTTGTGTTATATCTATGTTGTTAAAGCTGCCGCTTGGGCGGTTTTTCAAATAACTGTGTAGGTGACTATAGGCAGCACTTAGGTATTTTAAGTTATGGCTATTTATATATTAGATAAAATTTTGCATGTTTGACTAGTCAACCTGCCCTTTAATTGGTTAAAAACGACGCTTTGGCAATTTCAACTACCCAAAAACCTTGCCCCTCCTACGCATTTGACAGCATAGGTTTATATTGCACATATTTTATGTTTCTAATTATTTTACTTTCTAAAAAATTTTATTTTTCTGGTTTTGTGATGTTTAGCTTTTAAAGGAGTTCCTTAGTTATGCTGAAGGTGAAGTGAGGTCTTTGGCTTTGCTTTATTCTAGTGTGGTAAGTATGATTGTTTATTTATTTACACTGTTGCCTTCTCACAGTTATATGGTTGAAACATAAACTGTGTTACTGGACATACTTCTGAATTCAGATGTTTTTAGGGTAGAAATGCAGATGCATTGGCTCAATATTTTGGGGAAGATCCGGCACGTTGCCCGTTTGAGCAAGGTACTCTTTGGCTATAACTATTTCAACTTATTTGTGCTGCAAAATGAAAAATTAAATAATGAATTTTCAATTTTTTGGACCTTTTGCAACCTTCTAACTTTGAATAATACTTTTAAAGTTTTCTGAACTTACGATACTCCGTTAGCTCTTCACAAATTTGACATGTTTTTGGTAGAATTTTATAGGAGGGAATCTCGTAACTCTTCATAAGAAGCCTAGTCCTTTTCTGTGTTTTTTTAGGTTCTTGAGATGGCTTGGTTTCTTATTGTGTGTTAGTGGTAGGTGTATCAACTAGACCCGGCCGGCGGTTCGGTCCGGAACCGAACCGTCCGGTTCCGGTTCCACACTAAAGTGGAACCGGAACCGGAACCGGAACCGTCCGGTTCCAACCGGTTCGGTTCCGGTTCCGAATTGGAACCTTGGCCGGGTCTAGTATCAACCATTTTGCTTGACTAATAGGTGGGCATAAAAGAATTTTTTAGTACCTACTAATAGATGATAGTTTTGTTTTTTATTTTCTCGTTATTTTTATTTCAAGAAATTTACAAGGAGACAGCTAATGTAGATTTTATTTCAATTTCATTGCACAAATTATCTACAAGGTAAGTGCTGGGACATATACGAGACAATGCCCTTTCATGATACTGCTTTTTAAAAGTGGAGCAGAATTCATCTTTCTTGACTTGGTCATATTTCTGATAAATGGATGGGAAAAATTTATTTATTGAATGTGGAGACAATTATATAAATTGAAAATTAACCCACCTGATAGTTGTGTGTTTACCAGCCTTTGTATTTGATGATGATCACCTGTTTCAAGCATGAACTCATTTAGATCTCTTCTTCAGACTTGTTGACGAGTTTCTTTCTGAGGCTTTTCATTTATGCTCCTTGTGGAATTTGTAGTTGTGTCTACTCTGCTCAACTTTGTGAGGATGTTTGTTCGAGCACACGAGGAAAACTGCAAGCAGCTTGAATTTGAAAGGAAGAAAGCAGAGAAAGAGGCGGAAATCGAAAAGCCGAAGACTAAAAAAAAGCAGTCTCAACACTTGGTACAAAATCCCTTAAAGAGTAGCACCATCAAATGATCTATTGTTTACCGGCACTGATCCTGTTGATCAACAACACAAGCTGTCGCCCCGTACATAAAATATTAGATTATTCCATGGACGAAGAGTCATCCAAGGACCGAGACACCGGAGAGACGGATGAACAATGACGTGGAAAAGAATATTTATCAAACATTACGAATAAACAATCAAGGGAATGAAGGTTATGTATGGCTGGGACAGATAATCAAAGTCGGTATGCATATTGCCCCCTCTAATTCTATATTAAGAAAAAAAATCATTTGTAGCGAATGTTTCAATTCATTTCAGTCTATGATTGATATGTTTATCGTTTTGGAGCAGAGATGGAGTTGACAATCCTGATCGATGAGCAACTACAAAGCGGCAAAGCTCAAGAAATTTTGTTGTAAAAATGCTTTTATTAGTTCATCTGATTCTTTGATTGTTACTGATTACTTCTGTATATTTCGAATTATAGGCATGTAAATGTTGATATGTAGAATGAGTAGAAGTGTTCTAATTTTGTTTTCTCTGTGATATGAATATGATGAACAAAAGCTTTAGATTCAGACCAAGTGAAAATGCTCAATGCTGCAGTATGAACTTCATTTGTTGAGATTGCTCAGGAATCAAAAGGAAATATATTTGTAACAAGCTCAGCTAATATGCTATTCTATCTAAAATACATGGGTTACTGTCAATAACAGAAAATAAAGAGAAGTTCACATTGGTCAAGGCAGTTGAGTGATGGAGGTTGCAACAACTTCAGCTAAAGCTATGGTGAAGCTTGGATCATTAGTTAAGGATGTTACATATTTCATCAATCTTCTTGTCACATTCTTGCCTATAGTTTGGAGAGGGGTCTTTTAATTTGTTTATTGGAGCCAAATAGAGTAAGATCAAGAGTGACATCTGATCCAATAGGACCAGTTTTTGTTTTCTCCGGGCAATGAAGAGAAAGATTGGCCAACATGAACATCATGGTTGTGTTCTCCTTCATAAGTTGCAACTAGAATTAACTTGTCCTCCATTAACCTAATACAAAAATCATAATAATGAAAAACAGAAAGCAGTTGGGCCAAAAGACAAAAGATGATCAACTTTTTGTACTATGATAACTTATACGTATTAAAAATGATCTGGTAGGTCATCATATAACTGACAGTTATTTGAATTTTGGGTCGGATGTTGAGTTGCGTACTATCATATTTTTTATAATCTTCTCTCATATGTGCATATTCAATTATATATAAATTCATATTCAATAATCACCAATAGACATGCACACAGTTGCGGTTCGGAACCGTAACCGAACTGCAACTGAACCGTTGACCAACTGTAAACTGAAACGTTGACTATGCAACCAAACCGAAACTATAACTGAACTGATCGAGTTCGGTTCGGTTAAGGTTGAGGCAATTTTCAACCGCCGGTTTGGGTGGTTAGACCGGTTCGAACCGTAACAATTACGGTTCGGATATCATGAGCATCAGTCCACACCCAATGAACAGGCGGAGGTCTACCCTAAAATGGTCAAAGATGTGACTGCCATCAAAGTGTGGAGGATAAGTCATATATCTACCGTGGTATCTCAAGTCAAAGGATCAATATGCTACGCAACTCAAGAAGATTCCTATTGACGCAAGCGTACCATCTTTTAGGAATATTTTGTGATTCGTTTAATGCTCATCTGCTATGAACACCTACATATCTATAGGAGTCTCTCTAGACTCGTGGCTCACTAAGATAAACCACTAGAATCCAATATTCCAATATACAACACGTACCGGTCTCCCGGGTTTACTTACGGACCAAAAGTGTAAACCTTGACCAGGAACAATTTAAGAATAATACTATTATAATATTTCCCATTGTCAATTGCGACGCTTTTGTAATTACGTTATAACTTAATTATTCCTAGGTCTTGTACGTCTTTACCATTTAAAAGATAATATATCGACGAAACTGTATATTTTATACATAAAAAAATATTATTTATACACGTGTTTATAAGAAAATACATGAGAAATTGACACGCCGGGTACCAACTCCAACAGTCTTGGCATTAACAATAGGAACTTGTGCTTCTTGTGCTTCAACTTTATTGTTAAAGTGATCTGCACAAGACAAATATGTGCTAAGTTCCTGGATACGTGTCTGAGGAATATTGCATTGATTATTCATTGCTTCCACCGTTTGTTTTAGATTCTCATTCTTTTTGCGAACATGTTCAAATTTCTCTTGTAAAACTTCCACATGAAGAATCCTAAATCATTTTCCATAAAATATAAAATTGGGGTTTCGTTTTCAGCTTTGTTGACAGCTGTTTTTTATTCCAGGGGCAATTTGGGAAAATCACTCATCGAACAAACCTCATTCTAACAATGAATTTGTTTGGTTTGTTGGGAACCAAAAGCAAACTCGACATACCAACAAGAAAACACACATATATGAACAAAGGATTTAACGTGGTTCGGCAGAACGGATCCAACCTACGTCCACAGGTGAAAAAGAAATAGAATCTCTTATTATGAGCTTGGGTCAGACCGACCTGCTTTTCTCTCTTTTACAAGTTGTATGAATGCTTAGAATCAAAATAGCCAACCTTTTACAATGAGTTCTCAAACCCTTTATATAGTATGCCAAAACTCACTATTCCGCCAACTCGTGATGTTAGCCACGTTACCAAGTTATCATTACGTAGGCTCTCTTCCCCAATCAACTTACAAGTAGTAGCTTGCCGTCTGACACAGCTACTATCTGCCATCTGAACCACATTAATTCACCTTCTTTTGGTAACTGCTACACACTCTGCATATATGCAAACCTGTATTCCAACCACTCCTACTCGATTGCGTGTGTTAGTGGATAAACATGAGGCTTTCTTTCATCCCATCAGCCGCTGGCCTACTCCTATGTTATCAGTAATTGGGAAGCTCAAAATTTTGTGTAGAGCTTACGTCGTCCATCTAAGAACATAATGCTGCAATCCCAGCCTACATCCTTGAGTCGGTACATCAAGTCAAGTGACGTTCTTCCTCGCATTTGCTACCAGGTCGGGTCGGTAGAAAAATCTTCAATTCCCTCATTCTTTCTTCAAAATTTCCAAGCCAATATTAATCTTCTCGGCCGCTTCAGTTACGGGCATATAGAAACATTGATAAATTACTTCCATTGATGAAAGTATAAAATGTTATGATTTTCTTCTAGCTTGTATCTTCTAATGATCACTTTCCTCAGGTGTATGTGACTGTGCCTCTTTTGGCTTACTCCAAATCTTCTCCATTATGTATCAAAGCCAAAACCGGCATCCTCGGGAGGGCCTTCAAATATGACTGAATCTGATTGACTGGTCGGGTTAGACACTTCTGGGCCTGGGCCCTCATCTTGGTAAATGAAATCCCCTTAATACCTTTCTCTGTATTTCGAATCTTCTCGGGTCCGGAAATCACCATCAATATTTGTCCCCTAGTTCTCGGTATCAACGATTCTGGTGAGTTGATGTCGGGAACTATAATAAATATGGTGGTTCCTTCTTACGCTGATACTCAATCTTGATCAAGTCTAAAATCTCAATTTTACCCCACCTCAGAACGGGTTCCACTGATGCAAACTTCAGTGCCCCTTGTGAAGATCCATGTCGGGTTCACAATCCTGATCTAGCACCTCTACTTCTGATCCGTTACTTAGTTATCCCTTCTACTAGGCCTTTTCATAATGAAGAAATCGACCCGAACTATTTTTGATCAGTCCATTCTCTGACTTCCCCATTTGAAGAAGCTCATCTCGCGTCACCTCGAGTTGATTGTAAGCTCATGACGTGCTGTAACCCCGGAATGGAATGACTTACCAAAGCCTGCAAAATAAAATATAATCCATGACGGAAAGCCACCATCGAGCCATTAATCAGAAATAGGACCTCGACGGGACGTAACCCAGCCCTGGGCCGATACGACAAATAGAGGCCTTGGGGAAAAGTTTGATCCCAAGCCATCTAGGCTACTGGACCGAAAGAGAATGATCATTCATTGCACCAATACACGGTAGTCGAGCCTCGGCGAGAAGTAACCCGGCCCCAAGCTAATACGATTACTCGGCCATAAGGGAATGTTCCCTCATTGTGCCGTCATCATTTTTCCACGAGGGAGAAACTCCAACCCCATGTCAAAAAACTATAGTAAGGCCTTGGTGGGATGTAACCCGACCTCGAGCCAACGCAGTAACTTGGCCACAAGGGAATGTTCCTTCCTTGTGCCATCAATACTTGGCTATGAGAGAGAAACTCCAGGCCCATGCCAACGAAAATAATGAGGCCTCTATAGGACGTAACCCGAACCTGAGCCATCAAGTAAACTGGCCATAAGAGAATGTATCCTCCTTGTGCCATCAACACTTGGCCGTGGGGGAGAAAATCCTATCCCATGCCAACGAAGATAATAAGACCTCGGTGGGACGTAACCCGACCCCAAGCCTTCACAACAAAATAGCCATAAGGGAATGTTCCCTCCTTGTACCATCAACACTTGGTCATGAGGGAGAAACTCATGCCCTATGGTAACAAAAATAATGAGGCCTCGGTGAGACGTAACCCGACCCTGAGCCATCGAGTAAACTGGCTACAAGGGAATGTACCATCCTAATGCCATCGATATTTGGCCATGGGGGAGAAACTCCAACCCCAAGCCAACGAAGATAATAAGGCCTTGGTAGAATGTAACCCGACCCCGAGCCATCACAACAAACTAGCCACAAGGGAATGTACCCTCCTTGTGCCATCAACATTTGGCCATGGGTGAGAAACTCCAACCATATGCGAAGATAATAAGGACTTGTTGGGACGTAACCCGATCCCGAGCCATCACAAAAAACTTGCCATAAGGGAATGTACCCTCCTTGTGCCATCAACACTTGGTCATGAGGGAGAAACTCCAACCTCATGCCAACGAAGATAATAAATCCTCAGTGGGACGTAATCCGACCCCGAGCCATCACAATAAACTCACCAAAAGGGAATGTACTCTCCTTGTGCCATCAAAACTTGGCCATAGGGGAGGAAATCCGACCTTATGCCAACGATGATAATAAGGCCTTGGTGGGACGTAACCCAACCCCGAGCCATCACAATAAACTACCACAAGGGAATATACCCTCCTTGTACCATCAACACTTGGCCATGAGGGAGAAACTCCAACCCTATGCCAATGAAGATAATAAGGCCTTAGTGTTGGGGTTTTGGCGCGGGCGTAGCGGAAGCTCACGGTTCGGGTGAAATTGTAATTTTAAAACTTTTTAAATTACTGAATAAATTATTCAATATCCAATATGAATAAATTATTCATATTTCCCCTAAAAATATTTATTCAATATCAAATAACGACATAAATAGTCAAGAAACATCGCGAAACTTTTACGGAAACGTTTTTCAGCAAAATGGCATAAAACACATTTTTGACCTAATCGACCACCTAATGCACATGAGGGCTGCCCAAGTTAGCCCCAACAGTACTAGGGCAGTTCATGGGCTGCCCAAACAGTGACCAATTCACCGTTTGGGTAGCCGTCACCCGATTGGCTCAAAAGTCACCCGGTAATGCCGTTTTTCGCCATTTTCGCATATTTCAACTCCGAAACAGTTTCAGGCAATTATTCCAACACCCAAAGCACATCCAATACATTTATATGACATAATTTTCATCACCATAAAACCAGTTTTTTCAGAACTGATCCACAAACAAAAATTGTCATTTTTCATGCTTTAAATCCAATATGCTCAACATTAATCATATTAATCTTTACACCAATCCAAGCCACCACAAATGAAGCACCCAAGAACAATTCTAGGCATTACAAGAGTGGTTATAACACTCCAGAATAGCAACATATCATCAAATGATCAAATTGAACTAATATTACAATAATATCATTCAATTCAACTTCACACATGCAATAAGCCTCCAAATCCATCCTCTAAATAAAAAAGCCCCAATTTCTAAGAGGTAAAGAACCCTAGAACTATTTGTTGGGGTTGGTGCTCAGAGCGCCAATCTGGACCGTATTTATGTCTGATTCATGAATACGAACATCCCGTTTTTCCATAATATTACTTTCTTAGTGGTTACACCTCTTGTTTTTATATACGTATTCAATCTGATTACGATTAGATTGAAACTAAATGTGGTTTAGTGATATGTATATGTTAGACAAAGGCCCGATAATATATAATGCAGTACACAGTTACAAATGTATTTTTTAATTGACATTGGGAAGTGTCACTGCTAAATGTATATTATCAAATATAGTTCCTGGTCAAGATTCACTAACACGGGTCGGTTAGTCAAATCCGTTGAGACCAGTACATATCGTATATCGAGACTTGGTCCGATGGTTTATCCCAATGAACCATGAGTCTAGGGAGACTCGTATAGACGTGTAAGTGTTTATAATAGATAAACACTGAACGAATCACCAAAGATTCTTAATGGATGGTACACCAACGTCAATAAGAATATTCTCGGGTTGAGTAGCATAATGGTCCTTCGACTTGAGACACCACTGTGGATGTATGAGACATCCTCCACACTTAGATGGTAGTCACGTCACCGATCTATTTAGATCAGACCTCCGCCTGTTCATTGGGTGTGGACCGATCCTCATGATATCCTGTGTGTGTCAAGATAGGATTCGTTAGTTCTGTGTACAGAGCATAGATAGTCCATATGTGATTAGCAATCAGTTAAATCTATTGCCATAGTATACTTCAGAAATCAGTTCCGAATGTTATTTATAGATTGCTAATAGATACGTCGACATGATAATACCTATAGAGATTTGACGTTTACATCTATATCTCTGGGATTATCCGGATACCTGTGACATGGGGATTATACGTATGCAATGACCTCGACCTGTATGATTCATCTAGTTTATCCGTGGTCGTCATAATTTACGGGTGGGTAAATTATGGACACGAAATTGGATTTTGTGACGGATATACCTGAATCTAGAGAGTCTCACTAATGAAATATACTCGTAGAATACTAGGGCGACTATTATAAATAATGATGATTATTTATAAATCGTTTAAACGTTAAACGAAAAATACATGCGAACGGGCCGAACCGTTATTTCCTAATTAATGTGTATTTGTATTTAATATATGATATTATTAAATACACATTAATAAATTGTCAAATAAAGGTATTTGACATAGATCATTAATATATGTATTTGAGATATTTAAAGTAAATATAATACATATATTTGAGATATTTGTATTTAATTAATTATTTAATTATTTAATTGTTAAATGATTAATATAATTAAAATATAAATATCTCACCAAATGATAAAGTTAGGAAATGATTATAAGTGTAAATTATTGACTTTATACTTAAAGGAAAAGGTTGTCAAATTGAATTTGACTTCCTTGGATATTTGTTTTAATTGTTAAAATTGAAAATATCCATTTTCCTTTTTTATTCACAAATTCGGCAATACCCCTAAAATAAATATAATTGTTATATTTTTCAAGTTGCAATTGTTGACTTGGTTGAATAATTCATTAAAGTGTAATGATTTAGAAAACAAGTTGACAAGTTGTGAATTAAATGAAACAAAGTAAAAATATCTAGATATTTTTATTTTTTTTCTTCACAACTTCGGCCTAGGGCTAATTTTGGTGAAGTATATATTGTTTCATTTCATTTTAGGGTTTTAAGAAGTTCATTTGAGACCAAAATAACAAAAAAAAGAGTTGAGAGCAAAGCTTGAAGTTCAAAGAGAAAAAGGCTTGAAAAAGCTTGTTTTTGTAAGTCTTTCATTAATTCTTCAACATGAAATATGTTTCTAACATTCTTAGCTTCATTTTGTGATTCTTTGATGTTATCTCTACTCTTATAGTTTGTGTTTATATGGTTGTGAACTTGAATGAAAGATTGATGCATGTAAGTAAGCTTGAAATGGTTTCAAAGCTTTACTTTTGATTTTTAGAAAATCAAGTTGCCATTCTAGAGTTGGTAAGCCACTCCTTGGTGACCTAGAATTGTTCTAGTGTTGTTTCAAAGTGGTTAGGCTAGATTGGTAAAGTATTGAATGGATTAAAGTGTTGGATTTTGTAAATTTGGTGAAATTGGACAATTTGATGAAATTGAAACATTAGGGTTCATAACCTATTCCAAATTTGGGGATTTTCATATATGTGATGTATTATGGTATGAATATGATGCATGTAAATTTTTGGGTTGATTGGATTTGATCTTGGCATGTTTTGAACAAAAGGGACCAAAATGTAATTACTTGAAAATTTGGGGGTTGTCACGGCAATTAGAAAAAAATTGGGGATTTGTGTTAAATCTGATTTTGATGCATTATATGTGTTGAAAATTTTTTTAGAAATGATTTAGAATCATCCAAAATTATATTTGATAATTGTTGGGCTAAAATAATCAGTTTACAAAGTTTTGGGGCAATTCGGTAATTACCAAGAAATTTGATCTCTTGTGTAATTTTTCAGAATTTGATAATTGGATAATTAAATAAATAAGTTTATTTAATTGATCCAAGAAAAAATTTTGAAATCGGAAAATTTTGATTTTCCACTATTCCGATGCGTTACCGATATTCCCCCTAAAAACCCCATCACTATTCTAGTAACTCAAGAACAAGAAACTAATTTTCTAAACTTAAGAATATTAAAGCTTACATCTTAATCTTCAACTTTCCTTAAGCTTTTTCTTGATTTCTTCACTTTCCTTCTTTGTTTCTTCAAACACAAAATTTTCTAACTTAAAAACAACCCATGACCGACTTTGTGAGGACAATTTGGTCAATTTTCAAATTTAATTCAATTAAATAAAATCAAGCATAATGTTAGCAAATTAAATTTGCACACCTTGAGCTTAATTAAAACATGCCACATGTAACTAATAAAAATTAAACATTTTTCATAACAATTATGAAAAAGAATATTATTTAATTATTCAAATATTTAACATTTAAATATCTAAATAATTAATTAATTTAATTATTATTATAGATATATATTTTATTTATATTAAATAACAAATACATATATTAATGTCATGTGTCAAAATCTCATTTGACAATTAATTATTATGTATCAAATCAAATTTTGTATCAAATACAAATACACATTAATTATAAATTGACTAAAATTCCCTAAAGCATGTGTTTTTGTTTAACAGTTTAAACGATTCGAATTAACTCATTTAATCTGGTGAAGTATTATGAATAATGTGTATTATTCATAATGCGTTGCCCAAGTGCTCAACGAGTACACCTCATATTGTGGGACTCTCTAAGTTTAGGTTTATCCGTCACAAAATCCAATTTCGTGTCCATAATTCACCCACTCATGAATTATGACGACCACATATAATCTTGCTAAACTATGCAAGTCGAGGTCATTGCATACGTATAATCCATTCGTCACAAGCTATCCATATTATACCTGGGATATAGATAAGAATGTCAAATCCTTATGGTATAATATAGTCGACTTTCAAATTTACGATCTCTAAATAACACTCGAAACTCACTTCTGAAGTTATATCACGGCCATGGATTTACTAGATCGCAAACACGTGTAGGATACATATGCCCTGTACACAGGACTGACGTATTCTATCTTGATACGCACTGGATATCATGAGCATCAGTCCACACCCAATGAACAGGCGGAGGTCTGATCTAAATAGATCGGTGACATGACTGCCATCAAAGTATGGAGGATAACTCATATATCCACTGTGGTATCTCAAGTCGAAGGACCACTATGCTCGCTCAACTCGAGAAGATTCCTATTGACGTTGGTGTACCATAAAAAGTACTCGCGGTTATCACAGTATAGCTGGGTGTCGATTCATCAGAGAGATGGTTACGAAGGAACTGGATTACTTAATACGAATGTTATCAATAATTGATTTAAAGAAAATGATTTAATTGGCAATGTAAAATAAAAAAATATGAAAAATATGTAAGAATTATCAATAGAGAAAGGTAGGAAAGTGTAGGGAATCCTTATTGTATAGCGTCTCTATATTTAATGTTTGATTCCTTTTATTACTCAATTGAGAGTTTCACTTCCCAAACCAACAAACAGAAGATAAATCAATTAAAAACACATACTAAATCATAAGGTAATTGGTATATTATTTTCTCTATATTCAAAGAAAAATATGTTATTATTATGACCTATATAACGTCGATAATATACCTACGGGCAATACTGCAGCATAAGATTAACTCATAAAACAACAATACGAGTTACAACTAGGTTCCCCAATCACACAAAGAAAAAAGAGACTATTCCAATATGAAAATTAGTAAACACAATCTCTGGATTAATTATAAATCAAAAGATAATAAATAACAAAAAAATACAAATTGTATTAAATATTAAGAATCATTCAGGAATCAGGAACATACATATAAGAATTTAAGTACCAGAATTCATCCCTAGCTTTACCTAGGAGATTAGTTCTCCATAGAAAAGAAAGACATAACCTGAAGAGATCGGAGAGACATCTTGGCGTGAAGCTTTCTCTTTATTCTCTCTCAAATATGAGTTTCAAACTCTTGGTTGTGTATTTTTCCTCCTTTTTTAAGGGTTTTGGACGAACTTGGGTATTTTTAGGGAAGTCCCGGAGTCATTGTACATGTAAAACATGACTGAACTAAGTTTCTGGGGATCTACTGCGGCGTCGCGACATCAGAAAGTGGCGTCACGATGCCCAACTCTCGACATTTCTTTATGGAGACAAACTGAAGGCGTGTCGCAACGCTAGAAGATGGGTATCGCGCCGCGAGACATATTTTCTGGTGTCATACTTTCAATATTTTCGCTCTTCCCCGCATGCTTCTGATGCGTCCGTAAGGTCCCAAATCACGTACAATTGCTCCAATATCAATGTTCCATTCCTTCCTAATAATTAAACATAAAAACAAATATAAATAATATTAATTACTCTATGATAAAGCTGAATTAGTAATGTTCAAAGTACATTTTCATGCACTTATCAGCGCTCATGGGCAAAAGTTGTATCATTGGTATTTTGAAGCACCTTGGCTAAATTCCAAAATTGCATGACAGCCTTTGCCAGGTTCAAAGCCACATATTTTACCTTGTAACGTTGACTTTGTTCTTCAGATCTCAACCGAGAAGTAAAAGCAGCTCGGTGACATATCTGAGCAGCAACAGTCATCTTCCAAAGGCTCTCCTATGGAGAAAACGATAGAGTAGAGAAAAAATAACCAATAGACATCAGATATAGCATTAATCGGAATTAGTTCAAATTTACTTGTATATCAATCTAAATTACACCAAATGGCGTAAAAAGATCCAAGGAAATGAGGGAAAGAAACATAAACAGATCTGTTCAAAATCATTTGCCAACCATGCCATTTCCTCGAGCATAAAATCCCAGTGAGATTTCTGCCGAGTTTCAAATTGCAAGGTACCAACAGACAACTCCACAATCCTTTTCTACTTAGCTTGTTTATGATATTATGACAGACCCTAAAAACTCAGTACAAGGAAAGATGACAAATCAAAGGCCATAAATTAGAAGAGGGGAAAATGATTATTTCTTTTTCTTTTGGAAATCAAAAATTTAGTCATATTGTGCACTGGACACAATATGAACCCTACTGCATGAGAAGATAATGAAATCACCTATATAATCTGTTCTGATACCATTATGTTTGCGCATCGGAAGTGGGTCTAACCCATATATTTCTAGCATTGGTGTATTTTTAAATTCTTTTCTAGAATACTATATTTCGTTACGAGTTTGTAGGAAAAAACGGGGACCAAATCGGTGTTCGGAAACTATGGAACCGAAAATTTGAAGTTACAGTGCTCATTGGCAATAACTCTCGGTGTGTCGCGACGTGCAGGCTTAGGGGACACGATGCCCAATCTGCGAATGCTCCACGTCGTAACGCTATCGGATTTGAAAGTTGAGTGTCGCGATGTCAGAAATCAGAGTTATGATGCCGCCCTATGTAAAATATTGGCAGTGAGCAAATTTGCTTTGAATCCAATCCAAAAAACTTCCAATTTTCTCCAAACACTTCAATACACCTAAATCCCATTTGAACATAAAATCAACATCACACACATGTTATACAACAAACATATATGTATTCCAAATACATATATACATTTCTTTGAATCAACTCATAAAATAATAATACCAGTTACAACTACGTTCCCCAATCACACATTGAAAAAACGAGACTATTCCTATATGAAAATTAGTAAACACAATCTATGGATTAATTATAAATCAAAAGATAATAAATAACAAAAAAAATACCAACTGTATTAATGTTGGTTTCTAGATTAGTCCCAAGTTCAATTCAAGCAATGAAACATGTGTGAATACTCAAAAGAAGTATGGCAGAATCATACTTACAATGATCGGTTTTGCGATGCGACGAACAACAAAAATATTTTCTCCTCCAAGGAAGCTCTCGGCTTTGGCCTTTGTTTGTTGTCCAAGAATTTCGGTCACCACCTCCATGGATGCTCCAAGCTCCAAGCTTTATGTGTGATTCCATGCTTATAGGTTTGTTTCCCTATCACCATCATATGACTCTTAATGTGTGCTAGCACTTGTGAAAATTTGCAACAAATCTTCACATATTTCTCCTTGGTGCTCACGGCTTTGAAGGAAAAATTGGAGAGAAAATATTGGCCCTTGGCCGAATATTAGAGGAGAAGAGAGAAGTAGAAGTGATAAGTTGGTTTGATTTCCAAAATCAATAAAAGATATACCAAATTCAAAAAATGGTACATGGCATTTAAGCCATCCAACCACCACCATCAATCACTCAAAAGTGACTAGACATCACATCACTCAAAGTGACAAGTGATTTGACGCTTGATGTGACTTTTGGGCCGCACTTGAATTCGAAATGCAAGTGGGCCCGCAAACACTCCCGGGCTCGGGTTCGCTAATTCCGAATTAACGAATTTTCCATTGCGACGTAATTAAATCAAATTCAATTAAATAATTATGCCTAGCAAAATTACTATTCACGTCGCTAACGAATTAATTCTAAATTAACTCGTTTGCCCGAATTAAAATCTAATTTTAATTCCGCGTCGAAATCTAATTTCGTATAATATATCGAATATATTATTTTATCGATTAATTCCAAATTAATCGTTCTTTTTTTTAAATAATATTTTATCCCAGATAAAATATCCCGTAATTAATCCCAGATTAAATTTCTCTCTCTTATAATTAATCCCAGATTAATAAAGTGCGACTCATACGTCATCGGTGAATCTTTGGGAAGCGACCCATGAGATCCCCAGATATGTTGGCAGTAAATCCGGTCGTCGGACTATCCGAACACGTACGTACCTAGTACTACGTTTTTACCGATTTACTAGACATGGTTGGCTTCTAGCAAAGCATCGTGCCTACTCAATTCTCCAGAAATATTCTTATAGGAATATGTGATCTATATCAGACGTAGTATACGTAGTATTGCGTATTACGATCCAACATCGGATGTCACGTGCTAGGCCTGGGGCTGGAATTGTGTTTGCCCCGTACGAAGCACATATCGGATCTCTGGTAACTAGTCTCTATAATCGGATAATCATGACCTAGTCATATTACCCCGATAGCTGCAGCATAAAAGAGAACCAGTTCCGTATCCTGCGTAATCATCATCTCCACTATGACTGGAGTGATACTTCCATCTCGACATCACACCCAATAGACTACGATTCTCAATATACCTAGAAGAGGCGTACACAGAACCTGTTAAAGCCCTGGATGACCAAAACCAAAGTATATTGATTGTCGCAAGTATTAGCGGTGCAAGTCTCAGGTTAAGACCAAATACACCTACCATGATTCGGACTTCCATAGACACATAGTCATACTACCAATGGAATTCCGAGGGGTCTATCCAGAGAGAAGCTGTTTCCGTACCATCGGTAAACACAACCTCTTATTACACTTGCATGAGTATCCAATACCCAAATATATGAGAATTATGCTGTTATGCTCCCACAACGCGCACAAGTGTAATACTAGTCTTTTACGCATTATCGATGTCCAATCTCGATAATACTCTGACTAGGGATATTTAATGATTAAACCTTCGTGGATTAATACTGTCTCATATCATCTCAATCCGGAACTAATCATATGGACCTTTTATCATTTATACATCTAGGTAATCCAATTACAAATGATAAAAGGGCAATTTCCTTTGTCACATAGTTAATTTGTACAACAACACCATGATATGTACAAATAGTGATGTTATGGGTCATAATTGTCCAAAAATTAAATATTAAGAGTCATTCAGGAATCAGGAATATACATATAGGAATTTAAGTACAAGAATTCATCCCTATCTTTGCCTAGGAGATTAGTTCTCCATAGAAAAAGAAGACATAATTTGAAGAGATTGGAGACACATCTTGGCGTGAAGCTTCCTCTTTCTTCTCTCTCAAATATGAGTTTTGAACTCTTAATTGTGTACTTCTCCTCATTTTTTAGGGTTTTGGACAAGCTTGGATATTTATAGGGAAGTCCTGAAGTCCTTGTACATGTAAAACACGACTAAACTAAGATTCTGGGGATCTGCCGCATCGTCGTGGCACTAGAAAGTGGCGTCGCGGTGCCCAAATCTCGAAATTTCTTTATGGAGACAAACTTAAAGGCATGTCACGATGTGAGATATATTTTCCAGAGTCATGCTTTCTATGTTTTCGCTCTTCTCGCGTGCTTTCGATACGTCCGTAAGGTCCCAAAACACGTACAATTACTCCAAGATCCATGTTTCATTCCTTCATAATAATAAAACATAAAAACAAATAGAAATAAGATTAAATACTCTATAATAAAGCTGAATTAGTGATGTTCAAAGTACATCTTCATGCACTTATCAGCGCTCATGGGCAATAGTTGTATCATCAATATTTTGAAGCACCTTGGCTAAATTCCAAAATTGCATGACAGCCTTTGCCAGGTTCAAAGCCACATATTTGAACTTGTAACATTGACTTTGTTCTTCAGATCTCAACCGAGAAGTAAAAGCAGCTCGGTGACATATCTGAGCAGCAACAGTCATCTTCCAAAGGCGCTCCTATGGAGAAAATGATAGAGTAGAGAAAAAAATAACCAATAGACATCAGATATAGCATTAACCGGAATTAGTTCAAATTTACTTGTATATCAATCTAAATTACACCAAATGGCGTAAAAAGATCCAAGGAAATGGGGGAAAGAAACATAATAAGACCTGTTCAAAATCATTTGCCAACCATGCCATTTCCTCGAGCATCAAATCCCAGTGAGATTTCTGCCGAGTTTCAAATTGCAAGGTACCAAAAGACAACTCCACAATCCTTTTCTGCTTAGCTTGTTTATGATATTATGACAGACCCTAAAAACTCAGTACAAGGAAAGATTACAAATCAAAGGCCATAAATTAGAAGAGGGGAAAAATGATTATTTCTTTTTCTTTTGGAAATCAAAAAATTAGTCATATTGTGCACTAGACACAATATGAACCCTACTGCATGAGAAGATAATGAAATCACCTATATAATCTGTTCTGATACCATTATGTTGGCGCATCGGAAGTGGGTCTAACCCATATATTTCTAGCATTGGTGTATTTTTAAATTCTTTTCTAGAATACTATATTTCGTTACGAGTTTGTAGGAAAAAACAGGGACCAAATCGGAGTTCGGAAACTCTGGAACCGAAAATTTGAAGTTACAGTGCTCATGGGCAACAACTCTCGGCGCGTCGCGACGTGCAGGCTTAGGGGACGCGATGCCCAACCTGCGAATGCTCGGCGTCGTAACGCTATCAGATTTGAAAGTTGAGTGTCGCGATGTCAGAGATCAGAGTCACGATGCCGCCCTATGTAAAATATTGGCAGTGAGCAAAATTGCTTTGAATCCAATCCAAAAAACTTCCAATTTTCTCCAAATACTTCAATACACCTAAATCCCATTTGAACATCAAAATCAACATCACACAGATGTTATTAAACAAAAATATATGTATTCCAAATACATATATGCATTTTTTTGAATCAACTCATAAAATAATAATACCAGTTACAACTGGGTTCCCCAATCACACATTGAAAAAACGAGACTATTCCTATATGAAAATTAGTAAACACAATCTATGGATTAATTATAAATCAAAAGATAATAAATAACAAAAAAAATACCAACTGCATTAAATATTAAGAGTCATTCAGGAATCAGGAATATACATATAGGAATTTAAGTACAAGAATTCATCCCTAGCTTTGCCTAGGAGATTAGTTCTCCATAGAAAAGAAATACATAACTTGAAGAGATCGGAGAGACATCTTGGCGTGAAACTTCCTCTTTCTTCTCTCTCAAATATGAGTTTTGAATTCTTAGTTGTGTACTTCTCCTCATTTTTTAGGGTTTTGGACAAGCTTGGATATTTATAGGGAAGTCCTGGAGTCCTTGTACATGTAAAACACGACTAAACTAAGATTCAGGGGATCTGCCGCAGCGTCGCGGCACTAGAAAGTGGCGTCGCGGTGCCCAACTCTCGAAATTTCTTTATGGAGACAAATTAAAGGCATGTCACGATGCGAGATATATTTTTTGGTGTCATGCTTTCTATGTTTTCGCTCTTCTCGCGTGCTTTCGATGCGTCCGTAAGGTCCCAAAACACGTACAATTACTCCAAGATCCATGTTCCATGCCTTCATAATAATAAAACATAAAAACAAATAGAAATAAGATTAAATACTCTATAATAAAGCTGAATTAGTGATGTTCAAAGTACATCTTCATGTACTTATCAGCGCTCATGGCAATAGTTGTATCATCGGTATTTTGAAGCACCTTGGCTAAATTCCAAAATTGCATGACAGCCTTTGCCAGGTTCAAAGCCACATATTTGACCTTGTAACATTGACTTTGTTCTTCAGATCTCAACCGAGAAGTAAAAGCAGCTCGGTGACATATCTGAGCAGCAACAATCATCTTCCAAATGAGCTCCTATCGAGAAAACGATAGAGTAGAGAAAAAATAACCAATAGACATCAGATATAGCATTAACCGGAATTAGTTCAAATTTACTTGTACATCAATCTAAATTACACCAAATGGTGTAAAAAGATCCAAGGAAATGGGGGAAAGAAACATAATCAGACCTGTTAAAAATCATTTGCCAACCATGCCATTTCCTCGAGCATAAAATCCCAGTGAGATTTCTGCCGAGTTTCAAATTGCAAGGTACCAACAGACAACTCCACAATCCTTTTATGCTTAGCTTGTTTATGATATTATGACAGACCCTAAAAACTCAGTACAAGGAAAGATGACAAATCAAAGGCCGTAAATTAGAAGAGGGGAAAAATGATTATTTCTTTTTCTTTTTGAAATCAAAAATTTAGTCATATTGTGCACTAGACACAATATGAACCCTACTGCATGAGAAGATAATGAAATCACCTCTATAATCTGTTCTGATACCATTATATTGGCGCAGCGGAAGTGGGTCTAACCCATATATTTCTAGCATTGGTGTATTTTTAAATTCTTTTCTAGAATACTATATTTCGTTACGAGGTTGTAGGAAAAAACGGGGACCAAATCGGAGTTCGGCAACTCTGGAACTGAATATTTAAAGTTACATTGGTCATGGGCAACAACTCTTGGCGTGTCGCGATGTGTAGGATTAGGAGACGCGACGCCCAATCTGTGAATGCTCGGCGTCACGATGCTCTCGGATTTGAAAGTTAAGTGTCGCGATGTCAGAGATCAGATTCACGATGCCACCCTGTGTAAAATATTGGCAGTGAGCAAATTTGCCTTGAATCCAATCCAAAAAACTTCCAATTTTCTCCAAACACTTCAATACACCTAAAATCCCATTTGAACATCAAAATCAACATCACACACATGTTATACATTAAATATATATGTATTCTAAATACATATATGCATTTCTTTGAATCAACTCATAAAACAACAATACCAGTTACAACTAGGTTCCCCAATCACACATAGAAAAAACGAGACTATTCCTATATGAAAATTAGTAAACACAATCTCTGGATTAATTATAAATCAAAAGATAATAAATAACAAAAAAAATACCAATTGTATTAAATATTAAGAATCATTCAGGAATCAGGAACATACATATAAGAATTTAAGTACAAGAATTCATCTCTAACTTTGCCTAGGAGATTAGTTCTCCATAGAAAGGAAAGACATAACCTGAAGAGATCGGAGAGACATCTTGGCGTGAAGCTTCCTCTTTCTTCTCTCTCAATTATGAGTTTTGAACTTTTGGTTGTGTATTTCTCCTCATTTTTTAGGGTTTTGGATGAGCTTGGGTATTTATAAGGAAGTCCCGAAGTCCTTGAACATGTAAACACGGCTAAACTAAGTTTTGTAGGGATCTGCAGCGGCGTCGCGGCACCGGAAAGTGGCGTCATGGCGCCCAACTCTCGAAATTTCTTTATGGAGACAAACTTAAGGCGTGTCGCGACGTTAGAAGATGGGCATTGCGCTGCGACATATATTTTATGTTGTCATGCTTTCTATGTTTTCGCTCTTCCCGCGTGCTTTTGATGCGTCTGTAAGGTCCCAAAACACATACAATTACTCCAAGATCCATGTTTCATTCCTTCCTAATAATAAAACATAAAACAAATATAAATAATATCAAATACTCTATAATAAAGCTGAATTAGTGATGTTCAAAGTACATCTTCATGCACTGATCAGCATTCATTGGCAATAATTGTATCATCAATATTTTGAAGCACCTTGGCTAAATTCCAAAATTACATGACAGCCTTTGCCAGGTTCAAAGCCACATATTTGACCTTGTAACATTGACTTTGTTCTTCAGATCTCAACCGAGAAGTAAAAGCAGCTCGGTGAAATATCTGAGCAGCAACAGTCATCTTCCAAAGGCGCTCCTTTGGAGAAAACGATAGAGTAGAGAAAAAATAACCAATAGACATCATATATAGCATTAACCGGAATTAGTTCAAATTTACTTGTATATCAATCTAAATTACACCAAATGGCGTAAATATATCCAAGGAAATAGGGGAAAGAAACATAATCAGACATGTTCAAAATCATTTTCTAACCATGCCATTTCCTCGAGCATAAAATCCCAGTGAGAGTTCTGCCGAGTTTCAAATCGCAAGGTACCAACAGACAACTCCACAATCCTTTTCTGTTTAGCTTGTTTACGATATTATGACAGACCCTAAAAACTAAGTACAAGGAAAGATGACAAATCAAAGGCCATAAATTAGAAGAGGGGAAAATGATTATTTATTTTTCTTTTGGAAATAAAAAATTAGTCATATTGTGCACTAGACACAATATGAACCCTACTGCATGAGAAGATAATGAAATCACCTCTATAATCTATTATGATACCATTATATTGGCGCAGCGGAAGTGGGTCTAACCCATATATTTCTAGCATTGGTGTATTTTTAAATTCTTTTCTAGAATACTATATTTCGTTACGAGGTTGTAGGAAAAAACGGGGACCAAATCGGAGTTCGGCAACTCTGGAACTGAATATTTAAAGTTACATTGGTCAAGGGCAACAACTCTTGGCGTGTCGCGATGTGTAGGATTAGGAGACGCGACGCCCAATCTGTGAATGCTCGGCGTCACGATGCTCTCGGATTTGAAAGTTAAGTGTCGCGATGTCAGAGATCAGATTCACGATGCCACCCTGTGTAAAATATTGGCAGTGAGCAAATTTGCCTTGAATCCAATCCAAAAAACTTCCAATTTTCTCCAAACACTTCAATACACCTAAAATCCCATTTGAACATCAAAATCAACATCACACATATGTTATACATTAAATATATATGTATTCTAAATACATATATGCATTTCTTTGAATCACCTCATAAAACAACAATACCAGTTACAACTAGGTTCCCCAATCACACATAGAAAAAACGAGACTATTCCTATATGAAATTTAGTAAACACAATCTCTGGATTAATTATAAATCAAAAGATAATAAATAACAATAAAATACCAATTGTATTAAATATTAAGAATCATTCAGGAATCAGGAAAATACATATAAGAATTTAAGTACAAGAATTCATCTCTAACTTTGCCTAGGAGATTAGTTCTCCATAGAAAGGAAAGACATAACCAGAAGAGATCAGAGAGACATCTTGGCGTGAAGCTTCCTCTTTCTTCTCTCTCAATTATGAGTTTTGAACTTTTGGTTGTGTATTTCTCCTCATTTTTTAGGGTTTTGGATGAGCTTGGGTATTTATAGGGAAGTCCCGGAGTCATTGAACATGTAAATGACTAAACTAAGTTTTGTAGGGATTTGCCACGGCGTCGCGGCATCGGAAAGTGGCATCATGGCGTCCAACTCTCAGGATTTCTTTATGGAGACAAACTTAAGGCGTGTCGCGACGCTAGAAGATGATGGCATCGCGCCACGAGATATATTTTATGGTGTCATGCTTTCTATGTTTTCGCTCTTCCCGCGTGCTTCCGATGAGTCTGTAAGTTCCCAAAACACTTACAATTACTCCAAGATCCATGTTTCATCTCCTTCCTAATAATAAAACATAAAAACAAATATAAATAATATCAAATACTCTATAATAAAGCTGAATTAGTGATGTTCAAAGTACATCTTCATGCACTGATCAGCATTCATTGGCAATAATTGTATCATCAATATTTTGAAGCACCTTGGCTAAATTCCAAAATTACATGACAGCCTTTGCCAGGTTCAAAGCCACATATTTGACCTTGTAACATTGACTTTGTTCTTCAGATCTCAACCGAGAAGTAAAAGCAGCTCGGTGAAATATCTGAGCAGCAACAGTCATCTTCCAAAGGCGCTCCTTTGGAGAAAACGATAGAGTAGAGAAAAAATAACCAATAGACATCATATATAGCATTAACCGGAATTAGTTCAAATTTACTTGTATATCAATCTAAATTACACCAAATGGCGTAAATATATCCAAGGAAATAGGGGAAAGAAACATAATCAGACATGTTCAAAATCATTTTCTAACCATGCCATTTCCTCGAGCATAAAATCCCAGTGAGAGTTCTGCCGAGTTTCAAATCGCAAGGTACCAACAGACAACTCCACAATCCTTTTCTGTTTAGCTTGTTTACGATATTATGACAGACCCTAAAAACTAAGTACAAGGAAAGATGACAAATCAAAGGCCATAAATTAGAAGAGGGGAAAATGATTATTTATTTTTCTTTTGGAAATAAAAAATTTAGTCATATTGTGCACTAGACACAATATGAACCCTACTGCATGAGAAGATAATGAAATCACCTCTATAATCTATTATGATACCATTATATTGGCGCAGCGGAAGTGGGTCTAACCCATATATTTCTAGCATTGGTGTATTTTTAAATTCTTTTCTAGAATACTATATTTCGTTACGAGGTTGTAGGAAAAAACGGGGACCAAATCGGAGTTCGGCAACTCTGGAACTGAATATTTAAAGTTACATTGGTCAAGGGCAACAACTCTTGGCGTGTCGCGATGTGTAGGATTAGGAGACGCGACGCCCAATCTGTGAATGCTCGGCGTCACGATGCTCTCGGATTTGAAAGTTAAGTGTCGCGATGTCAGAGATCAGATTCACGATGCCACCCTGTGTAAAATATTGGCAGTGAGCAAATTTGCCTTGAATCCAATCCAAAAAACTTCCAATTTTCTCCAAACACTTCAATACACCTAAAATCCCATTTGAACATCAAAATCAACATCACACATATGTTATACATTAAATATATATGTATTCTAAATACATATATGCATTTCTTTGAATCACCTCATAAAACAACAATACCAGTTACAACTAGGTTCCCCAATCACACATAGAAAAAACGAGACTATTCCTATATGAAATTTAGTAAACACAATCTCTGGATTAATTATAAATCAAAAGATAATAAATAACAATAAAATACCAATTGTATTAAATATTAAGAATCATTCAGGAATCAGGAAAATACATATAAGAATTTAAGTACAAGAATTCATCTCTAACTTTGCCTAGGAGATTAGTTCTCCATAGAAAGGAAAGACATAACCAGAAGAGATCAGAGAGACATCTTGGCGTGAAGCTTCCTCTTTCTTCTCTCTCAATTATGAGTTTTGAACTTTTGGTTGTGTATTTTTCCTCATTTTTTAGGGTTTTGGATGAGCTTGGGTATTTATAGGGAAGTCCCGGAGTCATTGAACATGTAAACGACTAAACTAAGTTTTGTAGGGATTTTCCGCGGCGTCGCGGCATCGGAAAGTGGCATCATGGCGTCCAACTCTCGGGATTTCTTTATGGAGACAAACTTAAGGCGTGTCGCGACGCTAGAAGATGGGCATCGTGCCACGAGATATATTTTATGGTGTCATGCTTTCTATGTTTTCGCTCTTCCCGCGTGCTTCCGATGAGTCTGTAAGTTCCCAAAACACTTACAATTACTCCAAGATCCATGTTTCATTCCTTCATAATAATAAAACATAAAAACAAATAGAAATAAGATTAAATACTCTATAATAAAGCTGAATTAGTGATGTTCAAAGTACATCTTCATGCACTTATCAACGTTCATGGGCAATAGTTGTGTCATCAATATTTTGAAGCACCTTGGCTAAATTCCAAAATTGCATGACAACCTTTGCCAGGTTCAAAGCCACATATTTGACCTTGTAATATTGATTTTGTTTTTCAGATCTCAACCGAGAAGTAAAAGCAGCTCGGTGACATATCTGAGTAGCAACAGTCATCTTCCAAAGGCGTTCCTATGGAGAAAATGATAGAGTAGAGAAAAAATAACCAATAGACGTCAGATATAGCATTAACCGGAATTAGTTCAAATTTACTTGTATATCAATCTAAATTACACCAAATGGCGTAAATATATCCAAGGAAATAGGGGAAAGAAACATAATCAGACATGTTCAAAATCATTTTCTAACCATGCCATTTCCTCGAGCATAAAATCCCAGTGAGAGTTCTGCCGAGTTTCAAATTGCAAGGTACCAACAGACAACTCCACAATCCTTTTCTGCTTAGTTTGTTTATGATATTATGACAGACCCTAAAAACTCAGTACAAGGAAAGATGACAAATCAACGGCCATAAATTAGAAGAGGGGAAAAATGATTATTTCTTTTTCTTTTGGCAATACAAAATTTAGTCATATTGGGCACTGGACACAATATGAACCCTACTACATGAGAAGATAATGAAATCACCTCTATAATTTGTTCTGATACCATTATATTGGCGCAGCGGAAATGGGTCTAACCCACGAATTTCTAGAATTGGTGTATTTTAAAATTTTTTTATTGAATACTATATTTCGTTGCAAGTCTGTAGGAAAAAACGGGGGCCAAATCGGAGTTCAGAAAATCTGGAACCGAAAATTTGAAGTTTCAGCGCTCATGGGCAACAACTCTCGGTGCGTCACGACGTGCAAGCTTAGGAGACGCGAAGCCCAATCTGCAAATGCTCAGCGTCGTGAAGCTCTCGGATTTGAAAGTTGAGTGTCGCGATGTCAGAGATCAGAGTCACAATGCCTCCCTATGTAAAATATTGGCAATGAGCAAAGTTTCCTTGAATCCAATCCAAAAAACTTCCAATTTTCTCCAAACACTTCAATACACCTAAAATCCCATTTGAACATCAAAATCAACAACACACACATGTTATACAACAAACATATATGTATTCTAAATACATATATGCATTTATTTGAATCAAAACATAAATCAAAATAGAATCCCACAATATAAGGACTCATGGATAATTCTAGGTCACTCAAAGGTGGTCAAGTGATTCTAGAATGATATTCATAGCTCCAAGCTATCATCTAGAGTTCTAAACTCTAATTTAATGTTCCATTTCCAACATGAACATATTTAACCCAATTACAAGCACATTGTGTTTCTGCTTCTAAAGCATACATACACACTTCATTAGCTTAATTTCAACTTCAAACTATGTTATTATGTATCCAATATAGATAATTCACCACTATATGTCTCACTAGTGATAATTCACTAATGAAAAACATAGCTTTGTAGAAGATCAAACTTTCCTAGCAAGCTTGATTCCAAGATCCAATATTCTTATCCTTGTTGAAATATTGTGGACAACTTCCAAAACTAGCAAGCTTAGTTCCAAGATACGATCTTCTGCTATTTGTTTAAACATTATAGAGAACTTCCAAAACTTCTCTAAACACTTCTTTATTTACGCTAATATCTCTAATTCTTGCTTATTTTTTGCTTTCTCAAGCTTGATTAAAACCTTTCTCAAGCATGCCTTTTATAGCAAAACTTATGCAATTTTTAATTAATAAAAGTCTTAATCAAATATTAGGTAGGTTTAATCCAATATGTATAATTAGGTGTGACTAATCACCATTGTCTACCACTTTGATTTAATATAATTAAATCAAGATAAAGTTTAATGGATTATTTTAATATCTAGCACTTTGATTTAATCCAATTAAATCAAGCCAAATACACCTATTATTACATATTTGTAATGACCAAAATATCCTCCAATGGTAGATATATTCACAACAAAGCCTTTGTATGATTTTGGATTAATCTAATTAATCTAATTAGGTCAAAATAAGAAATCAATGTTATCCAATAACACTTAATAATTTTAATTGATAATTATAACATCAAATATTATTTATTATAAAAAATTATCGGCTACCCAAGTGCTTAACGAGTACACTTCATATTGTGGGACTCTCTAAGTCCAGACATGTTCGTAATATAAGCCTAGCTTATATGAAAGCAATTCAGCCACCTCCGAATTTGGAAAGAAGACGAACGACCTTTCTGAACTATACAAGTCGAGGTCATCACATATGTTTAACAATCTCTCCGTTGTAGGCTATTCGAGTAGTGCTTAAGAAACATAGATTACACCGTCAAGTTTCCACGGAGCACATCTCATGTCAACATGTCCAGGATTCTTTACAACTAATCAGAAACCATTTCTGATATATGCGATCCACCCTAGGAGATCGGCTTTGGCCAATGTCTTAAGAATCGTGACTTCACATGGATAACTAAACCCTTTATGGAAAACATACGCGCCGATAGATCCTATCTTGATACGTACTTGATTAACGAGTACATCGATCCACACCCAATGAACATCTAGCAGTCAGACCATGAAAGGTCTTTGACATATATGGTATGTAAGTGTTGGACAATTGTGACCTATAGCATCACTATTTGTAAGAGACATTGTGGTTTTGTACAAATTAACTATGTGACAAAGGAAATTGTTATTTTATCATTTTGTAATTGGATTACTTTGATATGTATAAATGATAAAAGTCCTTATGATTAGTTCCAGATTAATAAGATATGAGACAAGATCAATCCATGAACGGTTTAATCATTAAATATCCATTGTCGTAGTATTATCGAGACTGGACATCGATAATGCGGAATAGACTAGTATTGCACTTGTGCGCGTTATGGAAGCTTAACGACATAGTTTTCATATATTTAAGTATTGGATACCTATGCAAGTGTGATAGAAGGTTCTGTTAGCCGTTAGACCGGGAACAGCTTCACTCTGGATAGACCCCCCAGAATCCCATTGGTAGTATGACTATGTGTCTATGGGAATCTGAATCAGGGTAGGTGTATGTGGTCTTAACCTGAGATTTGCATCACTAATACTTATGACAATCAGTACGCTTTGGTTTTGGTCGTCCGAGGTTTTAACAGGTTCTGTGTACGCCTCTTCTAGGTTTACTGAGAATCGTAGTGTATTGGGTGTGATGTCAAGATGGATGTGTCACTTCAGTCATATGGAGATGATGATCACACATGCTACGAAACTGGTGCTCTTATATGCTGCAGCTATCGGGATAATATGACAAGGTCATGATTATCCGATTAGAGAGACTAGTTGCTAGTGATCTGATATATGCTTCGTACGGGGCAGACACAATTCCAGCCCCAGGCCTAGCATGTGACATCCGATACTGGATCTTAATACGCAATACATAGTATACTATGCTTGATAAAGATTATATATCCCTTAAATGAATATTTCTGGAGAATTGGGTAGGCACGATGCTTTGCTAGAAGCCAACCATGTCTTGTAAATCGGTAAGAACATGGTACGGGGTACGCACGTATTCGGATAGTCCGACGACCGGATTTACTGCCAACATATCCAAAGATCTCTTGGGTCGCTTCCCAAATATTCACAATGACACTTAACTCGAACAGAATTAATCTGGGATTAATTATGAGAGAGAAAATTAATCTACGATTAATTACGACAAGAATTTATCTGGGATTAAATTCACATAGAAGAGAGAACACAATTAATTTGGAATTAATCGATTAAATAATATATTGGATACATTAATTAAAATTGGATTTCAAAGCGGAATTAAAATTGGATTTTTATTCGGGCGAACGAATTAATTTAGAATTAATTCGTAAGCGACTTTCACAATAATTTTTCTAGGCATTATTATTTAATTAAATTGGATTTAATTATGTCGCGACAAAAAATTCATTTAATCGGATTAAACGAACTCGAGCCCGAAGTGTGTTGAGCAAGCTCACTTGAATTTTGAATTTAAAGTGGGGCCTACCAACTTACATCAAATGTCTACACAAGATTGATGGTGGTATTTGAGAGCATTTAATGTATCTTACACAACACACTTTGCCTTTTTTATTTTTGAAAAGATATACCAACTTTTGAAGTTGAGTTTGGTAATTGATTTTAGAAATCCAAAATATCAAAAACCAAAAGCTCTCTCCCTCTCCCTCTTGGCCGTGACCTCTTCTCCCTCTCTTGGAAATTTTGTTTTAAAATTTCAAGCTTGCTAGCACATTTGGAGTTAAAGAAGGTGATAGGGAAACTCATCCTTGAGTTGGAAACAACATAGAAAGCTTGGAGCTTCATCTACATCTCTTGATTTTTGAAATCTCAACCGATCAAAGTAAGTAATTTTCGCAACTTGTCTTTGATTTATTCACACACATATCATGACTTAGAGACCTTGGGCATGTTTAGGACACTAACAATGGTATCAGAGCATTTACTAAGAATGACAGATTAAGTTTAGGGTTTATATACTTTATTTGGGGATTTTGTATTTGGAGCATGATTTTTTCAAATTGGTAGTTTGGTTGTGCTTTGATGATGATTAATTGGATTTGTGCATCACAAGAATGATTAGATTAATTTTTCCCCAAATTCTTAAGCTTGGCCGAAAATAACCCTTATTGTGTTCATGGTGATTCTTTGTTAATTAGACCATTGGATGAGTTTAAAGCAAGAAATAATTATTGATTGTTGATTTAATTTGATTGAAATCAAAATTTGATATTATTTTCCCACCATTGCCGTGAACAGTAGAAGCATGTAATAGATTGATTTTGCTTCGATAGTTGTTGGACATGAATTGAATAATATAAAGCATGATTAATTAGTTTAATTGATGTTTTGGAAATATTAGTTTAATTAATTAATTATGGCAATTACACTTTAATTAAAATTAATGTGATATTTGGAATGTTATATTAATTAAATTAGTCTTAAAAATTGGATTGGGCTAATTTTGTTGTATTTGGGCTTAATGGGCTTGGTTGGGCCAAGCTTGGTTTTAGACAATTGGATTGGATCCAAATTGGGCCCAAAACCATTTCCATAAAGTCCAAATATAACTTTTGTGCCTTTTAATATTTAATTGGGCCTAATGGGCCAAAATTGATTTTATGGCAAATGGTGATTCCTAATTGAGCCTTGGCATCTTGGATTGGATCCATATTGGCCAAAGCCCATGCCTTAAGAATTAATTAAAAGCCCATTGGACTTTAATTAAAATAGCATTGGATACTAATTGGGCCTTTGAGACCCATTTAAATTAGATTTAGAATCTAAGTCTAAAAGGCACTAAAATAAGTGTAATTATTTAATTTGAAATTAAATTTGAAATAGTATTGAATACAAATTAAATTGGATTTAAAATTGTTGTTCGATATAATTCAAGAATATGTACTTTGAGTATTTGTTTTTAAACGAGTTGGACTCGCGCAAATCAAATCGTTGTTTGAACATTAGATGATCATTAATTCAAAGATTAATTAATTGGATTAGATTGATTGAATAACATGCTTTGTGTGAATACATGGATGTATTGTATGAATAATGTATATCGGATGGATATTAGAAGGGTGGGGGACATTTGGAAATTGTTGTAATAAATTTAGAATTTATTAAATTGGACCTGCGTGTCCAGCCTATTATCTCTTTGTATTTCTCTTCTCACCAATTCCCCTCAATGTAAATGAGGTTTCTTTAATGTATTATGTAATTAGGTAGAAGTAAGAATAGTGCTAGTAGGAGAGAGGAAAATGAGATATTTATTCTAGGAACAAAGTTTGTTATATATCCATCCGCATATCATTATTAATTTCATTTCGCGTCTTATTATGCTTTTAGAATGCATGCTTCAGGGTGTATGATGAGACCTAATCAAAGATAAAAAAATTGGTTGCCAATTTACGCGAAAAACCCTCACTCAAATATTAAGCGTTTTTCCTTCCATTGAGTGGTTCTTTCTCAAGATCCAAGATTGGCATTGGTTTGTTGGCCAAAGTCAAGATCAATGTCTATCGCGGATGTGTTTGAACCACGAAGAGTTTGTTATACATCGCTTGTCTTGGGCAGTTGTGACTTGTTGGCCAAAGTAAAGGTCACTTCTTGTTCATCAACATGGATTATGAAGCTTTCCCGCTGTCAATAGGTCGCGCTTAACTGAAATCATTAAGCTTGTTGAGCTAAAGCCAAGGCTTAGTTGATTCAGAGGAAAAAGGTTAGGAAAAATATATTGGATATATTTACATATATTGGATATATGTTTCGGACTTGGAGGTCCACCTACCAGATCTAGGAATTGGATGGGATCCAATTGATCTTAGAGATCTACCTAGTTAAGTTTCATACAGCTTGTTGGCCAAAGTCAAGGTTGTGTGTTATTTAACGGGATCCTAGCCCACTAGGAAACTAGGTTTCATGAGCACTCAACAGAGGGTTAGAGGATCGCCAAAAATTAGTGGGAGGCTAGTATTAAATTTGCAATTTCGTTTAATACTTGCCAAATACGCGCTTTTAAAATTATTTTCGTCATTATATATTTATATTAGTTTGATTAATATTTTATTATTTTCTTTGAACAGTTGGACTATACCCAAAATCGTTGATTGAATAGTTGGACCATTGCAATCAAGATGACTGGAAAAAACAATGTTAGAGACATCGTCATGGGAAAAAATGTCTTTAACGATGCGAACTTTCCTGACTGGGATATGAACCTCAAGATTGTCCTGGGGGCTGAGAAGTTTCTCTATACGATAGATAAACCTCTCGGGCCTAAGCCCGAAGTTAAGCAGCCAGTTGAGCTTGGGCTTTGGAAGACTCACAGTGACGATAACTCAACTGCTCAATCTGTCATGCTTGCTGCAATGACCCCATAATTTCATCATCAAAACAAGGGATTGGATCCCAATGAAATGATGTTGAAATCGAAGGACCTTCATAGATCTAACCTTAGATATCAGAAGTACAAATTGTAGAAGAAGCTCTTTCGCTCTCGTATGTGAGAGGGTACATCTGTCGAGCACCATGTGTCGCAGATGATTGCTGACATCTAACAACTGGGTCAGCTGGGCATAACCTTCGAGGCTGAGACTTCCATAGATTTGATCTTGTAGTCTTTGCCTGACAGCTGGAGCAGGTTCATCATGAACTATAATATGATGAACCAAGAAAAGACTCTTGGAGAGTTGATGGCAATGCTGAAAGAGGCAGAAAAGAGCTTCTGAAGGGTAAAAAGCACGAGGCGCACTTCACTTCGACATCTCAGAAAGCCAAGGCTTGGCCAAAGGCTTCTAGAGGTGTGAAGAAGAAGAAAAGAAAGGGCAAGGCCAAATCATCAAAGTCTTCTGGGAAGGCAAAAGAAAAATTCCAAGATGTCTGCCTATAGTGTGGCAAATGGGGTAACTGGAAGCGTGACTGCCGTGAGTACAAGGCGCACATAAAGGAAGTGAAGGCGGGCAAGACATCGGCTTCAGATATGTTTGTTATTGAAATAAACATGTCTACTTTTAGTTTTAAAAATTGGATTTTTGATTCTGGATGTGGTAATCATATATGTACTAATGTGCAGGATCTGCAGATTAGCAGGAGACTGCCATCAGGAGAGATCGACCTCCGAGTTGGAAATGGGACTAGAGTCGTCATTTTGGCTATTGGGACCTATATTTTGGAACTGCCCTCGGGGCATGTACTTACTTTATCAGACTGTTATTATATACCTAGTTTGACTAGAAACATTATATCTGTATCTTGTTTAACCCATTGTGGGTATACCTTTGTATTCAGGAACACATGGTGTTTTGTCTATAAAGATGATTTTGAGATATGCACTGCTGATGTAAATAATGGTCTTTATATTTTGAATATAAATGAATCTCAAACATATAACATGACAAACAAAAGGCTCAAAATGAGTAAAACAAATGAAACTTATATGTGGCATTGTCGTCTAGGACACATAAACAAGACTCGTATATCCACACTTTCGAAGAGTGGATACTTGGACGGATTTGATCCTAATTCATATGACGTCTGCGAATCTTGTTTATTAGGCAAAATGCCTAAAACGCCTTTTAGCGGTAAAGGTGTACGTGACACCGAATTGTTAGCCCTTGTTTATATTGACGTATGCGGGCCCATGTCTAGCCAGACTAGAGGTGGATATAAATACTTCGTAACCTTTACGGATGATGCATCACGTTATGGTTATGTGTATCTTATGAGACACAAGTCGGAAACTTTTGAGAAATTCAAAGAGTTTCGACACGAAGTAGAAAAACAGACCGGTAAAAGTATTAAAATATTATGTTCGGACCGTGGTGGAGAATACTTAAGCAATGAGTTTCTCGATTACTTGAAAGAGTTTGGTATTCTTTCACAGTGGACTCCTCCCGGAACACCTCAATTAAACGATGTGTCCGAATGGAGAAACCAAACTTTGTTGGACATGGTAAGGTCTATGATGAGTCACACTGAGCTACCAATTTCCTTCTAGGGATATGCATTGAACAGTGAAATACTTATTTTGAATAAGGTTCCGTCAAAGTCTGTTGGACAGACTCCATATGAAATATGGATAGGAAAGAAACCAGGTTTCACATTCCAAATTATTTGGGGATGCTGTGCATATGTAAAACGTTTGGATAGTACCAAACTAGAACCCAAATCGGATAAATGCCTATTTGTAGGTTATCCTAGGGAAACCAAAGGATATTACTGCTACAACCCACAAGAGAACAAGGTATTTGTTGCTCTCCATGTGGTTTTCCTGGAGAAGAAATTCCTAAATGCAGTGGTAAGTGGGAGGAAAGTAGAACTCGATGAAAATCGGAGTGATACTGTTCCTGGCACCAATTCTCCAACGAAACATGAACAGTTCATCAGGGATGAGACTGTACCACAATATTCTAATACACAAGAACCACGTAGATTGGAGAGAGTCAGAAAAAAACCTGAGAGGTATGGGTTTCTGATCTCACCTCATGTAAATATCAATCTTATTGAGGATAATGAACCTACTATGTATGTGGAAGCTATACAAGGTATCAAATCCGCTTTATGGCAAGATGCCATGAAGTCCAAAATGGATTCCATGTATACCAACCAAGTCTAGGTACTGGTTGATGCACCAGAAGGTGTTAAGCCGATTGGTTGTAAATGGGTCTTCAAGAAGAAGACTGACATGGATGGCAACTGTTGGACAAATATGACCCATAACATCACTATTTGTACAAAACATGGTATTGTTGTACAAATTAACTATGTGACAAAGGAAATTGCTCTTTTATCATTTGTAATTGGATTACCGGGATATATAAATGATAAAAGTCCATATGATTAGTACAAGATTAATAAGATATGAGACAATATTAATACACTAAGGTTTAATCAATAAATATCCCTAGTCGTAGTATTATCGAGACTGGACATCGATAATGCGGAATAAGATAGTATTACATTTGTGCGTGTTATGGAAGCGTAACAGCATAATTCTCATATATTTGGGTATTGGATACTCATGCAAGTGTAATAGGAGGTTCTGTTTACCGATGGTACGGAAACAGCTTCGCTCTGGATAGACCCCTCGTAATCCCATTGGTAGTATTACTATGTGTCTATGGGAGTCCGAATCAGGGTAGATGAATTTGGTCTTAACCTGAGACTTGCATCGCTAATACTTGCGACAATCGGTATACTTTGGTTTTGGTCGTCCGGGGCTTTAACAGGTTATGTGTACGCCTCTTCTGGGTATATTGAGAATCGTAGTTTGTTGGGTGTGATGTCAAGATGGAAGTATCACTTCAGTAATATGGAGATGATGATCACGTAGGGATACATAACTAGTACTCTCTTAAATGCTGCAGCTATCGGAATAATATGACAATGTCATGATTATCCGATTAAAGAGACTAGTTGCTGTTAATCCAATATATGCTTCGTACGAGGCAGACACAATTCCAGCCCCAGGCCTAGCATGTGACATCCGATACTGGATCGTTATACGCGATACTACGTATACTACGCCTGATATAGATTATGTATATTCCATGTTGAATATATTTCTGGAGAATTGGGTAGGCACAGTGTTTTGCTAGAAGACAACCATGTCTTGTAAATCGGTAAGAACGTGGTACTAGGTACGCACGTATTCGGATAGTCTGATAACCGTATTTACTGCCAATATATCCAGGGATCTCTTGGGTCGCCTCCCAAAGATTCACCGATGACATTTGACTCGAACAGATAATTAATCTAGGAATTAATTATGAGAGAGAAAATTAATCTGGGATTAATTACGGAAAAATTAATCTGAGATTAATTAAAAGAGAAAGAATTAATCTGGGATTAATTACTTCGAGAATTTATCTGGGAATAAATTCTTCGAGAAGAGAGAACGCGATTAATTTAGAATTAATCGGTAAAGTAAATTTAATAGTGAAATTAGATTTTACTATTTAATTTATTTAATTGGGCTAAAATAATATATTAGATATATCAATTGAAATTAGATTTCAATGCGGAATTAAAATTGGATTTTAATTCAAGCAAACAAATTAATTTAGAATTAACTCACGAGCGACTTCCGTAATAATTTTACTGGGTATTATTATTTAATTAAATTAGATTTAATTACGTCGCGACGGAAAATTTGTTTATTCGGAATAAACGAAACCGAGCCCGAAGTGTGTTGAGCCACGCAACTTGAATTTTGAATTTAAGTGTGGGACCCACTAGTCACATCACTTGTCAAAATGTGATGGTCGTAGTTGGAAAAAAGCAAATGGTTTTTTCAAAACCCACTTGGCTTTATCCAACATGGTTTTAAAAACCATTTATAAACACACAATTATTTTAGAAACACACTATTTCACTCTCTCCCCTTTTTGCTTCTCTTGGCCGAACTTAGAGGCCTCTCTCCATGGAATTTTTGTTCCAAAATTCTACCATGCTAGCACATTTTGGAGTCAAAGGAATGTGATAGGGAGACCAACCCGAGAGTTTGGAACTCGTCTTCAAGCTCCGAAGCTTGCAACGCATCCAAGGAAAGATGGAAATTTTTGAAATCTCCTCCACCAATCAATGTGAGTATTCTGAAACTCTCTTGGTAATTCACACACAAATCACTCTTAGTTGATCTTGTGGTATGTCTTGGTGACTAACAATGGTATCTAGAGCCATCCTAAGTTTGATTTGGAATTTTAGGGTTTATGACTTTAATTGGGAATTTTTTATTTAGAACTTGATTTTCCTAAATTGGTTGTTGGGTTATGTTTGAATGATGTTGAATTGGATTTGTGCATCTTCAATTTTGTGAAAAATTGATGGGATTAATTTTCCCCAAAATATACCCCTTGGCCGAAACTTAGAACCCTTAAGCTCATGGTGATTTTTTGAAAATTAGACAATTGGATGTGTTGTTGGCATGAAATGTATATTGGATGTTGATTTAATTGGATTGGAATCAAATTGCATAATTATTTCTTGTCAAAACCGTGAGCATGAAGCATGTTATAATAAATTGTTTTGCTTCAATTTATGTTGGACATGAATTGGAATTAAAGAGCATAATTAATTGGATTAATTAAATGTTTTGGAAACATTAGATTAGTTAATTAATTGTGTTAATTACACTTGAATTGAATTAATTTGTGATTTGAAATAATGAGTTAATTTAATTTGTTATATTTGGGCTTAATGGGCTTGGTTGGGCCAAGTTTAGTTTAGGATAATTGGTTGGATCCAATTGGGCCTAAAACCATTTCCATAAAGTCCAAATATGATAATTGGGCCTTTAAAGTTTTAATTGGGCCTAATAGGCCTAAATTGAGTTTTTGGCATAGGGTGATTCCTAATTGGGCCTTGGCATCTTGGGTTTGACCCATAATTACCAAAGCCCATGCTTAAAGAATTAATGAAAAGCCCATTGGACTTTAATTGAATAGTATTTGATACTAATTGGGTCTTTGAGACCCATAAAGATTGGATTTGGAATCCAAGTCTAAAAGACACTATTAAAAGTATAATTATTTAATTTGGAATTATATATGAATTAGTATTGAATATAATTTAAATTGGATTTAAAATTATAGTTCGATATAATTCAAGAATACGTACTTTGAGTATTTATTCTTAAATGAGTTGGACCCGCGCAAATCAAATCGTTGTTTGAATATTGGATGGTCATTAATTAAAGATTAATTAATTGGATTAGATTGATTGATAACATGCTATGTGTGAATACTTGGATGTATGTAGGAATAATGTATATCGAATGGATATTAGAAGGGTGGGGGCAATTTTGGAAATTATTGTAATAAATTTAGAATTTATTAAATTGGACCTGCGCGTCCAACCTATTACCTCTTTTCTCATTGTATTTCTCTTATCACCTATTCCCCTCAATGTAAATGAGGTTTCTTTAGAAGTATTATGCAATTGGGTAGAAGTATGAATAGTGCTAGCGGGAGAGAGGAAATGGAGAGATTTGTTCTAGGAACAAATTGTGTTATATATCCATCACCATATCATTATTAATTTTATCGTGCCTTATTATGCTTTTAGAATGCATGCTTAAGGGTGTATGATGAGACCTAATCAAAGATAATTAATTGGTTGCCAATTACGCGAAAAACCCTCATTTCATATTAAGCGTTTTTCCTTCATTGAGTGATTCTCTCTCAAGATCCAAGATTGGCACTGGTTTGTTGGCCAAATTCAAGACCTTTGTCCATCGCGGATGTGTTTGAATCATGAAGGCTTTGTTCTATATCGTACGCCTTGGGCAAGTTGTGATTTGTTGGCCAAAGTCAAGGTCACTTCTTATTCATCGGCCTCGATTACGAAGCTTTCCATTGTCAATGGGTCACGCTTAACTAGAATCATTAATCTTGTTGAGCCAAAGCCAAGGCTTAATTGATTTAGAGGAAAAAAGTTAGGGAATATATTGGATATATTGGCATATATTGGATATATGTTTCGGACTGGGATGTCCACCTACTGGATCTAGGAATTGGATGGGATCCAATTGATCTTAGAGATCTACCTAGTTAAGTATCATACAACTTGTTGGCCAAAGTCAAGGTTGTGTGTTATTTAACGGGATCCTAGCCCACTAGGAGGCTAGGTTTCCCGAGTACTCCACAAAGGGTTAAAGGCTCGCCGAAAAATAGTGGGAGGCAAGTATTAAATTTGCAATTTCTTTTAGATACTTGCCAATACGCGCTCATTTCATTTTCATCCTTAATTATTTGTAAATATATTAGTTGTGCTAATATTCAATTGTTTTTTTAATTTAACAGTTGGACTGTATTCAAACTACTTCATTTACAGTTGATTATATAATTGGATTATAGTAATCAATATATTTGAATTTAACCAATCAAATTATAGTTGATTATATAGTTAGACTATAGTAATCATTATATTTGATTGTACCTGAAATCGTTGATTTGATAGTTAGACTATTGGAATCAAAATAACTGAAAGATTAGCGTTTAAAACATAATCCTGGGTGAAAATGTCTTTGAACGGCTCCAATTTTCAGATTGGGAATAAAATCTCATGATAGTCCTAGGAACTGAGAAGTTATTCTATTTGATAGAGAAACCTCTCGGGGCCCGAGCCCGGAGTTGAGTAAATAGTGGAGCATGATATTTGGAAGACTCATGGTGATGATAACTTTAGTGCTCAATCTGTTATGCTTGCCGCAATGACTCTTTAATTCCGTCATCAGAACTAAGGATTAGATCTTTATACCATGATGATGAAATTAAAGGATCTTCATAGATCTAACCTTAGATCTTAGAAGTACGAATTGCGAAAGAAGCTCTTTTCCTCGCGCATGTCAGGGTTGGGTTTACTAGGTCAAAATAAGATCATATTAAGCGATGAAAAGTGAAAATACAACAAAGTAAAGTTGCGGAAATACTCACTTTGATCGGATTTGCGATGTGAAGAACACAAAAAATTTCTCCTTCATTGAAACTCTCGGCCAAGCCCTCTTTTTGTGCACCTTGTGTTGTCTTCAAGCTCCAAGCTTTGATTTGAGATTCCATGCTTATGAATGGGTTTCCCTATCACCTTTGTAGGACTTCTTCAGTGTGCTAGCACCTTGGAAATTTTGCCACAAAATTTCCCTTTGGTTTCTTCTTGTTCTCGGCCAAGCCAAGATTTTAGAGAGAAAATGGCAAGAATGCCGTGAGAGAGAGAGAGAAGAGAAGATGTGAGTTGTTTTGTGTTGTGTAATCTAATTACACAAAATGAAAGTCAAATACCAAAAATAACAAAAATGGTAAATGTCTTTCAAGCCATCACACTAGTGTGTTTCACACTCAACCACCTACCAACAACTTCCATCACATTAAAGTGATAAAGTTGACTAGTGATGTGACGCGTGATGTGACTTGTGGGCCCCACTTGATTCAAAATGTGAGTGGGCCCGCAAACACTCCCGGGCTCGGGTTTTCTAATTCTGAATTAACGAATTTTCCGTTGCGACGTAAATAAATCAAATTTAATTAAATAATTATTTCTAACAAAATTTCTATTCACGTCGCAAAATTAACTCGTTCGCCCGAATTAAAATCTAATTTTATTTCCGCGTCGAAATCTAATTTCGTTTAATATATCGAATATATTAATTTATCGATTAATTTCAAATTAATCGTTCTCTCTCTTTAAATAATATTTTATCCCAGATAAAATATCTCCGTAATTAATCCTAGATTATTTTTCTCTCTCTAATAATTAATCCCAGATTAATTATATCCTAGTCATACGTCATTGGTGAATCTTCGGGAAGCGACCCATGAGATCCTTGGATATGTTGACAGTAAATCCGGTCGTCGGACTATCCGAACACGTACGTACCTAGTACTACGTTTTTATCGATTTACAAGACATGGTTGGCTTCTAGCAAAGCACCGTGCCTACCCAATTCTCCAGAAATATTCTTAAAAGAATATGTAATCCATATCAGGCGTAATATACGTCGTATTAGGTATTGTGATCCAGTATCAGATGTCACATGCTAGGCCTGGGGCTGGAATTGTGTCTACCCCGTACGAAGCACATATCGGATCTCTGGTAACTAGTCTCTATAATTGGATAAACATGACCTAGTCATATTATCCCGATAGCTGCAGCATACAAGACCACCCGTTTCGTATCCTACGTGACCATCGTCTCCATATGACTGAAGTGACACTTCCATCTTGACATCACACCCAATACACTACGATTCTCAATATACCCAGAAGAGGCGTACACAGAAACTGTTAAAGCCTTGGATGACCAAAACCAAAGTATATTGATTGTCGTAAGTATTAGCGATGCAAGTCTCAGGTTAAGACCAAATACACCTACCCTGATTTGGACTTCCATAGACACATAGTCATACTACCAATGGAATTCCGAGGGGTCTATCCAGAGCGAAGCTGTTTTCGTACCATCGGTAAACATAACCTCCTATTACACTTGCATGAGTATCAAATACCCAAATATATGAGAACTATGCCGTTATGCTCTCACAACGCGCATAAGTGCAATACTAGTCTATTCCGCATTATCGATATTCGGTCTCGATAATACTACTACTAGGGATATTTTAATGATTAAACCTTAGTGGATTAATACTGTCTCATATCTTATTAACCCGGAACTAATCGTATGGACTTTTATCATTTATATATCCCGGTAATCTAATTACAAATGATAAAAGAGCAATTTCATTTGTCACATAGTTAATTTGTACAACAACACCATGTTCTGCACAAATAGTGATGTTATGGGTCATAATTGTCCAACAATCTCCCACTTGGCCTATGGCCAATCACTCAAGTGTCCTACACTTGAACTATGTATTGGTCGCTCAAACTTCTGCACAGAAATAGCTTTCGTCAGCGGATTTGCAAGGTTATCATCTGATGCGATTTATACGCTCATCACATCGCCATGATGTATGATCCGAACGAATCAGATGAATAGTTGAAGTATATACTTGGATCGTTGATGAGACCATTAATTGTTTAGCCTGTGCTGTAGCCTAGCTCAGCCGCTAACAGAACTATACCTAATCTGATTAGGATTATTATAGATCCAAAGTGCTTCTATTGCTGCCTCAGCTGCAGCAATATTCCGCTTGTGTTATTTATTCGGTAACAGTTTCTTGCTTTGAAGATTTCCAGCTCACTGTTCCGTTATTCAAACTATATAGTACCCTTATTACGACTTATAGTCGTTTTATCGGTTTGGAAACTTGCAGCAGTGAACCCATTCACTTCAAGTTCTCCTTCTCCATAGCTTAAAAAAACATCCTTAGTTCATCTAAGATACTTAAGGATGTTCTTAACATCAATCCAGTGACTATCACTTGGATTGGCCTGATTGTGACTCCATATGCTCAAAGCATATGAGACACCAGGTCGCGTACATATATTTCAATGTACGAGTTCTCGGAGAGTGCCAACAACTTTTAGATCTATCCCAGTAGATCTTTATTCCTAGAATAAAGGTTGTCTCTCCCAAGAATTCTACGGAGAATTTTCATGAAAGCCAAGCTTTCACCGATTGTATTATGGAAAAATCATTATCATCATTAATAACGACACCTTTTCGCTACAAGCCTAGCTTTGTACGTTTGTATGTTTCCATCCATGTATGTCTTCCTTAAAGACTTATATAGTACCAATAGGCACAATGCCTTCCGGTACATCAACCAGTGTCCAAACTTGGTTGGTATACATGGAATCCATTTCGGACTTCATGGCACTTTGCCATGATAGAAGTCGATACCTTATATCACTTCCTCATACGTAGTCGGTTTGTCTTCCTCAATAAGATTGATATCTTCATGAGGTAAGATCAGAAACCCATACCTCCCAAGTTATTTTCTGACTCTCTCCGACTTACGCGGATCTTGTGTATTCAAAGATTGTGGTACAGTTTCATCCTTGAAGAACTGTTTGTGTTCCATTAGGACTCGGTGCCTGGAACAATATTACTCTGATTTTCATCGAGGTTTACTTTCCTCCCACTTACCACTGCATATAGGTATTCCTCTTAGGAAAACTGCATGGTGAGCAACAATTAAATTGTTCTCTTGTGAGTTATATAAGTACTATATTTTGGTTACCCTAGGATAACCCACAAATTAGGCACTTATCCGATTTGGGTTCTAGTTTGCTATCATCCAAACATATGCCCAGCATTCCCAAATCTTTAGGAATTAGAAAACCCGGTTTCTTTCCTGTTCATATCTAATATGAAATCTGTCAAACAGATTTTTATGGAACCTTATTCAAAATAAGTATTGCACTGTTAAATGCGTATCCCTAGAAGGAAAATGGTAGCTCAGAGCGACTCATGATTAACCTTACTATGTCCAACAAGGTTCGGTTTTTCAGTTCGAATACACCGTCAAATTGAGGTGTTCCGGGAAGAGTCTATATTGAAAGAGTACTATACTCTTTCAAGTAATTGAGAAACTTATTGCTTTAGTATTTTCCACCATGGTCTAACCGTGACGGTTTAATACTTTAGCCGATCTGTCTATCTACTTCGTGTCGAAACTCTTTGAATTTATCAAAAGTTTCCGATTTATGTTTCACAAGAAGCACATAACCATAACGCGATGCCACATCTGTAAAGGTTACGAAGTGTTCATATCCACCTCTAGCCTAGCTAGACATGGGCCCACTTACGTCACTATGAACGAGGGCTAACAGATCGGTGGCATTTACACTTTTACCAAGTAAAAAGTATTTTAGGCACTTTGCCTAATAAACTAGATTCGTAGACATCATTTGAATTAGAATCAAATCCGTCCTAGTATCCACTTTTCGAAAGTGTGGATATACGAGTCTTGTTAAATGTGTCCCAGACAACAATGCGACAAATAAGTCTCATCTGATTGATTCAGTTTGAGCTATTTGTTTGTAATGTCATATGTTTGAGATTTATTTATATTCAAAATATAAATACTGTTATTCACATCTAATGTGTTTATCTCAATATCACCTTTATAAAATAAAACACTTTAGTGTTCTAGAATATAAAGGTATACCCGCAATGGGTTAAACTTAGATATAGAGATAATGTTTCTAGTCAAACTAGGTACATTATAACAGTTTCCTAATTTAAGTACACACCCGAAGGGTTAAAACAACGACTGTCGTCCTGTTTCCGACTCGCAGGTCGATCTCAACTGAAGTCAGTCTCCTGCTCATCAGCAGATTCTGCACATCAGTACATATATATGTACAACACTTAGTATCAAAAATCTAATTTTGAAACTAATAGTGAACATGTTTATGACAAACATACTTGAAGCCGGAGCCTTGCCCCGCCTTTACTTCCTTCATGTCTGCCTTGTCCATACGGCAGTCACGTTTCCAATGACTCCGTTTGCCATAGTTTAGGCAGACATCTTGGGATATGTCATTTGTCTTCCTAGAAGACTGTGATGATTTTGCCTTTGCCCCTTTTGAAGTTCTGGCTTTGCCTCCTTGAGCATAACCATCAACTCTCCAAGAGTTTACTCTTGGTTCACAATGAACCTGCCCAGCTTTCGGGTAGAGACTATAAGATCAAATCTTTGGTAGTCTCGACCACATAGGTAATGCCCAACTAACCTAGCTGATCGATGTCAGCAATCATCTGTGACACCTAGTGCTCGACAGATGTACCCTCTGACATACACGAGTGAAAGAGCTTCTTTTAGCAATTTATACTTCTAAAAATAAATCTATGAAGATCCATTAATTTCATCATCATGGTAAAAGGATCTAATCCTTAATTCTGACGACGGAATTAAAGTGTCATCGCATCAAGTATAAAGGATTGAGCACTAAAGTTATCATCACATGAATCTTCCAAAGATCATGCTCTACTAATTGCTCAACTCCGGGCTTAGGCCCAACAGGTTGCTCTATCAAATAGAGTAACTTCTCAGTTCCCAGGACTATCCTGAGGTTTTTTTCCCAATCTGAAAATTAAAGCCGCTTAAAGACATTTTCACCTAGGATTATGTTTTAAATGTTAATCTTTCAGTTATCTTGATTACTATAGTCCAACTATCCATTCAACGATTTCGGGTACTATTGAATATAATGATTACTATAGTCTAACTATATAATCAACTATAATTTGATTGGTTAAATTCAAATATATTGATTACTATAATCCAATTATATAAACAACTATAAATTGAAGTAGTTTGAATACAGTCCAAGTATTTAATTAAAACAACGATTAAATATTAGTCCAGCTAATATATTTATAAAATGAAGAAAAATGAAATGAGCGTGTATTGGCAAGTATCTAAACGAAATTGCAAATTTAATACTTGCCTCCCACTATTTTTCGGCGAGCCTCTAACCCTCTGTTGAGTACTTGGGAAACCTAGTTTCCTAATGGGCTAGGATCCCGTTAAATAACACACAACCTTGACTTTGGCCAACAAATTGTATGATATTTAACTAGGTAGATCTCTAAGATCAATTGGATCTCATCCAATTCCTAGATCCAGTAGGTGGACATCCAAATCCGAAACATACATCTAATATATGCCAATATATTCCCTAACCTTTTTCCTCTGAATCAATTAAGCCTTGGCTTTGGCACAACAAACTTAATGATTCCAGTTAAGCGGGACCCATTGACTTTGGAAAGCTTCGTAATCGATGTCGATTGACAAGAAATGATCTTGACTTTGGCCAACAAATCACAACTTGGACAAGACATGCGATATGGAACAAAGCCTTCATGATTCAAACACATCCGCGATGGACAAAGGTCTTGACTTTGGCCAACAAACCAGTGCCAATTTTGGATCTTGAGAATGAATCATTCAATGGAAGGAAAACACTTAATATTTGTTGAGGGTTTTTCGCATAATTGACAACCAATTAATTATCTTTGATTAGGTCTCATCCTACACCCTTAAACATGTATTCTAAAAGCATAATAAGGCATGATAAATAAATTAATAATGATATGCAGATGAATATTTAAAAAAAATTGTTCCTAAAACAAATCTCTCCCTTTCCTCTCTCCTAACTAGCACTATTCTTACTTCTACCCAATTACATAACACTTCAAAAGAAACCTCATTTACATTGAGGGGAATAGGTGAGAAGAGAAATACAAAGAATCAAGAGGTAATAGGCTGGACACGCAGGTCCAATTTAATAAATTCTAAATTTATTACAACAATTTCCAAAATTGCCCTCACCCATCTAATATCCATCCGATATACATTATTCATACAGCACATCCATGTATTCACACAAAACATGTTATCAATCAATCTAATCCAATTAATTAATCTGAAATTAATGACCATCCAATGTTCAAACAACGATTTGATTTGCGCAAGTCCAACTCATTTTAAGAATAAGTACTCAAAGTACGAAATTCTTGAATTATATCAAACTACAATATTAAATCCAATTTAATTTGTATTCAATACTAATTCTTTATTTAATTCTAAATTAAATAATTACACTTTATTAATAAGCCTTTTGCGACTTAGATTCTAAATCTAATCATTACGGGTCTCAAAGCCCAATTAACATCCAATGTCAATTTAATTAAAGTCCAATGGGCTTTCAATTAATTTCTAAGGCATGGACTTTGGCAACCAAAGCCCAATAAGGAATCACCCTTTGCCAAAAATCAATTTAGGCCCATTAGGCCCAATTAAAACTTTAAAGGTCTATTATATTATATTTGGACTTTATGGAAATGGTTTTAGGCCCAATTGGATCCAACCAATTATCCTAAACCAAACTTGGCCCAACCAAGCCCATTAAGCCCAAATACAACTTTATAAGCCCAATTCCAAATTTAGCCCAACTAATTAAATTCCAATATTCCCAATATCACAATTTAATTAACTAAAGTGTATAGCCATAATTAATTATTCAAATTAATATTTCCAAAACACCAATTTACATAATTAATCATGCTTATCATCATCATCACATGTTCAACATTATTGAATCAAAAAATCAACTCATTTTCATGCTTTGATGTCACGACAATTTATGGATTTTAAATCCGATTTCGATTTTAATCCAATCAAATCCTAAATCAATTTATCCCAAGTCTTTCAACTCATCCAATGATCAAAAGAACAAAATTCACCATGACATTAGGGCACTCACAACTTTCGGCCAAGCCCAAAAATTAGGGAAAATCTAATCTAATTCAATTTTCATCAAATTGATCATGCATAACTCTAAGTTATCATCATTCAAGCATACTCAATCAAACAATTTCATCAAATCATGCTCAAATCAATTTTACCCAAATTTTACCCTAAATTCAATTTCATGCTTAATAACCGCTCTGATACCATTGTTGGGTTTACTAGGTCAAACCAAGATCATATTAAGCGAAGAAAAGTGCGAATACAATAAAGTAAAGTTGCAGAAATACTCACTTTGATCGGATTTGCGATGCGAAGAACACAAAAAATTTCTCCTCCATTGAAGCTCTCGGCTAAGCCCTCTTTTTGTTCTCCTTGTGTTGTCTTCAAGCTCCAAGCTTTGATTTGAGATTCCATGCTCATGAATGGGTTTCCCTATCACCTTTGTAGGACTCCTTTAGTGTGCTAGCACCTTGGAAATTTTGCCACAAAATTTCCCTTTGGTTTCTTCTTGTTCTCGGCCAAGCCAAGATTTTAGAGAGAAAATAGCAAAAATGCCGTGAGAGAGAGAGGGAGAAGAGAAGATGTGTGTTGTTTTGTGTTGTGTAATCTAATTACACAAAATGAAAGTCAAATACCAAAAATAATAAAATGGTAAATGTCTTTCAAGCCACCACACAAGTGTGTTTCACACTCAACCACCTACCAACAACTTCCATCACATTAAAGTGATAAAGTTGACTAGTGATGTGACGCGTGATGTGACTTGTGGGCCCCACTTGATTCAAAATGTGAGTGGGCCCGCAAACACTCCGGGGCTCGGGTTCGATAATTCCGAATTAACGAATTTTCCGTTGCGACGTCATTAAATCAAATTTAATTAAATAATTATGCGTAGCAAAATTTCTATTCACGTCGCTAACGAATTAATTCTAAATTAACTCGTTCGCCCGAATTAAAATCTAATTTTAATTCCGCGTTGAAATCTAATTTCATTTAATATATCGAATATATTAATTTATCGATTAATTCCAAATTAATCGTTCTCTCTCTTTAAATAATATTTTATCCCAGATAAAATATCTCCGTAATTAATCCTAGATTAATTTTCTCTCTCTAATAATTAATCCCAGATTAATTATATCGAGTCATACGTCATTAGTGAATCTTCGGGAAGCGAACCATGAGATCCTTGGGTATGTTGGCAGTAAATCCGGTCGTTGGACTATCCGAACACGTACGTACCTAGTACTACGTTTTTACTGATTTACAAGACATGATTGGCTTCTAGCAAAGCACCGTGCCTACCCAATTCTCCAGAAATATTCTTAAAGGAATATGTAATCTGTATCAGGCGTAGTATACGTCGTATTGCGTATTGTGATCCAGTATCAGATGTCACATGCTAGGCCTGGGGCTGGAATTGTGTCTGCCCCGTACGAAGCACATATCAGATCTATGGTAACTAGTCTCTATAATCGGATAAACATGACCTAGTCATATTATCCCAATAGCTGCAGCATACAAGAGCACCAGTTACGTATCCTACGTGACCATCATCTCCATATGAATGAAGTGACACTTCCATCTTGACATCACACCCAATACACTACAATTCTCAATATACCCATAAGAGGCGTACACAGAAACTGTTAAAAAGCCCTGGATGACCAAAACCAAAGTATATTGATTGTCGTAAGTATTAGCGATGCAAGTCTCAGGTTAAGACCAAATACACCTACCCTGATTTGGACTTCCATAGACACATAGTCATACTACCAATGGAATTCTGAGGGGTCTATCCAGAGCGAAGCTGTTTTCGTACCATCGGTAAACACAACCTCCTATTACACTTGCATGAGTATCCAATACACAAATATATGAGAACTATGACGTTATGCTCCCACAACGCGCACAAGTGCAATACTAGTCTATTCCACATTATTGGTGTCCAATCTCGATAATACTACGACTAGGGATATTTTAATGATTAAACCTTAGTGGATTAATACTGTCTCATATCTTATTAATCCGGAACTAATCATATGGACTTTTATCATTTATATATCCCGATAATCCAATTACAAATGATAAAAGAGTAATTTCCTTTGTCACATAGTTAATGTGTACAACAACACCATGTTCTGCACAAATAGTGATGCTATGGGTCATAATTGTCCAACAGTCAGAGGGTACATCTGTCGAGCACTAGATGTCGCAGATGATTGCTGAAATCGAGCAGCAAGGTTGGCTAGGCATTACCTACGTGGCCGAGACTTCCAAAGATTTGATCTTACAGTCTCTACTCGAATGCTGGGGCAGGTTCATTATGAAGCAAGAGAAAAAATCTTGGAGAGTTGATGGCTATGCTCAAGGAGGCAAAGCCAGAGCTTCTAAAATGGGCAGATGCAAAATCATCACAGTCTTATAGGAAGACAAATGACATATCCCAAGATATCTACCTAAACTGTGGCAAACGGGGTCACTAAAAGCGTGACTGCCAAATGGACAAGGCAGACATGAAGGAAGTGAAGGCGGGGCAAGACTCTGGCTTCAAGTATTGCACTTCTGCGCGTTATGGAAGCTTAACGACATAGTTCTCATATATTTAAGTATTGGATACTTATGCAAGTGTGATAGGAGGTTCTGTTAGCCGTTAGACAGGGAACAGCTTCGCTCTGGATAGACCCCTCGGAATCCCATTGGTAGTATGACTATGTGTCTATGGAAATCCGAAACAGGGTAGGTGTATGTGGTCTTAACCTGAAATTTGCATCACTAATACTTGCGACAATCAGTACACTTTGGTTTTGGTCGTCCGAGGTTTTAACAGGTTCTGTGTACGCCTCTTCTAGGTTTACTGAGAATCGTAGTGTATTGGGTGTGATGTCTTGATGGATGTGTCACTTCAATCATATGGAGATGGTGATCACACATGATACGAAACTGGTGCTCTTTTATGCTGCAACTATCGGGATAATATGACAAGGTCATGATTATCCGATTAGAGAGACTAGTTGCTAGTGATCTGATATATGCTTCGTACGGGGCAGACACAATTCTAGCCCCAGGCCTACCATGTGACATCCGATATTGGATCTTAATACGCAATACATAGTATACTATGCCTGATAAAGATTATATATCCCTTAAATGAATATTTCTGGAGAATTGGGTAGGCACGATGCTTTGCTAGAAGCCAACCATGTCTTGTAAATCGGTAAGAATGTGGTACGGGGTACACACGTATTCGGATAGTACGACGACCAGATTTACTGACAACATATCCAGAGATCTCTTGGGTCGCTTCCCAAAGATTCACAATGACACTTGGGAAGTGACCCATGAGATCCCAGGATATGTTGGTAGTAAATCCGGTCGTCAGACTATCCGAACAGGTACGTACCTAGTACTACGTTTTTACCGATTTACAAGATATGATTGGCTTCTAGTAAAGCACCGTGCCTACCCAATTCTCCAGAAATATTCTTAAGGGAATATATAATCTATGTCAGGCGTAGTATACATAGTATTGCGTATTACGATCCAGTATCAGATGTCACATACTAGGCCTGGGGCTGAAATTATGTCTGCCCCATACAAAGCATATGTCGGATCTCTGGTAACTAGTCTCTATAATCAGATAAACATGACCTAGTCATATTATCCCGATAGCTGCGGCATACAAGAGTACCAGTTCCTTATCCTAAGTGACCATCATCTCCATATGACTGAAGTGACACTTCCATCTTGACATCACACCCAATACACTACGATTCTCAATATACCCATAAGAGGCGTACACAGAAACTGTTAAAAAGCCATGGATGACCAAAACCAAAGTATATTGATTGTCGTAAGTATTAGCGATGCAAGTCTCAGGTTAAGACCAAATACACCTACCCTGATTTGGACTTCCATAGACACATAGTCATACTACCAATGGAATTCTGAGGGGTCTATCCAGAGCGAAGCTGTTTTCGTACCATCGGTAAACACAACCTCCTATTACACTTGCATGAGTATCAAATACCCAAATATATGAGAACTATGTCGTTATGCTCTCACAACGCGCATAAGTGCAATACTAGTCTATTCCGCATTATCGATATTCGGTCTCGATAATACTACGACTATGGACAAATTAATGATTAAACCTTATTGGATTAATACTGTCTCATATCTTATTAATCTGAAACTAATCATATGGACTTTTATCATTTATATATCCCGGTAATCCAATTACAAATGTTAAAAGAGCAATTTCTTTTGTCACATAGTTAATTTGTACAACAACACCATGTTCTGTACAAATAGTGATGCTGTGGGTCATAATTGTCCAACATAAGGTTAGTGGGAGCGCAATGAAAATGAATGTCCTATATGATGATGACATATCATTTCTTAGAAATGACATTCCCATAAAACAATCGGTGAAAGCTTGGCTTTCATGAAAATTCTTCGTAGATTACTTGGGAGAGGCAACCTTTATTCTAGGAATAAGGATCTACTGAGATAGATCTAAAAGTTGTTGGAACTCTCCGAGAACTCATACATTGAAATATATGTATGTGACTTGGTGTCTCATACGCTTTGAGCATATGGAGTCACAATCAGCCCAATCCAAGTGATGGTCACTGGATTGATGTTAAGGACATCCTTAAGTATCTTAGATGAAATAAGGATGCTTTCTTAAGCTATGGATAAGGAGAATTTGAGGTGAATGGGTTCACCGCTGTAAGTTTCCAAACCGATAAAGACGACTGTAAGTCGCAATTAAGGGTACTATATAGTTTGAATAACGGAACAGTGAGCTAGAAATCTTCCAAGCAGGCTACTGTTGCCGAAGCGGAACATTGCTGCAGCTGAGGTAGCAAAAGAAGCATTTTGGATCTATATAATCCTAATTGGATTAGGTGTAGTTCTGTTAGCAGCTGAGCTAGGCTACAGCACAGGCTAAAGAATTAATGGTCTCATCAACGATCCAAGTATGTACTTCAATCGTTTCATCTTATTCGTAAGATCATACATCGTGGCGATGAGGTGATCGAATAAATCGCATCAAATGATAACATTACAAATCCGCTGACGAAAGCTAATTCTCAGCAGAAGTTTGAGCGACCCGTATATAGTTTAGGTGGAGAACACCCGAGTGATTGGCTATTGGCCGAGTGGGAGATTGTTGGACAATTATGACCCATAACATCACTATTTGTACAAGACATGGTGTTGTTGTACAAATTAACTATGTGACAAAGGAAATTGCTCTTTTATCATTTTAAATTGGATTACCGGGATATATAAATGATAAAAGTCCATATGATTAGTACCAGATTAATAAGATATGAGACAATATTAATCCACTAAGGTTTAATCATTAAATATCCCTAGTCGTAGTATTATCGAGACTGGACATCGATAATGCGGAATATGCTAGTCTTACACTTGTGCGTGTTATGTAAGCGTAACGACATAGTTCGCATATATTTGGGTATTGGATACTCATGCAAGTGTAATAGGAGGTTCTGTTTACCGATGGTACGGAAACAGCTTCGCTCTGGATAGACCTCTAAGAATCCCATTGGTAGTATTACTATGTGTCTATGGGAGTTCGAATCATGGTAGGTGTATTTGGTCTTAACATGAGACTTGCATCGCTAATACTTGTGACAATCAGTATACTTTGGTTTTGGTCGTCCAGGGCTTTAAAAAGGTTCTGTGTACGCCTCTTCTAGGTATACTGAGAATCGTAGTGTATTGGGTGTGATGTCAAGACGGAAGTATCACTTCAGTAATATGAAGATGATGATCACGCAGGGATACAGAACTAGTACTCTCTTAAATGCTGCAGCTATCGGGATAATATGACAAGGTCATGATTACGATTAAAGAGACTAGTTGCTGTTAATCCAATATATGCTTCGTACGGGGCAGACACAATTCCAGCCCCAGGCCCAGCATGTGACATCCGATACTGGATCGTATACGCGATACTACGTATACTACGTCTGATATAGATTATGTATATTCCATGTTGAATATATTTCTGGAGAATTGGGTAGGCACGGTGCTTTGCTAGAAGCCAACCATCCCTTTGTAAATCGGTAAGAACGTGGTACTAGGTACACACGTATTCGGATAGTCCGATAACCGTATTTACTGCCAACATATCCAGTGATCTCTTGGGTCGCCTCTCAAAGATTCACCGATGACATTTGACTCGAACATATAATTAATCTGGGAATTAATTATGAGAGAGAAAATTAATCTGGGATTAATTACGGTAATAATTAATCTGGGATTAATTAAAAGAGAAAGAATCTGGGATTAATTGCGACGAGAATTTATCGGGGAATAAATTCATCGAGAAGAGAGAACGCGATTAATTTAGAATTAATCGGTAAGTAAATTTAATAGTGAAATTAGATTTTACTATTTAATTTATTTAATTGGGCTAAAATAATATATTAGATATAGGAATTGAAATTAGATTTCAATGCGGAATTAAAATTGGATTTTAATTCAAGCGAACGAATTAATTTAGAATTAATTCGCGAGCGACTTCCGTAATAATTTTACTGGGTATTATTATTTAATTAAATTAGATTTAATTACATCGCGACAGAAAATTCATTTATTCGGAATAAATGAAACCGAGCCCGAAGTGTGTTGAGCCACCCGACTTGAATTTTGAATTTAAGTGTGGGACCCACTAGTCACATCACTTGTCAAAATGTGATGGTGGTAGTTGGAAAAAAGCAAATGGTTTTTTCAAAACCACTTGGCTTTATCCAACATGGTTTTAAAAACCATTTATAAACACACAATTGTTTTAGAAACACACTATTTCACTCTCTCCCCTTTTTGCTTCTCTTGGCCGAACTTAGAGGCCTCTCTCCATGGACATTTTGGAGTCAAAGGAAGGTGATAGGGAGACCTACTCGAGAGTTTGGAACTCGTCTTCAAGCTCCGAAGCTTCCAACGCATCCAAGGAAAGATGTAAATTTTTGAAATCTCGTCCACCAATCAATGTGAGTATTCCGCGACTCTCTTGGTAATTCACACACAAATCACTCTTAATTGATCTTGTGGTATGTCTTGGAGACTAACAGCAACATACAAATGTACAAAGCTAGTCTTGTAGCAAAAGGGTATTGTCAACGACATGTTGTCGATTACGATGAAACATTTTCACTTGTTGCCATGATTAAATCCATTCGGATTATGCTTGCTATTGCTGCATATTTCGATTATGAAATTTGGCAGATGGATGTCAAAACCGCTTTCCTTAACGGAAACCTTTTGGAGGATGTTTATATGCAACAGCCATACGTTTTTTTCGTGCCAAAACATGCAAACAAGGTTTGCAAGTTAAATCGATCTATTTATGGATTGAAACAAGCATCACGTTCTAGGAACCAACGTTTTGATGAGATCATAAAAGAATATGATTTCATTCAAAACGAAGATGAACCTTGTGTATATAAGAAGGTTAGTGGGAGCGCACTGACATTCATTGTCCTTTACGTTGATGATGTATTGCTTATTGGTAATGACATTCCCATGCTACAATCGGTGAAAGCTTGGCTTTCATTACAATTCTCCATGAAATATCTGGGAGAAACAGCCTTTATTCTGGGAATAAGGATCTACCGGGATAGATCTAGAAAGCTGCTTGGACTCTCCCAGAGCTCGTATATTGATAAAGTATTGAAGAGATTCAACATGGATCAGTCCAAGAGAGGACTGCTTCCTGTGTCACATGGCGTCTCTCTATCTAAGGACATGTGTCCTAAAACTAAAGATGAGAGAGAAGCAATGAGTCGGATCCCGTTCGCTTCTGTAGTCGGATCGATCATGTATGTCATGATATGATCGTGACATGATGTCTCGTATGCTTTGAGCATGTGTAGTCACTATCAGGCCGATCCAGGTGATGGTCACTGGATTACAGTCAAGAACATCTTTAAGTATCTTAGACGAACTAAGGATGTTTTCTTAGTCTATGGAGATGGATAACTTGAGGTGACTAGGTTCACCGACGCAAGTTTCCAAACCGATAAAGACGAATCTAAGTCGCAATCATGGTACATATTTTGTTTGAACAATTGAGCAATGAGCTGGAAATATTCCAAGCAAGAGACTGTTGTCGATTCAACAACAGAAGTAGAATATATAGATGTAGTTGAAGCAGCAAAAGAGGCAGTTTGGATCCGTAAATTCCTAATTGGATTAGGAGTAGTTTCGTTAGCAGCTGAACCCGTTCCTTTGTATTGTGACAATAACGGGGCTATATCGTAGGCTAAGGAATCACGGTCTCATCAACGATCCAAGCATGTACTTCGAAGTTTCCATCTGATTCGTGAGATCATTCATTGTGGCGATGTGAAGATCGAAAAGATCACTTCAGATGACAACATTGCAGATTCGCTGACGAAAGCTATCTCTCAGCAAACGTTTGAGCAACATGTACATAGTTCAGGTGAGATTTTTGGACAATTGTGACCCATAACATCACTATTTGTAAAAGACATTGTGGTTTTGTAAAAATTAACTATGTGACAAAGGAAATTGCTATTTTATCATTTTGTAATTGGATTACTTTGATATGTATAAATGGTAAAAGTTCTTATGATTTGTTCCGGATTAATAAGTTATGAGACAATATCAATCCACGAACGATTTAATCATTAAATATCCCTAGTCGTAGTATTATCGAGACGGAATATCGATAATGCGGAATAGACTAGTATTGCACTTGTGCGCATTATGGAAGCTTAACGTCATAGTTATAATATATTTAAGTATTGGATACTTATGCAAGTGTGATAGGAGGTTCTGTTAGCCGTTAGACCGGGAACAGCTTCGCTCTGGATAGACCCCTCGGAATCCCATTGGTAGTATGACTATGTGTCTATGGGAATCCGAATCAGGGTAGGTGTATGTGGTCTTAACCTGAGACTTGCATTGCTAATACTTGCGACAATCAGTATGCTTTGGTTTTGGTCGTTCGGGGCTTTAACAGGTTCTGTGTACGCCTCTTCTGGGTTTACTGAGAATCTTAGTGTATTGGGTGTGATCTCATGATGGAAGTGTCACTTCAGTCATATGGAGATGATTATCACGCAGGATACGGAACTTGTGCTCTTATATGCTACAGCTAACGGGATAGTATGACAAGGTCATGATTATCCGATTAAAGAGACTAGTTGCTAGTGATCCGATATATACTTCGTATGGGGCAGACACAATTCCAGCCCCAGGCCTAGCATATGACATCCGATATTGGATCTTATTACGCAATACATAGTATACTATGCCTGATAAAGATTATATATTCCTTAAATGAATATTTCTGGAGAATTGGGTAGGCACGGTGCTTTGCTAGAAGCCAACCATGTCTTGTAAATCGGTAAGAACGTGGTACGGGGTACGCACGTGTTCGGATAGTCCGACGACCGGATTTACTGCCAACATATCCAGGGATCTCTTGTGTCGCTTCCCAAAGATTCACCGATGACACTTAACTCGAACACAATTAATCTATGATTAATTATGAGAGAAAATTAATCTAGGATTAATTACGGCAAAAATTTATCTAGGATTAAATTTGCATAGAAGAGAGAACGCAATTAATTTGGAATTAATCGATTAAATAATATATTGGATATATTAATTGAAATTGGATTTCAAAGCGGAATTAAAATTGGATTTTAATTCGGGCGAACGAATTAATTTAGAATTAATTCGTAAGCGACTTTCGCAATAATTTTGCTAGGCATTATTATTTAATTAAATTGGATTTAATTATATCGCGACGGAAAATTCGTTTAATCGGATTAAACGAACCCGAACCCGAAGTGTGTTAAGCAAGCTCACTTGAATTTTGAATTTAAAATGGGGCCCACCAACTTACATCAAATGTCTACACAAGATTGATGGTGGTAGTTGAGAGCATTTAATGTATCTTACACAACACACTTTGCCTTTTTTCTTTTTGAAAAGATATACCAACTTTTGAAGTTGAATTTGGTAATTGATTTTAGAAATAAAAAATATCAAAAACCAAAAGATCTCTCCCTCTCCTTCTTGGCCGTGACCTCTTCTCCCTCTCTTGGAAATTTTGTTTCAAAATTTCAAGCTTGCTATCACATTTGGAGTTAAAGAACGTGATAAGGAAACTCATCATTGAGTTATAAACAACATAGAAAGCTTGGAGCTTCATCTACATCTCTTGATTTTTAAAATCTCAACCGATCAAAGTAAGTAATTTCCGCAACTTGTCTTTGATTTATTCACACACATATCATGACTTAGAGACCTTGGGCATGTCTATGACACTAACAGGATCACACATAAAATCAATATTATCCTATAGTCAAAAGATCACATATGTTACTCGACTCGAGGATATTCCTATTGACGATGGTGTGTACTTCTAACTATTAGGGATCATCTGTGAGTCATTCAGTATTCGCTCCAACGAATACCCTCATGTCTATATGAGCTTCCAAAGCTCATGGTACAACGGGTTAAACCATTGGAACTCCAATTCTATTATACGACATATGCTAGTCTTTTAGGTTATAGGAATTTGACGGTATTTCCAAAACCAACGACTAGAAATATTTACTTTAAAAATAGTTTATAATAGTAATATTATCTCAATGTCGGACCACTTAGCATCCAGTATTACTACATTATTATTCTAAGGTCGATGTCATTCTTAGCATATTTATATATCAATCTAATATCCATAATGACATTACCATTAATAAGGTTTAAAATGAAAATTTAGTTATTTTATTAATAAATAATAAAATATAATGTACAATACATTATTCAGATTGGCTCTCCAAGTACCAACTCTAACACCAAGTGCATATTAGCACATGACACTTTAGTTTATTTTTCATTTTCCTTGGTCAAGATATCTAACACCTAGTTAATGATCAACAAGATTTCTCAAAATTTCAAGGCTGATCTTGATCCCTAACTTTCTTAAGTCGTCAATTTTCATTTTGAAGAATGACTTCACATTTGTGATGCGAGCCTCTGGTTACACAATAATTTCACCAACTCAAGTTGTTTTGTATATTCAGTATTTGAGTTGTCTTGACTATCCCTACAAGTTGTGCCAACATAATCTCTTTCTAAGTGCTTTTCAAATCCAAGTTCAAGTTTTAGTATGTCATTTTTATTGATAGCATTCTGCTAGTGATTCCAAATTTAAAATATTTCTCAAAATTAAGACATACTAATCTTTATCACGAGACATGAGATCTTTAAGAAAGACTGAATTTTATTTCATCATTGATCATTTGAAATGAGTCACTACATGACAAGGAAAGGTGCGTGACCGGCGTAAACACACGCGTATAACGCAAGCGCACGTATCGTTCAAATAGTATAAAAATATCGATCCCACGAGGACTTAATTCCTACTGTTGTTATTAATTATTGAATATATTTATTTACAGATATCTAATTGAGTGAGAAGAGAATGATTGCTTGATTGATTTGGTTGATTGTAGATTTGCTAAATAAATAAATAAATAAAGAGACAAAAGAAAATACTAAGGAAAATAACAAAAGACACAAAGATCTAGGGTTGTGAATCATTCTAATATCTTTTAAAAGATGAAGTGATTATTTTATATTCGTGTAATAAATCAGTTTACTAACCTGGAACACGAAATTATGCAAAAGCCTCTGTCGATGGTCAGACTCAAATACCCAGTTTAACCTAATTAAACCATATGTCTATGTCAACCAAATTATCTGGATTCATTAAGTTTAAGTTCCAATTATGGCTACCCCCGCCCGACATGTATATGTCTATCCTGTAGGGAAATCTATTAAAGGGTTATCTATCCTCAAGGAAGATCGTGGGCTATTAAGTCTAAGTCTGAAACCTAAAATCCCTATGTCTAGTTCATTTTAGATTTACCACATCAATCTTATTGGTGATCAGACAACAAGAAGCATTAAGCTTAAGACTTAATAAGTAAACCTTTAAATTACCCAAACTATAAAATAACCCCTTATAAACCGGTGATATTAGAATTCATCACAACCCCAGATAGCTAACACATAACTAGGGCTAGTAAAAACTTAAATAAAATAAAAGACATAAAGTAAAATGCTGAAAAGTAAATGACGGAAAGTAAATGCTGAAATTAAATACTGAAAATTAAATGCTGAAAAGTAAATGCTGAAACTAAATTACTGAAAAGTAAATACTGAAAGTAAAATGCTGAAAAGTAAATAAAGTAAAAGTACAATAAAAGAAAATGCTGAGGTAAAAGGATCCACTTCTATTACTTCTAATTTATATATCTCCCTTAATATAATATATTAACTTTGCATGATAATTACCAGCCAGCCATATAGGCGGTATCCAGATTAAGTCAAATTAATAATTATTTACCAATCGACCAATCAGGCGGTATCCAGTTTAGTCAGGTTAAAACCAATTTAAATAATTACCAACCGACCAATATGGCGGTATCCTCATTAAGTCAGGTCTTAACTAGTTTATATATTATAATTAAGGGAGATTAATCTAAATATTAGTAATAAAAGTTTTACCTTTTACCCCAGCAAAGGGGAGTTACATCATCATTACTGAAAAGTAAAAACTGAAAATTAAAGAAAGAAAAGTACTGTGCGTAAAAGTAAATTGCGGAAAGTAAAAACTGAAAAGTAAAGAAAAGAAAGTGCGAACGCGGAAATTAATTACTGAAAGCTGTAAATAAACAAACAAGATACAATCTTCTTAGTATTCTTAAGGAATTCCTTAGAAGAAATTATGAATTTTACAAATGAAATCGCTTGGTATTTATAGGAAAAATTTTGCCTCCATCAAATCATCCACCAAATCAATTATTAATTGCTCCACTAATTGCTCCACCAAATCCATTATTAATGCTCCAATAATCTCTTATCATGTTTGGTGATGATTTGATAATTTTTATTATTTATTTATTAATTTATTTTTTGCTTTGAAAATGATTGAAAGTCACTTTAATAATTACAAACAACACACTTCTAGATGGTTCATCAATTTCGGGCATGAAATCTTTAGAATTCGAAATTATTCTGTCTTTCAAAGCTGCATATCTTTGAGTCTTCTTTAATATGGAACTTGAATCAGCTCAATCCGATATCGGAGTAAAACGTTATGCCCAAATTACGATAGATGCATAAAACTGGAATTTCCAAAACTGCACTTCGTTAAAACGCCCTTTCAATTTTCCAATCTCCAAAATTAATATGTCAAGTCCAATTTTTGCCCTTATTTGACCCACGTTTTGTCCTAAATGATTTCATTATGTCCCAATATTATTTTATCTGCAAAATAAACTAAAACACATCAAAACGTTCATCAAACCCGAGAAACTAAACAAAATATTAAGTAAAAGGAACGGAAAATATTGATATATTTTCCGCTCATCACACCCTCAAACCTAACATTTTGCTAGTCCTCAAGCAAAACAACAAAATAAAATACAAGAAACAATTAAAATTAAACTAAGCCACTTTCGTAGGGATCACGGTTGCATTTAGCATATGTAACAAGCCTTTAAACCCCTAGGTGTCCCTAGTGGACGAGTTACAGTCTCGTGAGGGCTTACAGCAATGATACCCACAAACGTTTTACAAAAGTAAAAAGATAATAAAACTAATGCACACAAAAGCAAAAAGACTAGAGAAAAGAGAATAAAGAAGTTAGTGACTAATCAGATGAAACTTCTACTCCAAGTCAATAGTTGTTTTGTTTCATTTTAAATTACCAAATAAGTAAATTCTCCGATTATTTTTACCATTCTCCATATACACAGCCGACAAAATATTAAACAACTCATTTTTTCCCACAACAGTCACAAGTACAGTTGATAAGAGAGTAATATTTTTGTCCTACTGTTTTATCAGAATTCACACCTTTTTGTAGTAATGAAATAATTTTTATCATTTTTCTGATTTTTTTCTTTGATTTTTGATTTTTTTTTTTATTTATATACAATATCTTCCATCTATGTAGCGAGTGTTGGGTCGGTGGCTCCCAAACCAGTTGGCTTTAGGGCACTAGGTGTTAAGACACCCATACAGACTTAATTACTCAGACTTCAGATATATATATTTTTGCAACATCATTGATCCATGTAGCGAGCTTTGGGCCAGTGACTCCCAAACCAGTTGGCTTTAGGGCACTGGGTGTTAAACCACCCTTACAGACTTAATAACTCGGATCTCATACATTTTTTTTTTACTCCATCACTTTTTGAGATGCTTTCTCCAATTAAACTAGAGCACTAAATATTATAAACTTTTCAATTACAACTCATGTCTGTATGTTACTATGCATGTTGATAATATCTGCTAACTAACCATATGAAGATCTTTTTTAGTCAGTCTTATGGAGAATTCACAAATTAAATAATTCAAAAGGAAATAAATAAAAATTAACTTATTCCGAATTAGGTTTGAGATACGTCTCAGGAGTGAAAACTCCTTACTCAGCTATCTCTTACCAATTTCACCTTTTTAGTCAAAATAAAAACACAAATACGCAAAAAAAATTTGTAATTTTTGAAAAATTTTCAATTTTTTTTTTGTATTTTTCGAAAAATTTTGGACTAAAAACAAAAACAACACACAAACTAAAAACAAGGTACTGATCAACTAATTCCCTCCCCCAAACCTAAATGAGACATTGTCCTCAATGTCTTAAACAGTAGAAGAAGAGTGTAGAAAATAATACCTGGTTAGCTGAAATTTTACAGGAAATTAAAGGTTAAGATCCAGATTAATACGACGCCTCTTAACACGATCGTCCTCGGACCAATTTATCTTTGAAAGGACAGGGTCAATTTGTGGTTCATAGGCTAAGAGTTGGTCTATTAGATCCGGAGCAGTTCTGGCAGTGAAGAGGAGTTCTTTCATAGGTTTTGACACGAACCCATTTCTCTGAGCATCATCAAGAAACACACAAAGAAAATCATGAAATCCTTCAACGTTGTACAGTCCAAGCGGTTTCTGGTTTATGTTCAGGTTCACCCAAGATAGCACAATAAAAATTTCCTCCAATGTACCCAAGCCACCTGGCAAAGTAATAAAAGCATCAACACGGTTAATCATTTCCCTAGTCGTTCAGACATACCTGGCACGATCAGTTCCTCTCCGTTTGATGGTTCAATAAGATTTGCCTCTGCCAAGGGTTTTAGGATGATTCCCAAAACGTGACTGCCTCCTTCATGTACAGCCTTTGAAACGATCCCCATTAGTCCAAGATTGCCTCCGCCATATATTAAGTGCATATTCCTTGCAGCTAAGACTCAACCCAATTCCTGTGCTGCTTCTACGTATTGTGGTTTAGTACCAACACTACTACCGCAAAACACACAGATGTTTTCAACTCGTCTTCTTGAAGTGGCTTCCATGTTTTACTCTGGATGTCTTCAAAAGTGCAATGATGAGTTGAATTTATAGAACCTGAAAAGGGTGAGTAATAATAGCACTAGTATCTTCTAGAGGACGTTTTTTTGCTAAACAACAAAAGAAATCATGAAAGGTCAAAAAGTCTGGATCTTGTCTTTAAAAGAAAATAAAAAAGAAAAGCAAATCAAAATAATTATTAAGGCAACAGAATTGTGTACGCAATACGCCACTCGCATAGTATAAATTCATTAGGATGCGTCTCAAGAATCAATTCCTTACTCAGCCATCTCTAAAGAATTATCTTTTATCTTTTCCAAACACCATTCCTTCTGTCTTATGCTTTGGTTGAGCTTTTCCTTACAAAAATAACACACAAAATTAAAAACTCTACAACATGTATACACAAAATATAAAAACAGAAATTACAACAAATTGCATGGGTTGCCTCCCTACTAGCGCTAAATTTTTCGTCTTCAGCCAGACGTGACTGAAATCCATCTGTCAATGAGGTTTCAGCGTTGTTTTGGATGTCCGATTAAAGACAATCTCGTGAGCGTTGCTTTTGAAGGATCTCTTTCAACGGTAAAAGGGCATAAAAAGTTTTGTCTCATTCAGTGCTCGTGCCACCTTTTTGCTCCTTGTTGCTCCAGTGGATCTGCAAAGAAAGAAAGAAAATCAGGAGGTCTCGTATGGTGCTTGACTTGGAATGGAAGTTCCATTCTGTCAAGCTTCTGGGTGATTTCTTTGAATTGTACTCCCCGATACAATGATGTTTCTTATGAATGCTCTGGATCTTTAATAAGTTCAGACATTTGCTCCTCCATTTGCTCTGCTTCTTGCTCCAACTTTTTTTCACAGATGAATTTTAAAATTTCTGTATTCAATTCTTTATCCATCATATGTGAAATGCATGCTCCATAAGTATCTGCCTGAGGATGTAAAGATGGTTCAGGTAGATCTTCATCAAACATCATGGAAAAGCATGCTCCAAGATCTTCATTTTGAGGATTGAAAGTTTGAACCTCCGTTGTTGGTACAGTTGATTCAAATAGATTAGCTTCATCCTCGTTAGAGTCAGAATAATAAAAATCAAATCGAGACTTTGCCGGTTCGGGCTCCTGAACTGATACCTCTGGTTGTTGATACTGCTCAGCCTCCTCCTCTGTTAAGGTGTCATTATGAAATGATTGGTACTCGAAGGCTTCATCTCAGTGTCATCTGAAACTGGTTCTTGAGGTATGTAGTTCTGGTTTTTTTTTAATTGTCTGATCTGATCTGTCATTCTCTGTATGGATTCTGTTTGACTCTGAATACTTTTGAGTTGATTCTATAATGTTTCAAGCACTGTATCCATCTTTTCGGCTCGTTTCTTGAACACATCTTTGAGCATGTCATGTTGGTTTCTATTAAGGTCCCAAGATCAATAATAAGCATGAAATCATGTGTGAATAACAATCGAGAAGTTTCGGAATACTTACATCGATCAGTTAAGCGACGCGCGACGAACAAAAATGAAATTCTGTTCCTCTTCACTGGTTCGGCAGTGCCAGTGAAGTGCTCACTGTTTTGGCTCGGTTTTGGTCCTTCGTCAAGCTCCAAACTTCGTCGAACGATTCCCGGCACATGGGTAGACTTCCCTATCACCTTCGCATGTCTCATAAGTGTGATAGCACTCAAGAAATTTGCCACAAATTTCCCACTCTTGCTTCCCACTGCTCGGTTTTCGTTGAAAACCAGTAAGCTTTTGCAGCCCCTTGGTCGTGAATAATAGAGAGAAAGAGAGAAGGAGAGATGATGTGTTGTTGTTTGGATTTTGTGTATCAAATACACTTATATATTTTCCAAAAAATAATAAATTGATTTACCACTTTTTGGCTTTCAAAAAGTCAAATGGTAAAACTCAACAACCATTCCAACAACTACCATCAATCAATCACATCAATCAATCAAGTGTCACATCACTCAAAGTGACATGATTTGACGCTTGATGTGACTAGTGATTTGACGCTTGATGTGACTTGCGTGCCGTACTCGAATTCGAAATACGAATGCGCTCGCAAATAATATCGGGCTCGAGTTCGCTAATTCCAAATTAACGAATTTTCCGTTGCGTCGTAATTAAATGATTACGCCTAGCGAAATCACTATTCACGTCGCTAACGAATTAATTCTAAATTAATTCGTTTGCCCGAATTAAAATTTAATTTCAATTCTGCGTCGAAATCCAATTTCGTTTAATATATCAAATATATTAATTCTTCGATTAATTCCAAATTAATCGTTATCTCTCTTTTAATGATATTTTATCCAAGATAAAATATCTCCGCAATTAATCCCAAATTAAATTTCTCTCTCTTCTAATTAATCCCAGATTAATTTAGAGTGCGAGTCATACGTCATCGGTGAATCTTTGGGAAGCGACCCATGAGATCCCCAGATATATTGGTAGTAAATTCGGTCGTAAGACTATCCGAATACGTAAGTACCTCATACTACGTTTATACTGATTTACAAGACAAGGTTGGCCTCTAGCAAAGCGTCATGCCTTCCCAATTCTCCGGAAATATCCTTACAGGAATAAGGGATCTATATCAGGCGTAGTATATGTAGTATTGTGTATTTATGTCCAGTATCGGATGATCACGTGCTAGGCCTGGGGCTGGAATTGTGTTTGCCCCATACGAAGCACATGTCGGATGTCTGGTAACTAGTCGCTATAATCGGATAAACCTGACCTTGCACTTGCATGAGTATCATATACCCTAATATATGAGAACTATGCCGTTGTGCCCTCACAACGCGCACAAGTGCAATACTAGTCTTTTACGTATTTATTGATGTCCAATCTCGATAATACTCTGACTAGGGATATTTAATGATTTATCCTTCGTGGACTGATACTGTCTCATATCATTCTCCGTCCAGGAACAAATCATAGGGACCTCCTATCATTTATATATCTAGGTGATCTAATCACAAATGATAAGAGTGCAATCTCCTTTGTCACATAGTTAATTTGTACAACAACACCATGATCTGTACAAATAGTGACGCTATGGGTCATAATTGTCCAACAATCTCCCACTTGGCCTATAGCCAGTCACTCGAGTGTCTGACACCCGAACTATGTACTGTTGGCTCAAATTACTGAGTAAAGGCTTTCATCAGCGGATTTGCATGATTATCGTCTGATGCGATTTATTCAATCATCACATCGCCACGATGTATGATCCGAACGAATCAGATGAATAGTCGAAGTATGTATCTGGATCGTTGATGAGACCATTAATTCTTTAGCCTGTGCTGACGCCTAGCTCAGCTGGTAACAGAATTATATCTAATCTAATTAGATTTGTTATCGACCCAAATGGCTTCCATTGCCGCCTCAGTTGCAGCAATAACCCGTATTTGTTGTTTATACGGTAACAGTATCTTGCTTGGAAGATTTCCTGCTCACTATACCGTTTTTCAAACTTTATAGTACCGTTTGTGACTTATAATCGTCTTATCGGTTTAGGAAACTTGCTACAGTGATCCCAGTCACTTCAAGTTCTCCTTCTCCACAGATTAAGACAGCATCCTTAGATCTCTAAGTTACTAACGGATGTTCTTAACATCAATCCAGTGACTATCACTCGGATTGGCCTGTTTGTGAATCCATATGCTCAAAGCGTATGAGACACCAGGTTACGTATATTTTTCAATGTACGATTTCTCAGAGAGTTTTCTGAAAGCCAAGCTTTCACCGATTTTATTATGGGAATATCATTTCCAATAAATGATATATGTTATCATTATTGTATAGGACATTTATTGTCAGTGCACTCCCACTAACCTCCTTATATACACAAGAATCATTTCGTTTTGAATTAAATCATAAACCATTATGATCACATCAAAACGACAATTACAAGAACCTAATGTTTGCTTCAATCCAAACATGGATCGATTAACCCGCAAACCTTGTTTGCTAGTTTTTTACGACAAAATCGACAGGATGTTGTAAACATCCTCCAAAAGGTTTCCTTTTCAGGAAAGTGATTTTCCCGTTCTGCTGACATATTTCATAAATGAAACATGCAGCGTTAGCAAGCATTATCCAAATGGATTTACCATGGCAACATGTAAAATGTTGAATTGTAATCAACACAATGTTGATAACGATACCTTTCCGCTAAAAGCCTAGCTTTATACGTTGGTATGTTGCCATCCATGTATGTCTTCCTTGAAGACTTATAAGTACCAATAGGCACAATGCCTTGCAGTACATCAACTAGTGTCTAAACATAGTTGGTATACATGGAATCCATTTCGAACTCATGACACTTTGTCAAAATATAGAGTCGATACCTTGTATCACTTCCTCATACGTAGTCAGTTGGTATACCTCAAAAGATTGACATCTTTATGAGGTGAGATCAGAAACCCATACCCCAGGTTGTTTTCTGACTCTCTCCGACATACGCGGTTCTTGTGTATTTGAAGATTATGTTATAGTTTCATCCTTGATGAACTATTCATGTTCCATTAAGGAATGGGTGCCTTTGAATAGTATTACTTCGATTTTCATCGAGTTTTACTATCCTCCCACTTACCACTGCATATCGGTATTCCTATTAGGAAAACCGCATGGTGAGCAACAATCTAATTGTTCTATTGTGAGTTGTATAAGTACAATACTTATGGTATCCCTAGGATAACCTACAATTGGCACTTATCCAATTTGGGTTTTAGTTTGGTATCATCCAAACATATGCCTAGCATACCCAAATTATCAGGAATGAGAAACCCGGTTTCTTTCTTGTTCATATCTAATATGAAATCTGTCAAAAAGATTTTATGGAACCTTATTCTAAATAAGTTCTGCACTGTTTATGCTTATCCGTTGAAGGAAATGGTAGCTCAGAGCGACTCATGATTAACCTTATCATGTCCAACAAAATTCGGTTTATCCTGTTCGGACACACCGTCACTTTGACGTGTTCCGGGAGGAGTCCTCATTGAAAGAATACTATACTCTTTCAAGTATACTAGAAACTTATTGCTTAAGTATTTTCCATTACAGTCTTACCGTGACGGTTTAATACTTCAGCCGATCTTTTTGTCTATTTCATGTCGAAACTTTAAAAGTTTCTGATTTGTGTTCTTCAAAAGAAACACATAACCATAACGCGATGCCACATCCGTATAGGTCTTGAAATATTCATATCCATATCTAGCCTAGCTAGACATGGGCCCACTTGTTTCACTATGAACTAGGGCTAACAGATCAGTTGCATTTGCACTTTTACCAAGTAAATAGTGTTTTAGGCACTTTGCCCAATAAACTAGATTCGTAGACTTTATTTGATTGGAATCAAATGTGTCCTAGCACCGACTCTCCGAAAGAGTAGATATACGATTCTTGTTTAATTGTGTCCCAGACAACAATGCCACAATTAGTTTCATCTGATCAAATCAGTTTAAGCTATTTGTTTGTCATGTTATATATTTGAGATTTATTTATATTCAAAATATAAATGCTGTTATTCACATCTAATGTGTTTATCTCAATATCATCCTTATATAATAAAACACTTTACTGTTCTAGAATATAAAGGTTCACCCGCAGCGGGTCAAACACTGATATAAAGATAATGTATCTAGTCAAACTAGTCGTATTATAACAGTATCCTAATTTAGGTACAAACCCGAAGGGTAGTTCATAAATTAGGTATCTACAGTTAAAACAGCGACTTTCGTCCCATTCCAATTCGCAGATGAATCTCAATTGAAGTCAGTATCATGTTCAAAACAGATTCTGATCATCAATTAATATATTTATGTATCACACTAAGTATTTAAAATCTAATTTTAATACTAGTAGTGAACATAATGTTGACAAACACATTTGAAGTTAGAGCCTTGCTCGTTCTTCAATTCCTTCATGTCTGCTTTGTCCAAATGGCAGTCACGCTTTCGCGATCCCGTTTGCCACAATTTAGGCAGACATTTTGGGATATGTCATTTATCTTCCTAGAAGATTATAATGATTTTGCCTTTGCCCTTTTCAGCACTCCAGAAGCCTTTGGCCAAGCCTTGGCATTCTAGAATATCGAAGTGAGGTGCGCCTTGCGCTACTTGCCTAATTGCAAACTTTGACTTTGTCTCATTGAGAATAGTCATTAATTCTCCAAGAGTTTACTATTGCAATTTTAGTACTTCTAAAATCTAATGATAGATTTATAAAGATCCTTCAATTTCATTATCATACTTTAAGGATCTAATCCTTATTTCTGATTAAGAAATTAAGGAGTCTATTGCGACAAGCTTAATGGATTAAGCACTTAAGTTATCATCACATGATCTTCCAAAGATTATGCTCTACTATTAGCTTAACTTCGTGATTAGGCATAATACGTTATTTTATCAAATAAAGTAACTTATTATTTTCCAGGACCATCCTGAAATATTATTCTCAATTTTGAAAATTAAACCATTTAAATACATTTTCCCTAGGATTATGTATTAAATGTCAATCTTTCAATTTTATCTTGATTTTAATAGTCCAACTATTTAACAACGATTTAGGTACTATATATTATAATGATTACAATAGTCCAACTATTTAATCAACTATAATTTAATAGATTAAAATCAATTATATTGATTACTATAATCCAATTATAAAATCAACTATAAATGAATTGTTTGAATATAGTCCAACTATTTATTAAAACAACAATTTAAATATTAGTCCAACTAACATTTAATATATTTGACGAATTGATATTTGTTTGAGCGCGTATGGCGAGTGATTGAACGAGTATTGCAAATTAAATTCTTGCCTCCCACTATTTTTCGGCGAGCCTCTAACCCTCTGTCGAGTACTCAGGAAACCGTGTTTCCTAGTGGGCTAGGATCCCGTTAAATATCACACAATCTTGACTTTGGCCAACAAATTGTATGATAATTAACTAGGTAGATCTCTAAGATCGATTGGATCCAATCCAATTCCTAGATCCGGTAGGGGGACATCCAAGTCCGAAACATATATCTTATATATGCCAATACATCCAATGTATTGCCTAACCTTTTTCCTCTGAATCAACTAAGCCTTGGCTTTGGCACAACAAACTTAGTGATCCCAGTTAAGCGCGACCCATTGACCATGGAAAGCTTCGTAATCAATGTCGATGGACAAGAAGTGGTCTTGACTTTGGCCAACAAACCACAACTTGGATAAGACACCAATATGGAACAAAGCTCTCGTGATTCAAACACATCCTCGACGGACAAAGGCCTTGACTTTGGCCAACAAGCCAATGCCAGTCTCGGATCTTGAGTGAGAATCACTCAATGGAAGGAAAAACGCTTAATATTTTGCGAGGGTTTTTTTAGTGCAAATTGGCAACCAATTTATTATCTTTGTTAAGGTCTCATCATCATACACCCTTAAACATGCATTCTAAACACATTATAAAGTGCGTATAATAAAATAATAATGATATGCGAATGGATATTTTACACATTGATCCTAGATCAAATCTCTCCATTTCTCTCTCCCGCTAGCACAAATATTCCTTCTACCCGTTACACTACACTTATAAAGAAACCTCATTTACATTAAGGGGAATAGGTGAGAAGAGAATACAAAGAAATGAGAGGTAATAAGGCTGGACACGCAGGTCCAATTTAATAAATTAAATTTATTACAACATTTCTAAAATTGTTCCACCCATCTAATATCCATCTGATATACATTATTCATGCATCGCAACCATGTATTCACACAAGCATGTTATCAATCAATCTAATCAAATTAATTAATCTGATAATTAGTGATCATCCAATGTTCAAACAACGATTTGATTTTGCTCGAGTCAAACTCGTTTTGCGAATAAGCACTCAAAGTACGAATTCTCAATTAAATTAAACTACATAATTAAATCCAATTCAATATGCATTTAATTCTAATTCGCTTATTTAATTCCAAATTAAATATCACACTTTATTTAAGAACCTTTACGATTTAAATTCCAAATTTAATCGCAAAGGGTCTCAAAGCCCGATTAACGTCCAACGTCAATTTAATTAAAGTCCAATGGGATTTTAATTAATTTCTTAAGGCGTGTACTTTTGGTCAACTCGGATCAAACCGAATAACCAAAATCCAATCCGGGAGTTACCCCATAAGCTTAGAAATCAATCTTGGCCCATTAGGCCCAATTAAACTTAAAAGGTCCATTAAGTCGCTTTTGGGCTTTATGGATGCGGTTTTGGGCCCAATTGGATCCAATCCAATTTGCCTAAACCTAACTTAGTATTACCAAGCCCAACAAGCCCAATTACAACATTAAAGCCCAAATCCAATTTTAAGGCCCAAATAATTAAATTCCAAAAATCCAATTTTCCCAATTTAATTACCAAAGTGTATAACATGATTAATTACCCAAATTACCATTTCTAAAACATCAATATACACAATTAATCATGCTCATTTTCATCATCACATGTCCAACACATTTTGATTAAAATCAAACCCAATTACATGCTTCCAAAGTCTCGGCCAAGGAGGGGATTTTATATCCGATTTGGTTTCAATCCAATTAATCCCACAATCGACATTAAATCAACATCCTAATTGATTCTAACTCATCCAATGAATTAAAAATCAAAAAATCACCAAGACATTTTAGGGCTATAACTCTCGGGAATTAGGGTTCATTATGCCAAATTACAAATCCAATCCAATTGAATCAAATTCAACATTAAATAAACATTCCCTAATGATTTCCAACACATCTAATGAATCAAAAATCAAAATTCCAAGACATTATGGTTCATCAACCATTCGGCCAAGCCATCCATTTTTGGGGAAAATTGTTCCAAACACAAATTCATGAAATTGACCCAATCAATATTCAATTAAACATGTATTAAGTATACTCAAACATCCAATTCATTCAAATCATGCTCAAATACAAATTTACCCAAATTTTAAGCCCTAAACATTTCATGCTCAAACCTTGCTCTAGATGCCATTGTTGGTTTCCATTAAGGTCCCAAGATCAATAATAAGCATGAAATCATGTGTGAATAACAATCGAGAAGTTGCGGAATACTTACATCGATCGGTTGAGCGACGCGCGATGAACAAAAACGAAATTATGCTCCTCTTCACTGGTTCAGCAGTGCCAGTGAAGTGCTCACTGTTTTGGCTCGGTTTTGGTCCTTCGTCAAGCTCCAAGCTTCGTCGAAAGATTCCCGGCTCATGGGTAGACTTCCCTATCACCTTCGCATGTCTCATAAGTGTGCTAGCACTCAAGAAATTTTCCACAAATTTCCCACTCTTGCTTCCCACTGCTCGGTTTTCGTTGAAAACCAGTAAGCTTTTGCAGCCCCTTGGGCGTGAATAATAGAGAGAAAGAGAGAATGAGAGATGATGTGTTGTTATTTGGATTTTGTGTATCAAATACACTTATATATTTTCCAAAAATAATAAATTGATTTACCACTTTTTGGCTTTCAAAAAGTCAAATGGTAAAACTCAACAACCATTCCAACAACTACCATCAATCAATCACATCAATCAATCAAGTGTCACATCACTCAAAGTGACATGATTTGACGCTTGATGTGACTAGCGATTTGACGCTTGATGTGACTTGCGTGCCGCACTCGAATTCAAAATGCGAATGCGCTCGCAAATAATCTCGGGCTCGAGTTCGCTAATTCCAAATTAACAATTTTCCGTTGCGTCGTAATTAAATGATTACGCCTAGTGAAATCACTATTCACGTCGCTAACGAATTAATTCTAAATTAATTCGTTTGCCCGAATTAAAATCTAATTTCAATTCTGCGTCGAAATCCAATTTCGTTTAATATATCAAATATATTAATTCTTTGATTAATTTTAAATTATTCGTTATCTCTCTTTTAATGATATTTTATCCCACATAAAATATCTCCGCAATTAATCCCAGATTAACTCTCTCTCTCTTCTAATTAATCCCAGATTAATTTAGAGTGCGAGTCATACGTCATCGGTGAATCTTTGGGAAGTGACCCATGAGATCCCCGGATATATTGGCAGTAAATTCGGTCGTCGGACTATCCGAACACGCAAGTACCTCGTACTACGTTTATACCAATTTACAAGACAAGGTTGGCCTCTAGCAAAGCGCCATGCTTTCCCAATTCTCCGGAAATATCCTTACAGGAATAAATGATCTATATCAGGCGTAGTATATGTAGTATTGCGTATTTCTGTCCAGTATCGGATGATCACGTGCTAGGACTGGGGCTAGAATTGTGTCTACCCCGTACGAAGCACATGTAGGATGTCTGGTAACTAGTCTCTATAATCGGATAAACCTGACCTTGTCATTTTATCCCGATACCTGCAGCATTTAAGAGAACCAGTCCCGTATCCTCCGTGACCATCATCTTCATATGACTGGAGTGACACTTTCGTCTTGACATCACACCCAACACACTACGATTCTCAATATACCCAGTATTGGCGTACACAGAACCTGTTAAAGCCCTAGACGATCGCAACCAAAGTATATTGATTGTCGCAAGTATTAGCGGTGCAAGTCTCAGGTTAAGACCAAATACACCTACCCTGATTTCGGACTTCCATAGACACATAGTCATACTACCAATGGAATTCCGAGGGGGTCTATCCAGAGCGAAGCTGTTTCCCGTACCATCGGTGAAATACAACCTCCTATTACACTTGCATGAGTATCCTATACCCAAATATATGAGAACTATGCCGTTGTGCCCTCACAACGCGCACAAATGCAATACTAGTCTTTTACGTATTTATCGATGTCCAATCTCGATAACTCTGACTAGGGATATTTAATGATTTATCATTCATGGACTGATACTGTCTCATATCATTCTCCATCCAGGAACAAATCATAGGGACCTCCTATCATTTATATATCTAGGTGATCTAATCACAAATGATAAAAGTGAAATCTCTTTTATCACATAGTTAATTTGTACAACAACACCATGATATGTACAAATAGTGAGACTATGGGTCATAATTGTCCAACATGTCAATCATCTGATCTTTTTCTGATTGTTGATGAAGATCATTGTAAGTGGGTGGTGGATAAGATGGAAAATGTGGTTCTGTGAAATGTGATGGCTCGTCATACCATGAAGGATCTTGATATCTCTGTCACCCTGGATGGTATTTGTATTCGCAATAATCTCTAGGGTGGTTACCATTACATATGTCACATCTCCCCATTGGGTTCTGTTGAGCAAATGTGGTATTGCTTGGTTCTGGCATCCAGTGATAATTGTTGGGCTGGACAACAGGCCTCAGAAAATCGGACTGTTGCTCCCAGATTTGGGGTGTATCTTCTAGTAAAGCTCGTGATCTCTCAATCTCCCAATAATGTTCCATTTTTCAATCACCTGAAAACAAAAGAAAGAGATAAAAATTACAGATAAAAATAAAGAAATTAGATACAAGTAAATTAGATAGCTTCAAAATTAATAACTCAAGAAAAATAAGTCCCCGGCAACGGCGCCAAAAACTTGACCGGCGTAAACACACGCGTATAACGCAAGCGCACATATCGTGCAAGTAGTATAAAAATATCGATCCCACGAATACTTAATTCCTACTGTTGTTATTAATTATTGAATCTATTTATTATACAGATATCTAATTGAGGGAGAAGAGAATGATTGCTTGATTGATTTGGTTGATTGTAGATTTGCTAAATAAATAAATAAAGAGACAAAAGAAAATACTAAGGAAAATAACAAAAGACACAAAGATCTAGGGTTGTGAATCATTCTAAAATCTTTTAAAAGATGAAATGATTATTTTATGTTTGTGTAATAAATCAGTTTACTAACCTGGAACACATATACCCAGTTTAACCTAATTGAACCATATGTTTATGTCAACCAAATTATCTGGATTTATTAAGTTTAAGTTCCAATTATGGCTACCCCCGCCCGACATGTATATGTCTATCCTGTAAGGAAATCTATTAAATGGTTATCTATCCTCAAGGAAGATCGTGGGCTATTAAGTCTAAGGCTGAAACCTAAAATCCCTATGTCTAGTTCATTTTAGATTTACCACATCAATCTTATTGGTGATCAGACAACAAGAAGCATTAAGCTTAAGACTTAATAAGTAAACCTTTAAATTACCCAAACTATAAAATAACCCCTTATAAACCGGTGATATTAGAATTCATCACAACCCCAGATAACTAACACATAACTAGGGCTAGTAAAAACTTAAATAAAATAAAAGACATAAAGTAAAATGCTGAAAAGTAAATGACGGAAAGTAAATGCTAAAATTAATTACTGAAAATAAATGCTGAAAAGTAAATGCTGAAATTAAATTACTGAAAAGTAAATGCTGAAAGTAAATTGCTGAAAAGTAAATAAAGTAAAAGTACAATAAAAGAAAATGCTGAGGTAAAAGGATCCACTTTTATTACTTCTAATTTAGATATCTCCCTTAATATAATATATTAACTTTGCATGATAATTACCAACCAGCCATATAGGCGGTATCCAGATTAAGTCAAATTAATAATTAATTACCAACCGACCAATCAGGCGGTATCCAGTTTAGTCAGGTTAAAACCAATTTAAATAATTACCAACCGACCAATATGGCGATATCCTCGTTAAGTCAGGTTTTAACTAGTTTATATATTATAATTAAGGGAGATTAATCTAAATATTAGTAATAAATGTTTTACCTTTTACCCCATCAAAGGGGAGTTACCTCCTCATTACTGAAAAGTAAAAACTGAAAATTAAAGAAAGAAAAGTACTATGCGTAAAAGTAAATTGCAGAAAGTAAAAACTCAAAAGTAAAGAAAAGAAAGTGCGAAAGCGGAAATTAATTACTGAAAGCTGTAAATAAACAAACAAGATACAGTCTTCTTAGTATTCTTAAGGAATTCCTTAGAAGAAAGTATGAATTTTACAAATGAAATGGCTTGGTATTTATAGGAAAAATTTTGCCTCCATCAAATCATCCACCAAATCAATTATTAATTGCTACACTAATTGCTCCACCAAATCCATTATTAATTGCTCCACTAATCTCTTATCATGTTTGGTGATGATTTGATAATTTTTATTATTTATTTATTAATTTATTTTTTGCTTTGAAAATGATTGAAAGTGACTTTAATAATTACACACAACACACTTCTGGTTGGTTCATCAATTTCGGGCATGAAATCTTCAGAATTCGAAATTATTTTGTCTTTCAAAGCTATAGATCTTTGAGTCTTCTTTAATATGGAACTTGAATTAGCTCAATCCGATATCAGATTAAAACTTTATGCCCAAATTACGACAGATGCATAAAACTGGAATTTCCAAAACTGCACTTCGTTAAAACGCCTTTTCAAGTATCCAATCTCCAAAATTAATATGTCAAGTCCAATTTTTGCCCTTATTTGACCCACATTTTGTCCTAAATGATTTCATTATGTCCCAATATTATTTTATTTGCAAAATAAACTAAAACACATCAAAACATTCATCAAACCCGAGAAACTAAACAAAATATTAAGTAAAAGGGGCGGTAAATATTGATATATTTTCCGCTCATCAGTGCGATACAAAAATCATGTTTAGGAGTGGTACGCCTCGGGATCAGGTATCTTGCCTCTGTCAATTAAATCTTGACTTTCATGTTTGAGAAGGGTGAAATTATCTGTGAGCAATATTGGTTTAGATCTATGTATTGGGGTGTTAGGTTTGGCATCAGTCTTGATTCCAGTGGTTTTAATAGTCATTGTCTTTTAATATCATCCAAAATCCTAGACATTGGTTCTCCGAGGTTGGAAAAATTTCATTTTCGGATGGTGTCTATTTTTATTTTTCATTTTTTAGATTCCTCGAGCCTTCCCTATGGCTATTATTGTATTGCCTTTGGTCCTAGGGCTCCTTGTACTTGGCTTTTACTAAGAAATCTGTTAGTTTCCTCCCATCCTTTTTAGGTTTGGTCTCTTCATCTAAATAGTACCCCAACCCTTTCTAAGTAGTCTGCCCTTTGAAATCGGGTTGTGAGATTATGCCTTGACCTTACGCTCCCAGCCCATTGTTAGGCTCATAATTCATATTTTCCATGATCTTAGCCACTTTAGGATCTACCCATTCTTCAATGTTCGCTATGACTCAAAATCTTATGTAGGGCCGGTCCTTCAAGGCGGCCATAATATTACCCACATCAGTCTCTGATGTCTGAGGTGTTGTTAACTTAGCCACAACATTGTACAGGTTCTACAGCTGTTTTGCAATTTTATGCACGGTTATTTCCAATTGGTCTTTATGGGAACTATCATTGCTAGACATTTTTGTACTTACTAACTGACCTCTGCCAAATATGCCCTGCTCCATAATCTATTATGCCATTGTGATGGTTGCATCCCAAAGTGTTAGCATGATGCATGTACGCATGCAATACATGAGATGCATGAAATTCATGGTGTGCTCAAACATTAGCATATATCCTTCCAACCTTATTTCTCCTACACACATGGTAAGTCCAACATCTTCCCTAGTAATGGCTTAGCTCATGCACCAATGAGGAGTACATAAGTTCATTTCATTTTAAAATACAAAGACCGCCTATTTACTAATCATTAATCCTAATATGGGGATCGTGCGATTTTCTAAAATCGATTCACACCTTTAGTAATCACAGTTATTTTGAGATAGGCTTAAAACGTTTAAGAACATTCAAATAGGCCAAAACAAGGTGTACTCTTCTAGATAAAAGCTAGTATGGGTATCAGACTTATTTTTGGTATATTTGAATTATAACTAAACAATCTAGGCCCAATAAGGGTGGTCCATTTTCATTTTAAAGCATTTCACCTAATTATCATTAAAATAAAAACTTGTTCCAATACAAAAGGCCAATTAAGTTTACACCCACGACAACAGGTCCAAAAAATTCAAAAGATTGGGGATCCAAACACAAGCAAAAAAAGAGGCTTCTATAGGATAACAACTATGGGCATTTCATGTGGGCTTATAAGGTAAGATTTGGGATCTTACCAGTTTAGGGTTGCCCATAACTAGGTCTCCCCACTCAAGGGTCTAACCAACCAAGTGAACGCACATTTTTATACCTAAGGATATAAAAGATTGCCTATAATTAGGTCCCTTATCCAAGGGTTCAATCGAACAAGTGAACGCACCTTAATGCCCAAGGGTACATGCCAAAAAGTGATGGTTATCATTATATACCAATCCATCGCCTTGAGTGAAAGCGATTTCTCAATATGTAATGCCATCAGGGTTAAAAATGGTATGTAAAAGATGAAGACATGGTTCTTCTCATTCTCGCCATAAATACTACAAGGCATATTTTTGGGGCCGATTCTCTATCCCAAATGGAGTCGCCATAGCGGGGTTTACCGTTATGTCTATATTATCGATGAACACTACACGATTCGGTTCTCAGTCCATAGAGTGTACAAATAGTCCAACGGGAAGACTAACCAGAGAATAAGAGAGTCGCCACCATGCATGAGACACCGAGAATTATTTAAGGCTGCACTACACCTCTCGCAAAGTTCGACCTTAAGATCGTTTGGATTTGGAATGGTCCCTTACTGATGCCAATATAATATTTACACTCAAAAGGCGCATCCCCACATCTTATAATGCAAGATCAAACAAATGTGTTTTAAAGTAACACACAAGGCGCAAGAATGAAATTAAATGTGATATATAAACGTAGTATAATTATATGAAATCCAAAATACATGAACGGAATTACAACAATAATAAAAATATAATTAAAACGATAAATAGGTTATAAGAATAAATAATAGACTAATAAAGTAGTGTAAAGCATGATCTCAATGGGTCTGGCTTCGAAGAGGCCTGGCCAGATGTAGCCATAGTAGGCCAGAAATTCCTGTCAATGTCCCTTCAGACTCGCTGGAATCCCAGCTGGATGGCTATGTATTCCTGAAACATATAACTATAATAACAGCGAAAGAAACACTATTATCACTATAATAAATCAGATAGTATGTTTGCAGTGGGCCTGGCCTCGGAGAGGCTTGACCAAATGTGACATGGGAGTCTGACTGGACTTATGGAAAGTCAAGCTGCATATTCTGCACAATCCAGAGGCATATCATCATTATAACAGTAAGCAAATCATCACAATAGTTTTAAATGACCCAAACAATATATAGGCAGTAGTAGTGCCAAAATAACATTCTAAAACATGCATAACAGTAATGAATCAAAGGAAATATCCATCTTTTTCATGGTACGTGGAATTGTATCCTAAGTACGAACTATACTATCTTGCATTCAGAATCAGCTATAGAACGAATGTCTGAGTTTCCATCCGATATACCATTGGGGAATCATATGGCCTAATATATATATGTCTCGAGAATATCTGGCCGAATCTTTGATAGATCAGGCCGGATATCCTTCACGGACCGGACTCAATCAGATATTGTGTCTTGTGTAATTGACAATCTGCCCACTCAATGACAGTTGTGTTAGGCCGACCGGATCAAGTGTTTTCAAGGTACATATGGCCAGATTTTCTAGTTAGAGGCAAGGTAGGCCAAACATAGGTGATGTCCAGCCGGCTTTTGGCTGCGTTCTTTGGAGTTCCATTCCTTTCTAGCATTCATCATTACAATTACCTATTTCAGAAAATGTCCCCGTAAGAGACTCATCATCGGGCAAGGCATAAAAAAACAATGTATACAATGATGTTATCATATAAGACTAAACCAAGAAATAAATGAATTTCTTTTAATATCTGTTAAATAAAGAAATTCGTATTGGTCTAATAGATGATCATATATGAATTGATTTGAATCATGAGTGTCCTATGAAAACCTGCATGGCAGACTATGTCTTTAGATTTACAAAAGTGAGGTCGGTGTAGCAATCTTGATCAATAACTACATACTTTGGGGAGATGGTTTGATATGTAGCTTCGAATATTTTACATAGATATAGAATTCACTCATTCTTGCGAGAAGTAGATAAATAGTTTCTTTAAGGGTTGGTACGACACTTGAAAAATTAGAGCGTTCAAATATTTTTATTACGAATAGAAAGATAAAATTCATAATAATTATAAATAAAGTATTCATTACTTAAGGAATAAGAAATAATATGAGAGGTATAACGGACAATATGACCCGCTCTAATTACAAGATACTCATTGAGTGTCAATAATTATGCAGTAATTATATATATGGATGCCGACATGGATCAATATAAAATATATCTACAGTGACGAGAGCTTAGCTTCAGGTTTTTAGTGGAATAATTTGAAGTTAATAACTCATGATATTTGATTAGAGAGTTTTAATCAATATCCTGATATTATTAAATCTAGGAGCTGTAGTTTCATTTGGTCTTCTACCTCGATACACTATAGGAGGTCGTAAAATAATTATAAATGATTAAAAATTTATTTAAATCATAATCGGGAACTATATATTAAATAATTTAATATAAAGTTTCAATGCACTTGATTATGAAATAATCGAATATTTAATTTAAAGAATTTAAATTGTTTTAATTTATTGCCAATACATATAGGAAACTTGGAAAATAACTTATATATGTTAAGACTTTTAACATATAACTCATTGCACAACACTAAAATATTTAAGATTGAAAAACCTAAAACTAAACGGAAAAAGGTTTCTCACGATGATATATATCTGTGGCATCTTTGACTTGGCATTAACCTTGACAGGATAGACAGAATAGTAAAGAACGAATTTTAAGCTAATTAAAAGTCGACACTTTACTAGTCTGGGAGTCTTACCTAAAAGGGTAAAATGACCAAGAGACCTTTTATTGGAAAAAGGTCTAACGGCCAATAACCACTCGACTCGTACATTCAGACATTTGCGGACTAATAAATGTAAAAGCAAGAGGTGGTTATGAATACTTCGTCATATTTATTGAAGAATATTCCAGATATGGTAAGTTTAACTAATGCAGCACAAATCATATACCTTTGAAAAGTTCAAAGAGTATCGTGTTGCGGTTAAAAACCAATTAGGTAAAACAATCAAAACACTACAATCAGATAGTGGAGGAGAATACCTTAATATTGAATTCGATGGATTTTTGGTTAAGCATAGGATAGTATCCCAACTCACATCATTTGGAATACAACAGCAGAATGGTGTTGCAGAAAGCCGAATGGGTTTAAGGATTTATTTTTGTGAGTGAAGCGTACACTTACCATTGTTGGTTGCGAGTCATAACACATATTAAGAACTCGAGAACAATTATTTGTATTATTAGAGTGGTCATAACACTCTAGAATGGTAACTTATTATCTAATAATCATAATAAGCCTTAATTACTACAATTTTTACCAAAGCCAAGTATAACCATTTACTTAAAGCCATTATTCCAAGCAAATGATGACATAGATATTTTATATTTTTAATTACTTAATTTATTTAACAATTAAATAAGTTAAATAAATAATTAATATAAATATCTAAATATATTTATAATCATTTACATTAAATAACATAATATATATATCAATGACAAAAGTCAAAATATTATATTAGATAATTCATTAATGTGTATTTAAATAAATCATGTATTAAATACAAATGCACATTAATTATGAAATAATAGAAATGCCACCTTATGCATGAATTTTCATTTAACTATTAAATGATTCGAATTAACATATTTAATCCGATTAAATTTTATGAATAATCTGTATTATTCACAACTCATTGCCCAAGTGCTCAACGAGTACACTTCATATTGTGAGACTTTCTAAGTTTAGGTTTATCCGTCATGGAATTCAATTTTGTGTCCAAAATTTGCCCATTTGTAAATTATGACGACCTCAGTTAATCTCGCTAAGCTATTCAAGTCGAGGTCATTGCATACGTATAATCCATCTGTCATAGGCTATCCATATTATACTGAGGATATAGATAGGAATGTCAAATCCCTTAGGTATAAAATAGTCGACTTACAAATTTATGATCTCTAAGTAACACTCGGAACTCGCTTCTGCACTGTACCATGCATGGTTTTAACAAATCACAAACACGTGCAAGATACATATGCTTAAACAAATGACTAACATATGATATTTGATACTTACATGATATCATGAGCATGAGTCAACACCCAAAAACAAGTGGAGGTCTGATCTAAATAGATCAGTGACGTGACTGCCATCAAAGTGTGAATGATAACTCATATATCCACAGTGGTATCTCAAGTTCTAATGACCATTATGTTACTTGAATTGAGAAGATTTCTATTGACGTTGGTGTACCATCTATTAGGAAATCATCGGTGAGTCATTCAATGTTTATCAATTAAAACAACCATCGAAACAAGTCCCGATAGACGACATGTAATAGTCTCGTCAGATTTTACTAACTAACCCGTGTTAGTAAATCTTGATCATGAACTTTATTTAAGAATATACAACTTTTAATGTTACTCTCCAATGTCAATTACAAACTACGTTGTAACTGTACACTACGTTGTAAATCCTGAGGTATTTGTCTAATATATACATATCACTAAATCAGATTTAGTTTCAAACTAAAAAAGAAATTATTTGTGTTCATGAATCGGACATAAATAAGATCCAGATTGGCACTCTGAGCACCAACCCTATCAATTTCTCCCACTTTCACTAGTGCCAATCCATGATATCATATACACACATAAATATGTATCACATGTGCATGACCCTCAAGAGCTCACTTAGAACTCAAGTGATAGGCAACAACGAGTAGGTCCATTATTACAATTTTGGATTGTAAAATAAAAATCAAATATTTCCCTTAGACAACATCATTCATATTTTGTAGAACCTAAGTTCTACATCAATATGACTCCTATACGAAATCAATATTGTGCTACAGCTACTGAGTTTTCCAAGTATTTAGGGATCAAATCTAAAATACTATGCAGATAACCGCAAGCACAATACTAATATCAAAACTTCTAATCTATACGATCACTATACAACTTCATAAATCAATATTTCATAAGTTGTAACTAATTCCACTCACGCAGTAGAATCATCTGTGACACTCTCATTGCATCTTTTCTGACTCTATATGACATAGACCATCTACCGTCATAAATAGACTCAAATCTAATTTGATCCTAATGGTTGCAGACTATAATCTCCATGAATAATAAAGTTGTTCTCAATATCTCAAAGATACTAAAAAAACATGTTTCAATGCTATCTAATAAGTTACAGAATATCAAAATAGCTCGTAACAATTACAATTAATTTGATATATATAATCGTACATAATATAGTACTCATTATGCCGTCATCGTATGATGCATAAGATTGACTAGAGATTCTAATCAATTTCACTTTCGACTAAGGAATCATTCTTTACGAAAGATGAATACTATATCTGAGAGACTCACTAACTATCCAACAGTTACACTAACAGTCACATAGATAGTTATGTTGTGTCTTTTATTAGATCATATCAAATGCACGAGTAATGAGAGTATCTCACATGTCTCATAGTTTTATATCATATATAAAACTTTATATCGAATATAATAGAGACTACTCTAACTATATTCACGGAGAATATAAGACTTAGGTAAACTTTTTACCTCATTAACATCTCATTATTACCTTAATAATGATTAGGTTGTTTGGATATACAACATTAGAAAGAAATATGTATGCTCCCACTAACCCTAACAATTTCTCAAATGTATTCTCTATGCTTTGATAAAATCAGATAATTTGACTGATATAAAAATTAGAGATCACATATTTCCGGAAAGTTTATATGAGTCTACAACAGGCTCAATAAGCTTTTATACCAAACTGTGATTTTAGCTGAATACAAACTCCAGGGCCATTCTAGAACGGAATGCCACTTTGCATTCTTAGCCAAAATGCACAGTTTAATATTAACATTAACCAACAGATCTTTAATTGTTCAATTAGTATGACTAGAGAAAATTTTCCTCAAAATCTAAATTAGATTGCTAAGTTTAACCTTTCTCACTGTCATACTTCAAAGGTCAAACCTTTAATAAGCTCACTTTATTTTTACTGCACAAACCATTTGCATATTTTATTAATGATTCATAATAAAAGCTCAATCAAGTTCAAAACTTGATTGTAGTAAGCTATTAACAATATTAGATCTATGGTTTAATGATAACTTCTAGATTCAATATCAAATATCACTCCCACTATAAGTTATAGGATAATTTTTTCGATAAGAAAATAACAGAACCATTAAGTATCAATATTTCACTAATGATTCGGACATCATATTGGACTTATATGGAATATGTCTAAGGGTCTTTTCATCTTATTAATTATGTATTTCCATTCATAGTTTATCACTCTCACATTTGACTTTAATAAGACAAGTCTTTTCGACAATCGTCAACATCCGATGTTACACACCAAGTAATAAAACCATTTTATTTCTCAAGACTGTATAAAAATATATTCTATCAAATAGAATACAAGATTCTATTAAATAGAATAAATGAAAAATTTTTACTTGTACCTCTGAGGCGCAAGTACTTTCAATTGTATAACCATTATATAAAAGAAAGAAATATTCAAATCCCAAACTTTTCAAGATTCAAATTTTCTACTTATACATATCATATGTGTAATTGTAAAAACTAATGGAACGTTAATTAAAACGATGAATTAGTGTTACTGGAGCATATCACCAAGAGTATTGAAATTAATTCTATAATACTCAATATATAACGAATCAAATTATATAGGATTCGATTCCTCATACTCACCAATTCCATCACGATTGAATCATAAAATGATAATATTGAGTACGAATCATATTCATTAAATAATCTTAGAACTTATTGCCATGAATTTATTTGTTTGATCATATCAAATATTTTTGAACAATTCAAAGACTCACGATGAATTTTAAAGATACAGTTTTCAATATTTCAGATGGAATATCTTTGAATCAGTTAAAATATTATATTCGTATTTGATCATAAATACGTAACTAAGTCATAAATATTTATAGACTAAGTTACGAAGTAAATAAAACTACCTTAAGCAATTTACAATTCATTAAACTACATACATCTAATGTATTAGTTTAATAAATCTTGTAGTCCAATGATGATCATTAGTTAAATGAGATTTAATCACATTCCTAAATATAATATTCATTAAATGGATAAGGATATGTGGTGTGATCTTGTATCGGTCCATCTTTTACCATACAGAATAAACATCTAAAGCTTAAGTGATAAAATCTCATAAAGCACGGTTCTAAATTATTTACCTATTCGAATATTTTTCTTAATGCCAGTGAAGAATCTCGAGACATGAACCAATTTATATAAATCCTTACTACATAAGAAACTATTATATCTGAAAGACTACTATAATCTAGAACCTATTCTAGAAAACTACAATCATAAGAAGAGTCAGAAAACATATATAAAATATGCATGTAGTGGATTAAAAGTTTAATTCTATCAACACAATAGAATAAGGAAAACACAAGCAGTAATTTTCATAAAATTGCCCACTAGCTTTGTTATGAATTTTTAACCCAGCAGTGCATCCCAATACTTTACGTAATATCGTAATCCTCAACGGAAAATGGGAATTCAATAATTAAATTAAATTTCATAGTGAGAAGTGGACATCATGAATATATTTCGACTCACAGCTTTGGCACGTTCTCGCCTACGTATACTCACAGGTTGAAAACTCATTTTTCAATCACACTCACTGTGACTCCTTATTTTTGTCCTGACCATTTCTCGTTGTGACAGCTTTCGCACGTTCACATGAGGCATATCAAGGCTTTACTTGTCAATGAAAAACGCAAGCTACCGGTACATTCCTGAAAGCTTTGGCACGTTCAGGAATCCACTTTCACTTGAATTTGTCTCTTATCATATAAGTTCTACCGGTGCAAACGAAATACCATCAACTATAACTACACAGCTTTGGTACAATATAGTTATAGCATTGGGGAATCATTCACATCCGTATTGAGACGAACCAAGAAATAAGTGTTTGTAATACTAGTCATTATAATGCCTTATTTAACGGGGATTTTCCTAAATTGTCCAACAATCCGAAATTAATCAAATTAATTTCACATGCATGTGAAAATAATAAAATTTTATTAAATATCACATATCAAGCATGAAACATGTAATGGATGTAGGATCATACTCGCTCTGATACCATTTTATTAGGGTTCTATGTGGCGAAAGTGTGGTTTGAGTGAAATCGTAGTTTAAATTATTTTAACTTAACGAATAAATTATTTAATATCTACTATAAATAATTCATTCATATTTCACCTTAATATTTTATTCAATATAAAATAACGAAATAAATAATTTAGAAAACACCGTGAAATATTTACGAAATTATTTTTCTCTGCACAATAGCATAAAATACGTTTATGACCGAACCTGTAACACCCCAGTCAGCACGGTCATATCCGGTACAGTGAATCATCAAGCATAAAAATATGTTTCACACCTTAGGAATCTCGTCTGGAGGTTCTGAATAAATTTTTCAGTTTCAGCCTCTCTTTATAGCTTACCGGAGTCAATCACTAACCTTTCGTATTTTAGCCATAACTTTATCTTACGATCTCTGATTTTGATGAATTTTATATCTTCGGAAAGCTCAGGTCAAGACCTACAACTTAATGTTGAACAATTTTTAAATTTCGTAAAAGAAACTAGTCGAATATAGTTTTATTTTCAAATGAATAGTAACAATGATTTTTGAGATAAGTTTCTTACGTGGAAAAAGGTGAGCCACTTCTTTGAATCTAGAAAAATTAACTTTTGTCTATATGTAATACATTATTCATGTGTCTTCTTCATCCACCAAAATCATGAGATAGCTTTTGGAGAGAGAGAGAGAGCTCAAATTTTTTCTTTTCACTGTGCATCCTTGAAGGAAAATGATGACTTCAAGCTCCAACCCATGAAAGTTCAATGTCACCTCGCATGATTCTAAGACAATATTTAGGCATGCTGGTGAAGGGCGTCGGTCTGTGAGTGGATGTTGTCCCTTCATTTTGCTTATCTATGGTTTACGTTATGTTTGATTCTATCTCTAAACTTGTGCGATAGCTTCTTGTGCTTAGTTTATAATTTCTCTCATGCCTTTAGCTATGTTAATTCATATTAAGTTATATGATATCGTTCATGCCTTAAATTTACAACCTAAGTTTTGGTATTTTTCTATGTATTCAGGGTACGTAAGTATACCAATTTTCAGTTCATATGTTAGTTTATATATCACAGCTTAGATATTCAGTTCTTAGTTTTTAAGTTCAGCTACACCATGTTTTTCACATATATGTCCCATGTCTTAGCATGCAATAGTTTTAATTCATAATTCACAGTTCATTCATAGACTTGCAGTTCAAGAATTAAGCATCTTCACCAATTATGTTCTCAAATTAGACCTGTCAGTCTCAAGCTACCCATGAATCATACATGTCAGTTTTCAAAACTTATTTTTCAGTGTTAAAGATTATGACATATGATTTACATTTTGATTTTGGAATTGATGGATAAAACAAACATGTGCATATGTAGTTTCAAGATAATGGGGACGGTGCTACATAATGCCCATAAATCCTAGTTTTAGGGCCAGGGTGACATTATTGATTAGCACTCATGACTCTGGTTTAGTGACTTGGGGGACGACGCTACGTAACTTCCCAAGGCACTAGTTTAGACGTATGAGGGGATGGTGATACGTAACATCTTAATGCATCAGATTTTCTATAAGATACAACAGCCATGTGCACATGTAGTTTCAGGACTAGGGTACGGTGCTACATGTCGCCCTTAGATCCTAGTTTCAGGGCCAGGATGACAACATTGATTAGCGCTCCTGACTCTAGCTAAGTGACTTGGGGGGACAGCGATACATAACGCCTCAGGGCACTAGTTTAAGCGTATGGGAAGGTGGCGATACATAACACCTCCATGGGTTAGGTTTCTAACAGATTCTCCACTTACTTGAGATTTCAGATTTTCACACCATGATTTCCACACAGATTTTTGAGAATGAACCTAGTTTATATTTTTATGAGTTCAGGTTTTCTACAGATTTTCCAGTTACTTGAGATTTCAGATTTTCACACTATGATTTCCACACAGATTTTAGAGAATGAACCTAGCTAATATTTTTATGAGTTCAGGTTATCTAAAAATTTTCTAGTTACTTGAGATTTCAGATTTTCACACTATGATTTCCACATAAATTTTTGAGAATTGACCTAGTTTATATTTTTATAGTTCAGGTTTTCTACAGATTCTCCAGTAACTTGAGATTTCATATTTTCACACCATGATTTCCACACAGATTTTTGAGAATGAACCCAGTTAATATTTTTATGAGTTCAGAAGCATTTTTTTTTTTACAGTATTGTTGATTTTAACACAGATTTTCATTTATGAATTTCATCATATCATAATGAATTATATTTTTAAGGGTAATGTGTCCATGTCATGTTACATTACAACTTCAGTTATGCATGTCATGCTTCCCGATAGTCATGTCTAGCTCTTGTAGAATGTATATTTAGATCATTCAAATTCAAGTCATCATATAACATTTTAGCTGATGAGTGGTAATTATATCACTATTTCTCACTCATTTGACCTAATATTTTGTATAGTTTCTTGAGTTTTGTGAATATTTTGATGTGTTTTGTGTTATTTTGTAGATAAATAAAGTTCCAGGCCTCTCTGAAGGTGATTTGGGCCAAAACAGTGAAAATTGGATGAAAATGGCAAAATGGTCATTTCGCGCATCGCGACGCGCAAGCCTTTGGCGTCGCGATGCCTAACATGCGCCGAACAGTGCTAATGAGCGCTAACGTGCACCGTGCCACGTGTCACCATCACAGTCGATCTGCTAACGTGCGCCGTGCCACGTGTCATCATCCTACGGTGCCGACAGTCACTATCGCCAGATGTCACTCACCTATTAGCCACGTCATCGTCCACATCACCGATTGACCGAGTCAAAATGTCACGTCATCGCCACGTCATCATCAACCAATCACAGTGTGCCACGTGTCGCAATTCTATGGTGCCGATACTCACTTTCGCCACGTGTCACCACGTCAGCGCCATGTCAGCATCAATTATTGGCTCATTTATCCGAAATCGACACGTGGCGGATAAGAATCTGAGCCGACCAATAAGAAGCCGCCACGTGTTGAGTTTGCAACCACCATGCCACGTGTCGCCTTATCTCCTTATCCAGAATCACCACGTGTCAAGCCCTCATAATGCCACGCCAAAAATTACTGGCGTCGCGACGCTGGAAGCCTACCGGGGGTCTATAAATTGAGCTCGAGATTTCAGTTTTAGATGTACCATTCTCTCTGAATTCTCTGATGTAAATATGGAGTTTTCTATCTAGTTTCTTTTAATTTTTAGTTTTGTAATTAATTTTATTTACGTTCTGTAATAATAGTAATTTACTTTCTTTACTTTTTATAGTTTTTACTATTCACCATGAGGAGGTAACTTCCCCCTGCTAGGGTGAAAGGTAATTCTTTTACTATTGCTATTTAGATTAATCTCCCTTAAATATAATATATTCACTATTTAAAATGTGACTTAAAAAGGATACCGCTATATTGGTCGGTTGGCAATTCATTTTAATCTGGTTTAAACCTGACTATCAAGGATACCGCCAGATTGGTTGGTTGGTAATTAAATTTTCTTACCGCCTATAAGGCAGGTTTATTTTGGTTCCGCCTTTATGGCTGGTTGGACTTAATTTGACTTAATTAGGTTACCGCCTATATGGACGGTTGGTAAAATAATCACAAGTTAATATATTATATTAAGGGATATCTAAATAGTAATTAGTAAAAGTTGATCCTTTTACCTTAGCATTTTATTTTATTGTAATTTACTTTTCAGCTTTTACTTTACCGCAATTACTTTTCAGCATTTTTACTTTATGTCTTTTACTTTTAAGTTTTTACTAGCCCTAGTTATGTGTTAGTTATCTGGGGTTGTGATGAATTCTAATATCACCAGTTTATAAGGGGTTATTTTATAGTTTGGATAATTTAAAGGTTTACTTATTAAGTCTTAAGCTTAATGCTTCTTGTTGTCTGATCACCAATAAGATTGATGTGGTAAATCTAAAATAAACTTGACAAAGGAATTTTAGGTTTCAGCCTTAGACTTAATAGCCCACGATATTCCTTGAGGATAGATAACCCTTTAATAGATTTCCTTACAGGATAGACATATACCTGTCGGGCGGGGGTAGCCATAATTGGAACTTAAACTTAATGAATCCAGGTAATTTGGTTGACATAGACATATGGTTCAATTGGGTTAAACTGGGTATTTGCGTCTGACCATCGACAGAGGCTTTCGCATAATTTCGTGTTCCAGGTTAGTAAACCGATTTATTACACAAACATAAAATAATCACTTCATCTTTTAAAAGATATTAGAAAGATTCACAACCCTAGATCTTTGAGTCTTTTGTTATTTTCCTTAGTATTTTCTTTTGTATATTTTATTTATTTTAATTAAGGAAAACCACATTCAACCAACCAATCAAACAATCATTCTCTTCTCCCTATAATTAGATATTTGTAAATAAATAGATTCAACAATTAATAACAACAGTAGGAATTAAGTCCTCATGGGATCGATATTTTTATACTACTTGAACGATATGTGCACTTGCATTATACGTGTGTGTTTACGCCGGTCAAGTTTTTGGCGCCGTTGCCGGGGACTTATTTTTCTTGAGTTATTAATTTTGAATCTATCTAATTTACTTGTATCTAATTTTCCTTATTTTTATCTGTAATTTTTATTTCTTTCTTTTGTTTTCAGGTGATTAAAAAATGGAACATTATTGGGAGATTGAGAGATTACGAGCTTTACTAGAAGAAGATACACCACAAATCTGGGAGCAACAGTCCGGTTTTCTGAGGCCTGTTGTCCAGCCCAACAACTATCACTGGATGTCAGAACGAAGCAATATTACATTTGCTCATCAAAACGAAATGGGGAGATGTGTAATTTGTGATGGTAACCACTCGAGCGATCAATGCATATACTTTTCAGAGTGGCAAAATTATCAGAATCATTCAAGGTACGAAGAACCATCACATTTTCCATCTTATCCACCATCTACCTATGATCTTCATCAAGAACCAGAACCATCATAGGAAGATCAGTTGATTCACATGCTTAAAGATTGGTTTGAGGAATAGGAAGCTCAATTTGATGCACAAATTCAGAGTCAATCGGCGTCTATACAGAGGATGAAAAATCAAGTTAGGCAATTAACAGATAACCTGAATCACATATCTCACAGAGCAAATTCAAATAATAATGAAGAAGCCTTCGAATATCCTGAGATTCATCATGACATCATAACAGAGGACGAGGCTGAGCAGTATCAAGAATCAGAGGTATCAGTTCAGGAGCCTGAACAACCAGAGTCTCTGTTTAATTTCTATTATTTAGATTCTGACTCTGACGAAGAAGCTGAGCTGTTTGTACCAACTGCACCAACAAATGAGGATGGAATTCTATATTCTCAAAATGAAGATCTTGGAGACTGTTTTGCACTGATGTTTGAAGAAGACCTACCTGAACCTTCCATTCCACTCAGATCAGAGGATGAATACCTAAAAATGGCACTTTGCCATTTCACGGAGTCGGTGTCCAATATCGATTCTTTATAGGTAAAAGGATCAGTCTCTTCAACTAAGAGAACATCTAGACTCTTTTCTTGTATCAAATACAAGCGTTCAGGAGGTCTAGATAACTTTTCTGACCTACGGAGTGTGTATGTTGAAGGTCCTTCATCTACTTGAACTTCAGGTTCCTCCGTTGGTTCGTTGTTTTTCAGGTTGGACTTCATCAAGTTCAACATGTCTATGATTACCACCTTCTGACAAAAATTCTACTTCTAGAAATCTTGCGAAGCGAGCTACGAACACATTTCGATGCTCGGTATCATAGAACATATATCCCATAGTATTCGAAGGATATCCGACAAACCTAAACTTTTGCCCTCGAGGTGAAAGCTTATCTTGCTGAGTCAACCGAACCATATCTCATACGGAGTCGTAGGAACATCTTTTGAAGGAATCTTATTCAAAGGATGTGCTACTGTTAAAAGAGAGTAGCCCCATAAGAAATAGGGAAAATCTGTGAAACTCAACATCGATTGGACCATATCCAATAAAGTCCGATTTCTCATCTCAGACACTCCATTGTGCTGTGGAGTACCTGGATGAGTATATTGAGCGAGAATCTCATTCTTCTTCACATAATCAATGAACTAACCACTCATATATTCTCCGCCTCGATCAGATCGAAGGCATTTAATATATTGACCAGATTGTTTTTCTATTTCATTTCGCAACTCTTTGAAATTTTCAAAGGTTTTCGATTTATCTCGCATCAAATAGACATAACTATACCGTGACAGATCATTGTTAAAGGTAACGAAGTACGAATAACCAATGTGAGCAGTCCGACTTAGTGGACCACATACATCAGACGTTTAACACATATATGACCTAGCCGCATATGCCAAAGTTCAGTATTATTAACAGCAGGTAAAATACGTTTATTAATTAACATGAGGTCTAGATAACTTTTCTGACCTACAGAGTGTGTATTTTAATTAATTTAATCATTTAACAATTAAATAATTAATTAATTATTTAAATATAAATATATTAAATATATGTATTATATTTACAATAAATATCAAATACATATATATTTATGATATTAGTCAAATATCTTAATTTGACAATTAATTAATGTGTATTTGAATTAATCTAACATTAAATACAAATACACAAAAAATAGGAAATGACTATCGGGTCTCAACACATGTATTTTTCGTTTAAACTTTAAACGACTCTATAAATAATAAATATTATTTATAAATGTTGCCCTAGTGCTCTACGAGTATATTTCATTAATGAGACTCTCTAAATTCAGGCATATCCGCCACGAAATCCAATTTCGTGTCCATAATTTACCCACCCGTAAATTATGACGACCACGGATAATCTCGCTGAATCATACAGGTCGAGGTCATGGCAAATGTATAATTCTTCCGTCACAGGTATCCGGATATATCCCAGAGATATAGATGTAAACATCAAATCTCTATGGGACAATCTCGTCGACGTCTCTATTAGCAATCTCTAAAAGAACACTTAGAACTGACTTCTAAAGTGTACCACGGGCCTATGGTTTTTATCTGATTGCTAATCATATGGACTACATGTGCTCTGTACACAGAACTGACGGATCATATCTCGATACACACAGGACACCCTGAGGATCTATCCACACCCAACGAACAGGCGTGTACCGGTATAAACACTTACACGTCTATACGAGTCTCCAAGACTCATGGTTCATTGAGAAACCATTGGAATCATATATTCCAGTATACGACATGTATCGGTATCAACAGGTTTACTACACTGACCAAGTAGTGTAAACCTTGACCAGGAACTGTCTGAGAATGACAACGTCATGATACAACTCAATGTCAGTTGCGACACTTTTACAACAGCATCATGACTAGTCATTCTAAGGTCATTACGTCTTTACCATATTAAAAGATATATTATATTACAGAAACTGCTTATATTATTCATAATAATAACGTTTTACAATAGTATTCTCAAAGAAATACAACCGTGAATTGGCGCTCTGAGCACCAACCCCAACAAAATCTCCCACTTGCTCTAGTGCCAATATTGATTGTATCTAATACCCATCGACTCTACGTGTTTATCAAACAACTTCGGAGGTATGGCCTTCGTCAGCGGGTCTGCTACATTATCTTCACTCGGTACCTTACACGCGAAAATATCCCATCGCGACATAATCTCTCGAATGATGTGGTATTTTCGTTCCACATGCTTCGACTTCTGATGCGCCCTTGGTTCATTTGCTTGCGCAATGGCTCCAGTATTATCACAGTATAACGGAATTGCATTCTCGATACTTGGGACAACTCCCAATTCTGTGATAAAATTCTTTATCCATACAGCCTCCTTTGCAGCTTCAGAAGCTGTAATATAATCCGCCTCAGTGGTGGAATCTGCTGTTGACCCCTGTTTGGAACTCTTCCAACAAACTGCACCTCCGTTAAGGGTAAAGACGAATCCAGATGTAGACTTTCTATCATCGGGTCCGATTGGAAATCGAAATCTGTATACCCGTTAACTTGCAGTTCGTTTCCTCCATAAATTATCAACTTATCCTTAGTACCTTTAAGATACTTCAGGGTATGTTTAAGGGCCATCCAATGGTCATTATCTGGATTAGACTGATATCGACTAGTTACGCTAACAGCGAAACTGATATCAGGCCTCGTACATAACATGGCATACATTATGCTACCCAAACACGAAGCATAAGGTTGGTTAGACATTCTAACATTCTCATCTTCTGTTTGTGGACTCATCTTCTTCGAAAGATGAATCCCATGTCTGAACGGTATGTTTGTTGTCTTACAGTTACCAAAATTATATCGTTCCAAGATTTTATCTATGTACGTTGATTGGGATAACCCAATCAGCGCCTTTTGTCTATCTCTATAGAGTTTTATCCCTAAAACATAGGAAGCTTCTCTCAGGTCCTTCATGGAGAAATTCTTACAGAGGTACGCTTTGACGCTTTGTAACATTCCTATGTCATTCCTAATGATTAGGATGTCATCAACATATAGGACTAAAAATACGACCATGCTCCCACTGGCCTTCTGATACACACAAGATTCTTCCGAATTCTTGAGAAAACCAGACGATCTAATAATCTCGTCGAATCGAAGATTCCAACTTCGTGAAGTTTGTTTAAGTCCATAAATGGACTTCTTAAGCTTAAACACCATACCCGAATTTTCACTGGATGCAAAACCTTCCAGCTGTTCCATATAGATTTCTTCATCAAGAAATCCATTTAGAAAAGCCATTTTGACATCCATTTGCCAAATCTCGTAGTCATGATACGCAGCTATAGAAAGTAAAATCCTAATAGACTTAAGCATTGCAACTGGTGAAAAAATTTCATCGTAGTCGACACCAGGTCGCTGCGTGTAACCTTTTACTACCAGTCGGGCCTTGTAAGTTTCAACCTTACCGTCAGGCCCTCGCTTCCTTTTGTAAACCCATTTACAACCGATAGGAACAATTCCTTCGGGAAACGGAACAAAGTCCCAAACTTGATTCTCATGCATTGAGTCTATCTCGGATTTCATGGCACTTTGCCATTTCACGGAGTCGGTGTCCAATATCGATTCTTTATAGGTAAAAGGATCAGTCTCTTCAACTAAGAGAACATCTAGACTCTTTTCTTGTATCAAATACAAGCGTTCAGGAGGTCTAGATAACTTTTCTGACATACGGAGTGTGTATGTTGAAGGTCCTTCATCTACTTGAACTTCAGGTTCCTCCGTTGGTTCGTTGTTTTTCAGGTTGGACTTCATCAAGTTCAACATGTCTATGATTACCACCTTCTGACAAAAATTCTACTTCTAGAAATCTTGTGAAGCGAGCTACGAACACATTTCGATGCTCGGTATCATAGAACATATATCCCATAGTATTCGAAGGATATCTGACAAACCTAAACTTTTGCCCTCGAGGTGAAAGCTTATCTTGCTGAGTCAACCGAACCATATCTCATACGGAGTCGTAGGAACATCTTTTGAAGGAATCTTATTCAAAAGATGTGCAACTGTTAAAAGAGAGTAGCCCCATAAGAAATAGGGAAAATCTGTGAAACTCAACATCGATTGGACCATATCCAATAAAGTCCGATTTCTCATCTCAGACACTACATTGTGCTGTGGAGTACTTGGATGAGTATATTGAGCGAGAATCTCATTCTTCTTCACATAATCAATGAACTCACCACTCATATATTCTCCGCCTCGATCAGATCGAAGGCATTTAATATATTGACCAGTTTGTTTTTCTATTTCATTTCGCAACTCTTTGAACTTTTCAAAGGTTTTCGATTTATCTCGCATCAAATAGACATAACTGTACCGTGACAGATCATTGTTAAAGGTAACGAAGTACGAATAACCAATGTGAGCAGTCTGACTTAGTGGACCACATACATCAGACGTTTAACACATATATGACCTAGCCGCATATGCCAAAGTTCAGTATTATTAACAGCAGGTAAAATACGTTTATTAATTAACAGGAGGTCTAGATAACTTTTCTGACCTACAGAGTGTGTATTTTAATTAATTTAATCATTTAACAATTAAATAATTAATTAATTATTTAAATATAAATATATTAAATATATGTATTATATTTACAATAAATATCAAATAAATATATATTTATGATATTAGTCAAATATCTTAATTTGACAATTAATTAATACAGGTCGAGGTCATGGCAAATTTGATAATCTCGCTGAATCATACAGGTCGAGGTCATGGAAAATGTATAATTCTTCCGTCACAGGTATCCGGATATATCCCAGAGATATAGATGTAAATATCAAATCTCTATGGGATAATCCCGTCGACGTCTCTATTAGCAATCTCTAAAAGAACACTTAGAACTGACTTCTAAAGTGTTCCACGGGCCTATAGTTTTTATCTGATTGCTAATCATATGGACTACTTGTGCTCTGTACACAGAACTGATGGATCCTATCTCGATACACACTGGACACCATGAGGATCTATCCACACCCAACGAACAGGCGGAGGTCTGATCTAAATAGATCGGTGACGTGACTGCCATCTAAGTGTGGAAGATGTCTCATGCGCCCACAATGGTATCTCAAGTCAAAGAATCACAAGTGCTACTCAAACCAAGAAGATTCTTTTTGATGTTGGTGTACCATCCATTAAGAATCTTCGGTGAGTCATTCAATGTTTATCCGCTATAAACACCTATATGTCTATAGGAGTCTCCAAGACTCATGGTTCAATGAGAAACCATTGGAATCATATATTCTGGTATACGATATGTACCGGTCTCAACGGGTTTACTATACTGACCAAGTAGTGTAAACCTTGACCAGGAACTGTCTGAGAATGACAACGTCATGATACAACCTAATGTCAGTTGCGACGCTTTTGCAACAGCATCATGACTAGTCATTCTAAGGTCATTACGTCTTTACCGTATTAAAAGATATATTATATTACAGAAACTGCTTAAATTATTCATAAGAATAACGTTTTACAGTAGTATTCTCAAAGAAATACAACCGAGAAATGGCGCTCTGAGCACCAACCCCAACAATTACATGAAGCTCTAGGGCGTAAATCCCAACAGTCTCCCACTTGCATTGGAGAAAATAGGACATGTCACGTAATCCTAGACCATCTAGGTGACATTCAAACACTTTAGCTGACATGGTCTTTGTAAACGGATCAACCAGGTTCTCTGCGGATGCAATCTTTGTGACAGAAATGTATCATATCTGCATTATCTCCCTGATGAGATGATATTTCATCTCTATATGCTTTCCCCTCTTGTGACTTCTTGGTTCCTTTGAATTCGCTACAGCACCACTATTATCGCAATAAAGTGTGAGTGGTTTATCCATATCTGGAAGAACTTCCAGATCTCCCAAGAAGTTCTTGTTGGGGATTTATCATCAGGTTGGTGCAGCGGAAGAAACGCGGTTCGAGCGAAATCTTAATTTAAAATTTTTAAACTTACGAATAAATTATTCAATATCCAATATTAATAATTCATTCATATTTCACCTAAACATATTTATTCGATATCAAATTATTTTTCTTAGGAAATTAAAAAAACCAATTTATTCTAATTACTCAATAAATAAAAACTGAATTTTTAATCCAAAAATCATATTTATCACTAATTGCCGTGAGACCCCAATACTTTGTATTTTGATAATTTTAGTCCTAATGTGTCAAATACAAATATAAATGATTTCAAATCACTACCAAAATGATTTATATATGTCTTATACATGAAAATACGAATTACAACTCAAAACCCACAATTTCCCCAAATTGCCGAGAGTTGCTACAACTTTCCAAATTTTACATTTTGGTCCAAAAATGTTCAAAACAACATTAGATGATATCCAATCAATACCAAAATAAATGTACATCATATATACATCATTATACAACCCATATATGAAAAGCCTCAATTTTGGTTTAAGTTAATAACCATAATTTCTCAAATTAGTCCAATTAACAAAATTAACCAAAATTAACCAAATTCAACACTTTAATTTAATCTCTACAACACCTCTCGCCACTTTGAAACAACTCAAGAATAATTCTAGGTCATCAATGAGTGGCCTAACAACTCTAGAATGGCAACAAGATCATCAAATGATCAAAAGTGTGCTTATACACTATTTATAAGCATACTTTGTTAAACACACATGTATACATCTTTCATTCATGCTTCCAACCATCATAACACAAACACAAGAGAGTAGAAAAACTTAATAACAACATATGTTAATGATATATGTCAAATGTCATAATTTGACAATTAATTAATGTGTTTAATAAAATCAAGTATTAAATAAAAATACACATTAATTAGGAAATGACCAAAAGGCTGTAACATCCCGCCCGAAGCCAGGATGCTATCGGTAGGAGACAGGAAAACCCATCTCCATAAGCCTCTGATGTTACTAAAATTTCGGCATGACCTCTGCTAAAAATCATGAAACCTGGACCAAAGTCCAGCACCTCGAGACAACTTGTTTATGCAAACTCAAAATATATGAAACTATCATCTTGGCCTCAGGCCATAACTCAATAAACGAAATGAAAATCACTTGGCCTTCGGCCAAAACTCAAAATAATACTATACTATTACATAATCCTTTACATATGCAATACAAGTACAAATAAAAATCCAAGGGGTCGTCAGGACCAATAACTTGACCCATGACTCAATGACTCTCTTGACTGCAATTGGGGCGATCCACTGTTTCCAAAGTCTTCACTGACGATTTGCTGACTCAGTATGACTGCTACTGACCTGCAAAACTAACAAACTGATGTGGTGTGAGTCATAAGACTCAATAAGTTACCATGCATGCATTCTAATAATAAAAACTTCAATATTATTTAAAACTTAACTTATATCATTGCTTTAATCACATTTGGAAAAGAAAGCCTCATATTGGTAAGTTAATTATCTTTCTTTACTCATAACTCGTGTACTAAAATTTTAGCGTGAAATCTTACTAATGTCTGATCTCTACCTCAAGTTTGTATTTACTTAAGCCAATTCCATTTTATTTATTATCTTTGATATGTCATTGTTTACATATCTTAGTTCTAAAATTTTCTAACTTCCTTAACTCTTACCTTAACTTACCATGTATTTATTCTTACCACTGTCTGGTCTATCATCTTATATTCACGTTCTAAAAACAACACTTACTAAGTCTTATCTTACTCGTTTATCCAACATGTATAATTCAGAATTAATCATTTCATTCTATAACATAACTCTTAGTTGACTTGTCATCCTTACACGCTATAAATACATACATACGCTTTTACCTTCTTTGAAAACTTTCTTTGTAACGACCTTTCCTTTACCTGTTACCTATGAACATCGCATATCTCGTACATACACATTCCATCATACATGCAAGGCCTTATATATGCTTCATATACTACTTACCATGTGCCTGAACTCATGCATCATAATCATATAATACATATCTGAACTCATGCATCATAATCACATAAGACATATCTGAACTCATGCATCAAAATTCATTATGTAACATAATTCTCTTATTCATTTGCACATGCTATAAATATATATTCTCATGCAGCAACTTGAATACGTATCTCAAAAACTCATTCTATCTATACTTGTCACAATCTAAATCTAAAACTAAAACTGAAAACTGAAATCGGAAGTCATTTCTGAAAACTGAATTCCAAACTGAAATTGGAAAACGCTTCTAAAAATCAAATCTCTGTAAACTTACTTGAAAACTAGTGCTCTATAAATCTTGTCTGAAAACTGATTATAAAACTGGATTTGAAAGTTTACATGAAAAATGTATATGAAATCTGTAATCTCATTCTCAAAACTGTATTTTCTTGTAAAAATCATTTCTTTCTAAAAGTTCTGTTCATAACAACTCTCTTTTCTGAAAATCTGATCTGAAAAATTATTTTTCTGGAAATCTGATATCTGTAAACTGGTCTGTATCTGAAAACCTTGACGTATGAGGGCGTTACGTATCGTCATCCCCCATATGCCTAACTGGGGCTAGCAGTGCAAATCCATGACTTTGGAGCGTTACGTATCGTCGTCCCCCAAAGCATGCCACTACTGTCTCTGAAACTGGTGGTCTTGGGGTGTTACGTATCACCGTCCCCCAAGCCACAAACTAGAACTGGGGGTGCGGAGCTATGCTACAACCCAAGCTCTAAAACTAGGAACTAGGGGCATCTGTCATCCCTAGTCCTGAACTAAGATTTGGGGGTGTTACGTATCGCCGTCCCCCCAGTCCTCTACATGTGCACATGTGTTATCCTTCAATTCCATCTATGTATCAAGTTGCATACTGAGGTGAGTTTTTTCCCTATGCCTCGAAAATATAAAAATCATGTATCAAAATTAAAGATTTTCTAAAACCTTTCGTTTCTAAAATTCACTGTAAAGTAAACTGGCTATCTTCATAGAAACTGAAAAGTAAATCTCATTTTTGAAATAAATCAATAATTAAGCATGAAAACATAAATAAAGTTTCCTATACATGCTCATCATTATAACATTTTGCTTAATGCATATATTCATATACAAATACTCTTTATGCTCTCTTAAACATGCATTCAAATACTTGTATACAATATACATACATACTATATACATACTTATTTATTTCTCCATGCATACTTACATGTTTTTTGTACTTCAATACACACAGTCTCTTGTTTATACATATATACTCTCTTTCACATGCATACACATATGCATACATACTAACATACATACTTGTTTCTGCCTACTTACGTGCCTATTTACTCATACATGCTTATACTTATCTATGTATGTACTCGTGATCTTATTTTTGTATTCTTCTACACGTATTTGTACATATATAGTTACTTCCTTATAATTTATCATTCTTTAAAATTTAATCCCATTCCCTAGGGTTTAGTTTCTACAACCCCCAATCCCAAGTATCCTTATATTATACTCATATGTATTTACTCACATATCACGTATACATATACTTATAAAATTTCTTTATTATCTAAATTCAAACAGAATACATATCACAAGTATTTATCACATGGATTACTTACCTGGCTTGGTAGACACTCATAATCCTGGTCCGATCTGTCAAAATAAATAACAAAACAAGGTCAGAACCGCTATTTGCGGAACTTTCTACTCATCTATAATAAACTTCCGGACCTTCCCGGAATACACGAATCATCTCTGATTCTACGGTTCAAGCTTCATTACTCTAATATATCTTTCTATACTATTCTAAACTAGATAGATAGCTGAGATTCTCATTTTACGCTTTTGTGAAAAATCTTGCGGAATAGTTTTCGCAAATGCTGCGGAAGGATCTTGAACCTTCCGAACGTATCCAGAATTACTCAATTACTCTCGCATTATCAAATTTAAGTCATATCCATAGTTACAGTCATCAACGCTCAATCAAGCGAGAAACCCGGTTTCACCGAAAATCTGCTTTATCTATTGGATCGATCTAATCTAATCCGTTCTCACTCGGATTCTACGACAAGCACATATTCAACATATTAAAGCTCAAACAACTCAATTTATAACACTATGCTGCTCTACGAAGCTACTGAAAACATCCGAATATTTAGCGAAAAACTTGAAATGAGCGACTTTTTACCGAGAGCTCTTACCAAGATTTCGAAGCCATATACGGACTCCAAACGATCCCACGAACGCATTGGAATCGATGAAATTCCGATCGGAGCTACTGTTCATGTCAAGGTTACTGTTCACACGTGGCTTCCCTCCTTGTTTCGCGAGATTCCGGGCATGGATCGGAGAAACCGTCACCACCACCTCGTAGTACTCGTCGAGGGCTTCGATTTGGAATGTGGCTCGGGTCGTGAATCAAACCGACGAGCCGAAATCGTGAAACCCATCAACTCACGTTTCTCTCTCTGTTTGCACCGATTCCAGCGTTCCATGCGACGGTGCCAGCCAACAGCAGGTGCGTCGTGGTCAGGCGCTTCAGGGGTTGGTGGTCCGCTGGCGCGATGTTGGTCGGAGGGCCACCAGTGAAAGGCTTCTCTCTCTCCCTCTCTCTTCATGTTCCTTCTCATTTTTTTGTAAAATCCAACAGTAACTTATAGTGCCATTGTCCAGAAAAAACTAAATTACCCCAACTTATAAGGGTATTTTAAGAAATAATCTATTTTGAAGCCCTTCTGATGTGATTTTCGAAAAGTGTTCAACATAAAAGTTATTCGTCTCAGAAAAACAAGCCTGATGGTTCAAGAATCAACTTAATCATAGTTTGTTTACTATTTTCGTTACCAAAATGACAAACTTTACGCGCATAATAAATATTGTGTAATTGATTTTTGAGACGACGCGTCTTCTAATGCGACAAATCTTCATTTTATATTATTATGATCCTTATATCATCGCTTGAACTCTTATGCTTTATTATCATCCTATTCCGAGACTATAACTTCAGTCCGGGAACCTTCCAGAAATGTCCTGAAAATTTGGGATGTTACAAAGGCCTCATCCCTATGCATGTATCTTTCGTTTAACCGTTAAACGATTTATAAATAATCAGTATTATTCAAAAAAGTTGCCCTAGTTCTCTATGAGTATATTTCATTAGTGAGATTCTCTAACTTCAGGCATATCCGTCACAAAATCCAATTCTTGTCCATAATTTACACACCCATAAATTATGACGATCATGGATAAACTCGCTGAACTATACAGGTCGAGTTCATCGCATACATATAATCCCTTTGTCGCATATATTCGGATTATTCTAGAATATAGATATTAAAGTCAAATCTCTATAGGTATAATCATGTCGACATTTCTATTAGCAATCTCATAATAACACTTAGAACTTACTTCTACAGTATACCACAGATCCATGGATTTAATGTTGGACAATTATGACCCATAGTGTCACTATTTGTACAAATCATGGTGTTGTTGTACAAATTAACTATGTGACAAATGATATTGCACTCTTATCATTTGTGATTAGATCACCAAGATATATAAATGATAAGAGGTCCCTATGATTTGTTCCTGGATTGAGAATGATATGAGACAATATCAGTCCACGAAGGATAAATCATTAAATATCCCTAGTCAGGGTATTATTGAGATTGGATATCGATAAATAAGTAAAAGACTAGTATTACACTTGTGCGCTTTGTGAGGGCACAACAACATAGTTCTCATATATTTGGGTATAGGATACTCATGCAAGTGTAATAGGATGTTGTGTTTTACCGATGGTACGGGAAACAGCTTCGCTCTGGATAGACCCCTCGGAATTCCATTGGTAGTATGACTATGTGTCTATGGAAGTCCGAAATCAGGGTAGGTGTATTTGGTCTTAACCTAAGACTTGCACCGCTAATACTTGCGACAATCAATAAACTTTGGTTTTGGTCGTCCAGGGCTTTAACCGGTTTCTGTGTACGCCTCTTCTGGGTATATCGAGAATCGTAGTGTGTTGGGTGTGATGTCAAGATAGAAGTGTCACTCCAGTCATATGGAGTTGATGATCGCGAAGGGATACAGAACTGGTTCTCTAAAAAGGTTGCAACCATCGGGATAATATGACTTGGTCATGATTATCCGATAATAAAGAGACTAGTTGCTCGTAATCCGATATATGCTTCGTACGGGGCAGACACTGTACCAGCCCCAGGCCTTGCATGTGATCATCTGATACTGGATCGAAATACGCAATACTACGTATACTACGCCTGATATAGATCCTTTATTTCTGTAAGGAAATTTCTGGAGAATTGGGTAGGTATGGCGCTTTGTTAGAAGCCAACCTTGTCTTGTAAATCGGTAAAACGTAGTACTAGGTACTTACGTGTTCGGATAGTCCGACGACCAAATTTACTGCCAACATATCTGGGGATCTCATGGGTCACTTCCCGAAGATCCAGGCGTAATAAAGAGACTAGTTGCTCGTAATCCGATATATGCTTCGTACGAGGCAGACACTGTACCAGCCCCAAGCCTTGCATGTGATCATCCGATGCTGGATCGAAATACGCAATACTACGTATACTACGCCTGATATAGATCCTTTACTCCTGTAAGGAAATTTCTGGAGAATTGGGTAGGTATGGCGCTTTGTTAGAAGCCAACCTTGTCTTGTAAATCGGTAAAACGTAGTACTAGGTACTTACGTGAGTCCGAAGACCGAATTTACTGCCAACATATCTGGGGATCTCATGGGTCACTTCCCGAAGATTCACAGATGACGTAAGACTCGCACTTTAAATTAATCTGGGATTAATAAAATGAGAGAGAAAATTAATCTGGGATTAATTGCAGAGATATTTTATCTGGGATAAAATATGAATAAAAGAGAGATAACAATTAATTTGGAATTAATCGATAAATTAATATATTCGATATATTAAACGAAATTGGATTTCGACGCGGAATTAAAATTAGATTTTAATTCGGGCGAACGAGTTAATTTAGAATTAATTCGTTAGCAATGTGAATAGTGACTTCGCTAGGCGAATCATTTAATTGCGTCGCAACGGAAAATTCATTAATTTAGAATTAGCAAACCCGAGACCGAGATTGTTTGCGAGCGTATTCGCATTTCAAATTCGAGTGCGGCACGCAAGTCAAATCAAGCGTCAAATCATTAGTCACATCAAGCGTCAAATCGCTAGTCACTTCAAGCGTCAAATCACTTGTCACTTTGAGTGATGTGACTTGACAACTTGATTGACTTGATGTAAGTTGATGTTTGAGTGTTTGACACTCAAGTGTGATGGTTGATGTGAGTTGTTGGATTAATTAAAAGTTATTTACCTTTATTTGATTTTGGTAATTGACTTTTAATTATTTTTGTATTAGATACACAATTGGAACAACAACACACATATCTCTCTCATTTTCTTTTACTTCTTCTCTCTCTCGCCCAACAATGGCACTTCTTCACTGGTTCTGTTTTGCCGTGAGCCAAGGAGAAAATGGGAAGCAAGTGTGGTGATTTTAGTGGCAAAAATCACAAGATCTAGCACTCCGAGAGATATGCGAAGGTGATAGGGAAGTCCACCCATGAGCCGGGAATCATTGACGAAGCTTGGAGCTTGGATTCTTGAGCAACAATGGCCGAAAATGCAGTGGGCTGTGACAGTGGACTGCCAAGCATGTAGTGATCATAAACTGAGTTTTTGTTCGTCAAAGCGTCGCTCAACCGATCGATGTGAGTATTCCACAACTCCGTGATGTATCCGCATGTTTATTTCTTGCTTTATAATCGATCCTCGGGACTTAGAGATATCCAACAATGGTATCAGAGCAAGGTTAAGCATGAAAATATTTTAGGGCTTAAAATTGGGTAAAATGTTTTTGAGCATGATTTGAATGAATTGGATGTTTGAGTATGCTTATAACATGTTTAATTGAAGTTTGATTGGATCAATTTTAAGAAATTGTGATTGGATCATTTTTTCCCCAATTGAATGGCTTTGCCGAATTGAACATAGCCCTAATTCTTGGTGATTTTTTGATTTTTGATTCATTGGATGAGTTGGAATCAATTGGGATGTTGATTTAATGTCGATTGTGGAATTAATTGGATTGAAACCGAATCGGACACAAAATCCCCTCCATTGCCAAGAGTAGTAAAGCATGTAAATGGGCTTGATTTTTGTTGTTGGACATGATTTAATGATGATGAGCATGATTAATTAGGCTAATATGGTGTTTTGGAAATATTGATTTGGGGTGATTAATTGTGTTATACACTTTAGGTATTATTGTGAAATTGGATTTTGTAATTTAATTGAAATGGGCCTAATTTTGGAAAATGGACTTTGAAAGTTGTTATTGGGCTTATTGGGCTTGGTTGTACTAAGTTGGGTTTAGGCAAAATTGGTTGGATCCATTGGCCCAAAATCGCCTCCATAAAGCCCAAATGCGACAAATGGACCTTTAAAGTTTAATTGGGCCTAATGGGCCTAAATTGATTTTTGGCTTATGGGGTAACTCTCGGATTGGACTTTGGTTATTGGGTTCGACCCGAGTTGACCAAAGTCCACGCCTTAAGAAATTAATTAAAAGCCCATTGGACTTTAATTAAATAAATGTTGACGTTAATCGGGCTTTGAGACCCATAGCGATTAAATTTGGAATTTAAGTCGTAAAGGTTCGTCAAATAAAGTGTAGTATTTAATTTGGAATTAAATAGCGAATTAGTTTTAAATACAAATTGAATTGGATTTAATTATGTAGTTTAATTTAATTCGAGAATTCGTACTTTGAGTACTTATTCGCAAACGAGTTTGACTCGAGCAAAATCAAATCGTTGTTTAACATTGGATGGTCACTAATTATCAGATTAATTAATTTGATTAGATTGATTGATAACATGCATGTGTGAATATATGGTTGCGATGCATGAATAATGTATATCGGATGGATATTAGATGGTGGGGCAATTTTGGAAATTGTAATAAATTTGATTTATTAATTGGACCTGCGTGTCCAGCCTTATTACCTCATTATTCTTTGTATTCTATTCTCACATATTCCCCTCAATGTAAATGAGGTTTCTTTAGAAGTGTAGTGTAACGGGTAGAAGTAAATACTTGTGCTAGCGGGAGAGAGAAAGGGAGAGATTTGATCTAGGATCATTGTGTAAAGTATCCATCTGCATATCATTATTATTTTATTTATACGCGCTTTATTATGTATTTAGAATGCATGTTTAAGGGTGTATGATGATGAGACCTTAACAAAGATAATAAATTGGTTGCCAATTTGCACTCGAAAAACCCTCGCAAAATATTAAGCGTTTTTCCTTCCATTGAGTGATTCTTACTCAAGATCCAAGACTGGCATTGGCTTGTTGGCCAAAGTCAAGGCCTTTGTCCGTCGAGGATGTGTTTGAATCACGAAGGCTTTGTTCCATATTGGTGTCTTGTCCAAGTTGTGGTTTGTTGGCCAAAGTCAAGACCACTTCCTGTCCATCGACATTGATTACGAAGCTTTCCATGGTCAATGGGTTGCGCTTAACTAGGATCACTAAGTTTGTTGTGCCAAAGCCAAGGCTTAGTTGATTCAGAGGAAAAAGGTTAGGCAATACATTGGATGTATTGGCATATATAAGATATATGTTTCGGACTTGGATGTCCCCCTACTGGATCTAGGAATTGGATTGGATTCAATCGATCTCAGATATCTACCTAGTTAATTATCATACAATTTGTTGGCCAAAGTCAAGATTGTGTGATATTTAACGGGATCCTAGCATGCTAGGAAACACGGTTTCCCGAGTACTCGACAGAGGGTTAGAGACTCGCCGAAAATAATGGGAGGCAAGAATTGAATTTGCAATATTCATTTAATTACTTGCCATACGCGCTTAAATCAAATATCATTCATCAAATAAATTAAATGTTAGTTGGACTAATATTTAAATGTTGTTTTTAATAAATAGTTGGACTATATTCAAACTATTCATTTATAGTTGATTTTATAATTGGATTATAGTAATCAATATAATTGATTTTAATCTATTAAATTATAGTTGATTAAATTGTTGGACTATTGTAATTATTATAATAGATAGTACCGAAATCGTTGATTAAATAGTTGGACTATTAGAATCAAGATAGAAATTGAAATATTGACATTTAAAACATAATCCTAGGGAAAATGTATTTAAATGGTTTAATTTTCAAAATGGGAATAATTTCATGATGGTCCTGGAAACTAATAAGTTACTTTATTTGATAAAATAACATATTAGACCTAAGCCCGGAGTGAAGCAAATAGTAGAGCATAATCTTCGGAAGATTTGTGTAATGATAACTTTAGTGCTTAATCCATTAAGCTTGTCGTAGTAGACTCCTTAATTTCTGAATCAGAACTAAGGATTAGATTCTTAAAGTATGATAATTAAATTGAAGGATCTTCATAGATCTATTTTAGATCTTAGAAGTACTAAATTGCAATACTTAACTCTTGGAGAGTTAATGACTATTCTCAGGAAACAAAGTCGAACTTTGCAATTAGGCAAGTAGCGCAAGGCGCACCTTACTTCGATATTCTAGAACCCAAGGCTTGGCCAAAAGCTTCTGGAATGTTGAAAATGGCAAAGGCAAAATCATTATAATCTTCTAGGAAGATAAATGACATATCCCAAAATGTCTGCTTAAATGTGGCAAACGGATCGCGGAAGCATGACTGCCGTTTGGACAAAGCAGACATGAAGGAATTGAAGACGAGCAAGGCTATAACTTCAAATATGTTTGTCATAAAATATATTCATTACTAGTATTAAAATTGGATTTTTGATACTTAGTGTGTTATATTAATATACATTGATGTTCAGAATCTGCTATGAGCAGGATACTGACTTCAATTGAGATTATTCTGCGAATTGGAAACGGGACGAAAGTCGCTGTTTTAACTACAGAAACCTAAATTTAGGAACTAACTTCGGGTGTGTACCTAAATTAGGAAACTGTTATAATGTAACTAGTTTGACTAGGAATATTATCTTTATATCAGTGTTTAACCCGCTGCGGTTGAACCTTTATATTCTAGAACACTAAAGTGTTTTATTATATAAAGATGATATTGAAATAAACACATTAGATGTGAATAACATAATTTATATTTTGAATATAAATAAATCTCAAACGTATAACATGACAAACAATAGCTCAAACTGATTTGATCAGATGAAACATATTGTGACATTGTTGTCTGGACACAATTAAACAAGACTCGTATAAGCCACTTTTGAAAGAGTGGGTACTAGGACAAATTTGATTCTATTCAAATAAAGTCTACGAATATAGTTTATTGGGCAATGTGCCTAAAATACTATTTACTTGGTAAAAGTGCAAATACCACAGATCTGCTAGCCCTAGTTCATAGTGAAGCAAGTGGGCCCATGTCTAGCTAGGTTAGAGGTGGATATGAATATTTCGTGACCTTTACGGACGTGCATCGCTTGTGGTTGGTGTTTGTTTTTCTTTTGAAGAACACAAATCGAAAACTTTTATAAGTTTCGACACGAAATAGACAAACAGATCGGCTAAAGTATTAAACCGTCACGGTAAGACCGTAATGAAAATACATAAGCAATAAGTTTTATCATATACTTGAAAGAGTATAGTACTCTTTCAAGAGATGACTCCTCCCGGAACACGTCAGTTTGACGGTGTGTCCGAATGGATAAACCGAATTTTGTTGGAGATGATAAGGTTAATCATGAGTCGCTCTGAGCTACCATTTCCTTCAACGAATAAGCATAAATAGTGCAAGAACTTATTTAGAATAAGGTTCCATAAAAATCTGTTTGACAGATTTCATATTAGATATAAACAGGAAAGAAACCAGGTTTCTCATTCCTGAAAATTTGGGAATGCTAGGCATACGTTTGGATGATACCAAACTAAACCCAAATTGGATAAGTGCCAATTATAGGATATCCTAGGGATACCATAAGTATAGTACTTATACAACTCACAAGAGAACAATGTAATTGTTGCTCACCATGCGGTTTTCCTAAGAGGAACACTGATATGCAGTGGTAAGTGGGAGGATAGTAAAACTCGATGAAAATCGAAGTAATACTATTCCAGGCACAGATCCTTAATGGAACACAAATAGTTCATCAAGGATGAAACTATACCAGTAATATTTGAATACACAAGAACCGTGTATGTTGGAGAGAGTCAGAAAATAACCTGGGGTATGGGTTTCTGATCTCACCTCATAAAGTTGTCTATCTTATTGAGGTATACCAACTGACTACGTATTAGGAAGTGATACAAGGTATCGACTCTCTATTATGACAAAGTGTCATGAATCCGAAATGGATTCCATGTATATCAACTTAGTTTGGACACTAGTTGATGTACCGCAAGGCATTGTGCCTATTGGTACTTTATAAGTCTTCAAGGAAGACATACATGGATGGAAACATACCAACATTATAAGCTAGGCTTGTAGCGGAAAGGTATCGTTATCAACATTGTGTTGATTACGACGCAACCTTTTACCTGTTGCCACGGTAAATCCATTTGGATAATGCTTGCTAAAGCTGCGTGTTTCATTTATGAAATATGACAGCTTTACGGGAAAATCGCTTTCGTGAAAGGAAACCTTTCGGAGGATGTTTACAACATCCTGTCGGTTTTGTCGTACCAAAACTAGCAAACAAGGTTTGCGGGTTATTCGATCCATGATTGGATTGAAGCAAGCATAGGTTCTTGGAATTATCGTTTTGATGTAATCATAATGGAGTATGATTTAATTCAAAATGAAAATTATTCTTATGTATATAAGAGGGTTAGTGGGAGCGCACTGACAGTGGCTATCCTATAAATAATGATGACATGTCATTTCTTGGAAATGAAATTCCCATAATAACTATCGGTGAAAGCTTGGCTTTCATGAAAATTCTCCGTAGAATTCTTTGGAGAAACAACCTTTATTCTAGGAATAAAGATCTACTGGCATAGATTTAAAGTTGTAGTACTCTCCGAGAAATCGTACATTGAAAAATATATGCGACCTGGTGTCTCATACGCTTTGAGCATATGAAGTCACAATCGGGCCAATACAAGTGATAGTCACTGGATTGATGTTAAGAACATACTTAGTATCTTAGAGATATAAGGATGTTGTCTTAAACTATGGAGATGGAGAACTTGAAGTGACTGTGATCACTATTGCAAGTTTCCTAACTGATATAAACGACTATAAGTCGCAAACGGTACTATACAATTTGAATAACGGAACAGTGAGCTGGAAATCTTCCCAGCAAGATACTGTTAGCGAATAAACAACAAATGCGGGTTATTACTGCAGCTGAGGCAGCAATAGAAGCCATTTGGGTCGATAATAAATTTAATTAGATTAGATATAGTTCTGTTAGCAGCTGAGCTAGGCGTCAGCACATGCTAAAGAATTAATGGTCTCATCAACGATCCAGATACATACTTTGACTATTCATCTGATTCGTTCGGATCATACATCATGGCGATGTGATGATCGAATAAATCGCATCAGACGATAATCATGCAAATCCACTGACGAAAACCTTTTCTCAGCAATTTGAGCCAACCGTACATAGTTCGGGTGTTAGACACTCGAGTGACTGGTTATAGGCCAAGTAGGATATTGTTGGAAAATTATGACCCATAGCGTCACTATTTGTACAGATCATGGTGTTGTTGTACAAATTAACTATGTGACAAAGGAGATTTCACTCTTATCATTTGTGATTAGATCACCAAGATTTATAAATGATAGGAGGTCCCTATGATTTTTCCTGGATTGAGAATGATATGAGACAGTATCAGTCCACGAAGGATAAATCATTAAATATCCATAGTCATAGTATTATCGAGATTGGACATCGATAAATACGTAAAAGACTAGTAGTACACTTGTGCATGTTGAGAGGGCACAGCGACATAGTTCTTATATATTTGGGTATAGGATACTCATGCAAGTGTAATAGGAGGTTGTGTTTTACCGATGGTACGGGAAACAGCTTCGCTATGAATAGACCCCCTCGGAATTCCATTGGTAGTATGACTATGTGTCTATGGAAGTCCGAAATCAGGGTAGGTGTATTTGGTCTTAACCTGAGACTTGCACCGCTAATACTTGCGACAATCAATATACTTTGGTTTTAGTCGTCCAGGGCTTTAACCGGTTTCTGTGTACGCCTCTTCTGGGTATATCGAGAATCGTAGTGTGTTGGGTGTGATGTCAAGACGAAAGTGTCACTCCAGTCATATGGAGTTGATGATCGCCCAGGGATACAGAACTGGTTCTCTAAAAAGGTTGCAACCATCGGGATAATATGACTTGGTCATGATTATCCGATAATAAAGAGACTAGTTGCTCGTAATCCGATATATGCTTCGTACGGGGCAGACACTGTACCAGCCCCAGGCCTTGCATGTGATCATCCGATACTGGATTGAAATACACAATACTATGTATATTACGCCTGATATAGATCCTTTATTCCTGTAAGGAAATTTCTGGAGAATTGGGTAGGCATGGCGCTTTGCTAGAAGCCAACCTTGTCTTGTAAATCGGTAAAACGTAGTACTAGGTACTTACGTGTTCGGATAGTCCGACGACCGAATTTACTGCCAACATATCCGGGGATCTCATGGGTCACTTCCCGAAGATTCACCGATGACGTATGACTCGCACTTCAAATTAATCTGGGATTAATAAGATGAGAGAGAAAATTAATCTGGGATTAATTGCGGAGATATTTTATCTGGGATAAAATATCAATAAAAGAGATATAACGATTAATTTGGAATTAATCGATAAATTAAACGAAATTGTATTTCGACGCGGAATTAAAATTAGATTTTAATTCGGGCGAACGAGTTAATTTAGAATTAATTCGTTAGCGACGTGAATAGTGACTTCGCTAGGCATAATCATTTAATTATGTCGCAACGGAAAATTTGTTAATTTAGAATTAGCGAACCCGAGCCCGAGATTGTTTGCGAGCGCATTCGCATTTCGAATTCGAGTGCGGCAAATCAAGCATCAAATCATTAGTCACATCAAGCGTCAAATCACTAGTCACTTCAAGCGTCAAATCACTTGTCACTTTGAGTGATGTGACTTGACAACTTGATTGACTTGATGTAAGTTGATGTTTGAGTGTTTGACACTCAAGTGTGATGGTTGATGTGAGTTGTTGGATTAATTAAAAGTTATTTACCTTTATTTGATTTTGGTAATTGACTTTTAATTATTGTTGTATTAGATACACAATTGGAACAACAACACACATATCTCTCTCCTTTTCTTTTACTTCTTCTCTCTCTCGCCCAAAAAGGGCACTTCTTCACTGGTTCTGTTTTGCCGTGAGCCAAGGAGAAAATGGGAAGCAAGTGTGGTGATTTTTGTGGCAAAAATCACAAGATCTAGCACTCCGAGAGACATGCGAAGGTGATAGGGAAGTCCACCCATGAGCCGGGAATCATTTGACGAAGCTTGGAGCTTGGATTCTTGAGCAACAATGGCCGAAAATGCAGTGGGCTGTGACAGTGGACTGCCGAGCATGCAGTGAGCAGAAACTGATTTTTTGTTCGTCAAAGCGTCGCTCAACCGATTGATGTGAGTATTCCGCAACTCTGTGATGTATTCGCATGTTTATTTCTTGCTTTATAATCGATCCTCTAGACTTAGAGATATCCAACATTTAATAGATTGCTAATCGCATAATGAATATCTATGCCCTGTACACAGGATTGACGGATCCTATCTTGATACACACGGGATATCATGAGCATACGTCCACACCCAACGAACATGCGGAGGTCTGATCTTAATAGATCGATGACGTGACTACCATATAAGTGTGGAGGATAACTCATATATCCACAGCGGTATCTCAAGTCAAAGAATCACTATGCTACTCAACCCGAGAAGATTCCTATTGACGTTGGTGTACCATCTATTAGGTAATCTTCGGTGAGTCATTCAGTATTTATCAAATAAATACCTACACGTCTATACGAGTCTCCAGAGACTCATGGTTCACTAGGATAAACCATTAGACCAAGTCCGATATACGACATGTACCGGTCTCAGCGGATTTGTAACATCCCGGATTATTTAATCCTGTTTGACGAATTAGAATACTTTTAAAGGATTAATTATAGCATAGTAATAACCAAAACCAGAGGGGCTAGAATGTAATTTTCAGGGTTTGTATATAAAGGCCCTAGATATTTATTTAGACACGTTTCAATTTTTGGACACACATTGGAGAGAAACCAGGAAAGACCTAGAGAGATCGAGAGAAGGGGAGAGAGCTCGAGAGGGCCGAGAGAGAGAGAGACAAGAGAAAGGGAGAAGTCCGGTGATGTTACCAACTTCCAGCGTGTATCCGGCGTTGTTCTTGGTCCCTGGAGTCAGTGAGCAGAGGCAGAAAGCAGAAACGAGATAGAGAAGCATTGAGCGATGGAGCAAAGGAAGAAGAAGAAGAAGAAGAGTGAGACGAAGTCAGGGATTCCAATTTGATGTCAGTAGCTTTTTAGTGTTCATAGATGCATGAGGAAATTTAAGTAAGTACACTATGACTGATTTCTTGAATTTTTATTGAATTGGATAAATTTGGGTTTTAGGGTAAATTTCCAAATTGACTCAAGAATGATGATGATGGATATATTAAGTAAACCAGAAACTGATTTTAGCCTTGAACATTGAAAGAAATTAACCGGATTAAAAGAATGGTACAATTTGGGGAAAAATTGGTAGAACCCTAGAATCTGGATTTTCGTATAAGTGTTTATGAATGGGTTACATGAGTTATTGAAATCTGGAAATGAGTTAAAATGAAATTCTGGAAATGTGTGTATGTGTATGCGTATAGTAGTAGTAATAGAAGTAATGAGGGTAGTAGAAACAGAAATGGCATCAGTAGTAATGAAGATGATAGTAGCAGTAGAGATTGGTTGAAATTACAGTAAAGGTATATATGTAGGCACAGAACCTGGATATGGAATTATTGAATTAATGTCCTTAGATGCAAGTTTTAGTAATGGCTATGTATTTAGTTTGAGTATAAACTTGTGGTTACCGGACATGGGAATGAATTCAGTGTGTTAGCCTGATTTAAGAATGTTTGTAAGTATAAGTAGTTGCTGAAACAAGCCTTAGTAGTGTGATGATACATCAGTAGTGAGTATGATTTGTTGTGTGCATCCTGAACTAGAAACCAAATTATGATTCTAGTCTTTGACGTCAGACCCTGGTTAGGGGCTTTGAGTATGGTAACAGACCTTAATTCAACCTTAGAACAGCCTTTGAGCAGACCCTCAGACATGAGCACTTGAAATTAACTTATAGTTGGCTTCGGATCAACCCTTACTTATAGAGTAGTTTCAGAAATCATGCCCTGCAATGACACCGAGTTAGAACCTAGAAAGTCAGACCCTATCCAGTGAGGCTCGGTCAGCCCCTGAAATAGTTAAACTGGAGTCAGACTCTTCCCTAAGACTCTATCAGCCCCTGAAATTGTCAAACCGAATTAGACCCTGCCTTATACATCCAACCAGCCCCTGATGGTTATGAAACTAAGTCAGAACCTGATCAGAAGGTAATTCCAGCTCTTGAAACAATCAGTCCGAGTCTGACTTAGCATAGCAGAACCTAATTAGCCCCTACAACATGAAAATAAATTGAAGGTTATTAATTTATGAGTGTATGCTTGTATCAGTGTAATAGTAAAAGCATATGATGTATAAAGAAGAGTAAGCATTAGTATGATGAGAATGAATGAAAGAATAATGCATTGTGCATATATGTTGTATGATCTTTCCAGAACTGAAGATGAGAATGATTAGCGAGTACAGATGCAAGTTTCTGTAGTGATTAATGCATGGTGGCTTGGACATGAAATGCACTTAGGCATGGATTGATGTAATTTTAGTAGCGTGTATGTATTAAGTTGAGCATGATGAATAAACATATAGAACATAAGAAAAATGAAGAAGAAAGCATAAGAGGTATATTAGGTTGTATATGTTTATAGTAGTGAACTTGTTCATATGCATGAGAGGTATATTGATAATAGTGTTAATATATAAATTATAAGACCGTTAAAGATGGAAGTATTAAGAATAGAATTCGCATGTCATTAGTTTATAGATATGCATGGACATATGCATGTACATATGTGATAATGCGTATATAGACACTTAAGAAAGCATTTCTAGGGTAGGTGAAAGCATAAGAAATGGGTATGCATACAAGTGTATTATCGTTTTTAGAAATCAAGTTGAAGTTAAGAAAGAATTTGAAATTCAAAGTATTTTTAAAGAAAAGCTTTAAATGACTTTCTTTTGAAAGAAACGTATTTTTTGGCGGTGGGGTTTCTAACGATTTGGGGAAAAATTGGTAGAACCCTAGAATCTGGATTTTCGTATAAGTGTTTATGAATGGGTTACATGAGTTATTGAAATCTGGAAATGAGTTAAAATGAAATTCTGGAAATGTGTGTATGTGTATGCGTATAGTAGTAGTAATAGAAGTAATGAGGGTAGTAGAAACAGAAATGGCATCAGTAGTAATGAAGATGATAGTAGCAGTAGAGATTGGTTGAAATTACAGTAAAGGTATATATGTAGGCACAGAACCTGGATATGGAATTATTGAATTAATGTCCTTAGATGCAAGTTTTAGTAATGGCTATGTATTTAGTTTGAGTATAAACTTGTGGTTACCGGACATGGGAATGAATTCAGTGTGTTAGCCTGATTTAAGAATGTTTGTAAGTATAAGTAGTTGCTGAAACAAGCCTTAGTAGTGTGATGATACATCAGTAGTGAGTATGAATTTGTTGTGTGCATCCTGAACTAGAAACCAAATTATGATTCTAGTCTTTGACGTCAGACCCTGGTTAGGGGCTTTGAGTATGGTAACAGACCTTAATTCAACCGTAGAACAGCCTTTGAGCAGACCCTCAGACATGAGCACCTGAAATTAACTTATAGTTGGCTTCGGATCAACCCTTACTTATAGAGTAGTTTCAGAAATCATGCCCTGCAATGACACCGAGTTAGAACCTAGAAAGTCAGACCCTATCCAGTGAGGCTCGGTCAGCCCCTGAAATAGTTAAACTGGAGTCAGACTCTTCCCTAAGACTCTATCAGCCCCTGAAATTGTCAAACCGAATTAGACCCTGCCTTATACATCCAACCAGCCCCTGATGGTTATGAAACTAAGTCAGAACCTGATCAGAAGGTAATTCCAGCTCTTGAAACAATCAGTCCGAGTCTGACTTAGCATAGCAGAACCTAATTAGCCCCTACACATGAAAATAAATTGAAGGTTATTAATTTATGAGTGTATGCTTGTATCAGTGTAATAGTAAAAGCATATGATGTATAAAGAAGAGTAAGCATTAGTATGATGAGAATGAATGAAAGAATAATGCATTGTGCATATATGTTGTATGATCTTTCCAGAACTGAAGATGAGAATGATTAGCGAGTACAGATGCAAGTTTCTGTAGTGATTAATGCATGGTGGCTTGGACATGAAATGCACTTAGGCATGGATTGATGTAATTTTAGTAGCGTGTATGTATTAAGTTTGAGCATGATGAATAAACATATAGAACATAAGAAAAATGAAGAAGAAAGCATAAGAGGTATATTAGGTTGTATTGTTTATAGTAGTGAACTTGTTCATATGCATGAGAGGTATATTGATAATAGTGTTAAATATAAATTATAAGACCGTTAAAGATGGAAGTATATTAAGAATAGAATTCGCATGTCATTAGTTTATAGATATGCATGGACATATGCATGTACATATGTGATAATGCGTATATAGACACTTAAGAAAGCATTTCTAGGGTAGGTGAAAGCATAAGAAAGGGGTATGCATACAAGTGTATTATCGTTTTTAGAAATCAAGTTGAAGTTAAGAAAGAATTTGAAATTCAAAGTATTTTTAAAGAAAAGCTTTAAATGACTTTCTTTTGAAAGAAACGTATTTCATGAAATATTTTGAGAAACAAAATATGATTTTATGTTTTTTGGGGCATGAGGGAAAAACTCACCCCAGTACGTAACTTGAGATTCAGTTGGAATTGATGGATATCATATGGATTCGGGATTTGGGATTTGACCCATCCCAGTTGTACATTGTTGGAATTGACGGATTTATATACATTTGCACATATGGAGGACTGAGGGGACGCCCCTAGATCCTCAGCGCTCAGATGGTATATTCCTGGGCGGAGATGCGCCTACGGGCGGAGATGCACCTACGGGCGGAGATGCACAATTCAGATTTCGGTTTTCAGAAAAAGGATTTCAGATTTCAGTTTTCAGTTTTCAGAAAAAAGAGTTTAGAAAGCGATTTTAGAGAGAAATACAAGAAAGAGTTTTCAGTTTTCAGATTCTCAGTAAACAGTTTTCAGAAACAAGATTTTAGAAATAGTTTCTAGAAACCATAGATTCAAAGCATGATTTTAGAAAGACTAGTTTTATTAAGAGATTTTCAAACAGAGTTTCAGAAAGCAGTTTTCAGAAAGAAGTTTTTCAGAAAAGGTTTTTCAAAAAGTATTTTCCAAAGATATGGCATAATTAAAGATCAGTATAGCTTATAGGTTAAACATATAAATCATACATTCTGGTTAATATATGAGATGCATATAGTTAACATTGAAGCATGATAGCATGATTACATCTATATGGATACATGATTGATGTTGTATGTATGGTATTTTATATCATGATTACATCTATGTGATTATGATTGATGCCCGTGTGTATTATATGTAGGGTTGGCAAAACGAATCAACGAATCGAATTCGTATCGAATCCTAAACGAATCGAATCGAAATGTGATGGATTCGTATTCGATTCGTTTATTAAATGAATCCTAATATCAGGATTCGTATTCGATTCGTTTAATAAACGAATCGAATACAAATATTCGTTTATTTGTTTAGTCAATGATATTATTTAATAAAATAAATTACCACACTTGATTTACATTAATTCTTCTTAAATATATACATATGAAACATGTAATTAATATATTTACTAAAAATATCTCACCAAATATCGAAAATATTACTTTTTCTATGATAATTAGCTATAATTTCTCGAATATTAATTGAAAATTAACAAGAACTAGTAAATAAAAATAATAAAACAAATCCTAAACGAATAAACGAATCAATGAGCTTAAATTCATATTCGATTTGTTTATTAAACGAATCGAATCGAAATGACCCATTTATTAAACGAATCCATTTTTTCAAACCCGTATTCGCTTTAAAGCGAATCGAATCGAACGAATAAACGAATCCTGACCCAAATTGCCACCCCTAATTATATGGTTACATAGAATAAATAATTTGTAAGATACTAGCGTATGACAACATGATTACATATACATGTATGGTGTTATTGAGTTGAAAATAAGAAATTTGCAAAGACATGTATTTATAGCATTTAAGCTTAATAAGTTTGAATATGAATATATGAAATTACAGATGTATGGTACATTAGTTTGCATATGTTATGATATTGTGATAATTGGTTATGTAATGCGTGTGAAATATATTAATGACAGAATTAGAATATAGAATATAGACAGTTAAAGACGATGTTTAATAGAAAGAATATTTATAAAATCCGATGTGATGATATTTCAATGAAATACAAGAAAGGTAAGTATGATAAATAACCAAACTAGATTAGCAAAGAATAAGTAGTTAAGTATTGAGATATCAGAGTAGCGCAGCAGAAACGCGATGGAGACTGACTTAATAGATGAGGATGTAATAACTTGATGAGTATATTTTAAATGCATGAAAATATAAATAGTAAACATGATTTAAAGTTTGTGTATGATCAATTAAGGATACTAGTATCAAAGTAACATGTTTGTGAAATGATTAAGAAATAGACAATTAGTTCAACCCAGTAAATGTTGTTTGCTTGGTCCCATAGACAGCAAGATTAATAAAGAAACAGGATTCAGACTTTCCATGTGTTTAATGCACAAGGAAGCTGTGGGGCTGCCTTCCTGTTTTATTGATTGGATTAAAGCCTGTCTTGCCACCCCTTTCTTCTCGGTGGGGATCAATGGAGATTTATTTGGCTTCTTCAAAGCTTCTAGAGGTGTTCGGCAAGGGGATCCCTTGGCCCCTTACCTCTTTGTTTTAGCTATGGAAGGTTTGCATGGGATTCTTCATAAAATGACCTCTGACTCTGGCTTCCATTATCATTCTAGGTGTGTTAAGGGAAAGATTACCCATTTGTGCTTTGCCGATGACTTGCTTATGTTTTGCAAAGGAACTGAATCTTCCCTAACTGTCTACAAAAATGCCCTAGCCGTTTTTGCCAAGCTCTCTGGTTTGGAGGCTAACAGCCAAAAAAGCCGCATCTTTGTCTCTAAATTAGACAGGGATGAGGAGTGCAAGCTTCAGAGGGCCATTGGGTTTCAGGCAGGTGATCTCCCCATCAAATACTTGGGTGTTCCCCTCCTAACTTCCCGTTTAAAGCACCGAGATTGTCAGCTGTTACTGGACAAAATGTTGAGCAGAATCCATCTTTGGACTTCTTCTTCTCTGTCATATGCAGGAAGGTTGCAATTGATCAAGTCAGTGTTATTTTCCATTCAAGTTTATTGGAGTTCTATTTTCCTTCTCCCTCAGTCGGTGGTAAGTAAGGTGTATTGAAAGTATTCTTTCATCCTTTTTATGGAAAGGTCTGGTGGCCGCAGGGTCAGCAAAAGTTGCTTGGGCTTCTTTGTGTTACCCGAAAGAGGAGGGTGGTTTGGGTATAAAACGGATTAAGGACTGGAATAGAGCGGCTGTTCTTAAGCACACTTGGAGAATTCTCACTGACACTGACTCGGTTTGGGCTTCCTGGATTCATGATGTGATTCTTAAGAGGCGCTCCTTTTGGGCTGTTGCTCCAACCTCTAATTCTTCTTGGATGTGGAAGAAAATTCTCAAAAGCAGAGATTGGTGCAGAAACTTGTTCCAAGTTCGGATTGGTAATGGGCAGATGGCCTTCCTTTGGAGAGATTTTTGGCTCCCTACTGGTCCAATTTGCAACCAGTTTAGCTTTAGGATGTTAAGCCAGACTGGTTTGCCCCCCGATGCCAAAGTTGCGGATATTATTTGTGATGGTGATTGGAATTTTCCTGATAGCTTCCCTGGCCTTGAAGAAGTCTGGAATTCTATCAATTTCACCCCTTCTATGGAGGAGCAAGACATTCATATTTGGAAAGGGTGCAGCTCGAACATTTTTTCTGTTAGCAGTGCTTGGGACATCTTGAGGAGTAGAAGAAGTGCTAGCACAATTCATCAGCTTTTATGGTTCCCTGGGCATATCCCCAGACATTCTTTCATCTTATGGCTGGCTACCATGGGAAGGCTGCACACTATGGATAGGCTTGCTACGTTTGGGGTCACACAAAATACCTCTTGTGTTCTGTGTTTCTCTAAACTCAGAATCTCATAATCACTTATTTTTTGATTGTAGCTTACCAAGGAAGTCTGGTTGGCTGTCTCTAGTAAGTCTCAGATTCTTTGGCCGAATTTAGATTGGCCTTCTCTCATTCGCTGGGCTGTGGTTAATATCAAGAAGAAGGGTGACCCAAAACTGCCTTATAGCTAGAATTCTTCTAGGCGCTGCTGTTTACTATATTTGGTATGAAAGGAATAGGCGTGTTTTTGATGGGGAAGTTGGCACGGTTACTCAGGTAGCCAAAAAAATTTGTAATACTGTGAGCACATTGGTTTTTTTGAATGATAAAAGTGCCCTTCCATATATCATATTTGTGCTTGGGACTTGCCAGTTGATATAGACCTAGGTTGATCTTGGTTCTTTGTTAGCCAGGGGTTGCTTGCTCTAGTTTGCTGCTCTTGGAATTGTGTAGGCCTTTTGGTCGAGGTGGTCTTGGGAGTTCAGGCAACTTGCTCTTGGAGGCTGCATTTGGGCGTAGTGTTTGAAGGATTCTTGGTTGCCTTTGTTTTACTCGTGCAATGGGCGATGTGGGATTCAGTACGCTTTGGGTGTTGGTTGTTGGTTTTGTGGGCCTCATCCTGCCTGTTTTGATTCGGGTTTTGGGCTTCCTAATGACCCTGAGCGTTATTGTTCGCCTGTTCCAGTTGCGTTTGGCGTGCCTTGGGCTGAATCAAGCAGCTTGTCTTGGTGATTCTTGATGTTTGCTTTGGGCTGCCTGATTTTCGGCGCTTGAACTCTTCTTTTGGGCTTTCGCTTTCCTCGGCCTGACAGCGTTTTTGTTGGACTCTCGTTGGGATAAAGCCTTGTTTTGTATTCTTTGGGGCCTGTTTGCTCTTGTGCTATTTTGTTTTCGTTTTGGGCCTTTGGGCTTGTATGGATAATTGTTTCATTCTTTGTGCTTTGCACCTTCCTGGGGGATGCCCCTTGTACTTTGTACATATCACATATTTTGGAATATACATGTATTTTTTCCAAAAAAAAAAAAATAGTTACTTACTGAGTCATTATGACTCACACTACAATAGTTTGTTAGTTTTGCAAGTTGGTGACCTGATCTGTCAACCACAGACATCAGAGCTTGAGGAGCCGAATAGCAACATTGCAGTCATCCAGTCACCAGGTCTTGGGGGAAATAAAGAGTAACAGTTTATGTTTTAAATTGTATAAGTTGTAACGTGCTGAGTACGAGTTTATTTTAGAAAATTTTTTATATGTACGTACTTTCGGGCACGGAGCCCTGGTTGTATTATGTCTGCATCGTATTTTAGTTGGGGCCCTTAGATTGCATTAATGTTGAGATATTGGCCTGAGGCTGAGATTTTATTTTCATGTTGTAAATGGATGCTGGCTATAGGCAAGGTTGCATGATAATACGAATACATCATGTCGAAATTTATTTAGAATCAGAGGCTTATGGAGATGGGTTTAGCCTGTCTCCAGCCGGTAACATCGCTGCTAAGGTGGGATGTTACAAGATTTTTACTAACCAACCATTGTCAGTAAATCTTGACCAGGAACTTAATTTGATAATATATTTCTAGTATTGACACTTCCCAATGTCAATTACAAGCTACGTTGTAATGGCGCACTACGTTATATATTATCGGGTATTTGTCTAATATATACATATCACTAAACATGATTTAGTTTCAATCTAATGAATTAGATCGAATATATATAATAAAAGACAAGAGGTGCAACCATAAATAAGTAATATTATGGAAAAATGGTATTGCACGTATTCATGAATGAGATATAAATACGATCCGGATTGGCGCTCCGAGCACCAAACCTAACAGTTCCAGAGCCAGACTGCTTCCTTAGGTGCTTGGCAAGCTGCTACATACTCAGCCTTCATGTAGAGTTATCAATACAAGATTACTTTATACTCCGCCATAAAATGGCCCCACCACCTAGGGTAAACACTGATCAAGATATTGATTTCCTAGAATCGACATCTGACTGAAAATCAGAGTCCGTATATCCCCTTAGGATCATATTCCTCACCGGAATGTAGGGGTTTTAGGGGCTAAATCCGGTAACGCAGCGGAAGCGGCGGAAAATCCTATTTCCGATTTCAAAACTTTTTTTCTCGAATTAATTAAAAACATATTTATTTAACATTCCAATAATCAAATTATGAAATAAAATTCAAATGAATCATATTCAAGTGAATTTACCGAAATGCCCTTACATTGGTATTTTGTCCATTTTAGTCCGAAATTGATCTAATCAATTTTGAATGATTCTAAATCATTTCTAAGATGAACTTAGCATGTTCAAAACATCAAAACACCAAGGGCAACACAAATCCCCATTTTACAAGTTTGGCCGAATGCACCCAATTGGTGCCATTTGTGCACTTTGTCATTTCATGCATCAAAACACATCAAGATGTAATCCAATGAACATGAAACTTTATATGCATCATATACACATCCAAATGCACAACATATATGAAAATCCCCAAATTTGGAATTGGTCATGAACCCTAATTTTTCAATTTCTTCAAATTGGACAAATTAGACCAATTGGTTAAATCAATTACTTCTTTAATCATCTTTCTTCCATCCAATCAAAGTCTCAACACAATGAAACAACTCAAGATCAAATCTAGGTCATCTAAGAGTGGGTCAACAACTCTAGATTAGCAACTAGGTTTCCAAAACCATAAAAGAATACTTGTAACTACACTAGTCACAAGCTTCCTCCATTATACATGCACTACACTTCCATCAAAACTTCCATCAACAAAAACACAAGAATAAAGAAAGAAATAACCTAAGAACATCATATGTTAAAGCCTAGATCCTAAGGAACATTTTCCTTTCTAATAGCAAGTTGGAAAAACTCACTAAAATCCAAGCTTTCTTTGATTTTTCTTTCTTTCTCACAAGCTTCCTTTGCTTCCATTAATGGAGTTTTTCTTTAAAGTGTATTAGGTTAAGAATGAAATGAAATGAAAAACAATATATACTTGTTTCCAACTTGCCTTGGCCGAAATTCACAAAGGCAAATACAAGTCTTGTAATTTCATTTTCATTTCACTTTACATTAATCAACTTGATAAAATATCTTAATAACACTTTATAGATATTTATATTAAGTCAACAAATGCAACTAAGAAGAATATAACTCTTATATTTAAGTGTTATGGCCGAAATTATAGAAAATAAAGGAAAAAGATATTTTATTTTTCAAAAAATTTGAACAAATATCTTAAGAAGTCAAAATCAATTTGACAACCTTTTCCTTTAATGTATAAGTCAACAATTGCAACTTATAATCATTTCCTAACTTTATCATTTGGTGATATATTTATATTTTAATTATATTAATCATTTAACAATTAAATAATTAAATAATTAATTAATATAAATATATCAAATATATGTATTATATTTACTTTAAATATCTCAAATACATATATTGATGATATATGTCAAATACCTTTATTTGACTATTTATTAATGTGTATTTAATAATATCATATATTAAATACAAATACACATTAATTAGGAAATGACGGTTCGGCCCGTTCGCATGTGTATTTTCGTTTAACGATTAAACGATTTATAAATAATCATCATTATTCATAAATGTTGCTCTAGTGCTCTACGAGTATGTTTCATTATTGAGACTCTCTAGATTCAGGTATATCCGTCACGAAATCCAATTTCGTGTCCATAATCTATCCACCCGTAGATTATGACGATCACGGATAAACTAGCTGAATCATACAGGTCGAGGTCATTGCATACGTATAATCCCTCCGTCACAGGTATCCAGATAATCCCAGAGATATAGATGTAAACGTCAAATCTCTATAGGTATTATCTCGTCGACGTATCTATTAGCAATCTCTAAATAACACTCGGAACTTACTTCCGATGTATACTGTGGCCACAGATTTAACAGACTGCTAATAATATATGGACTACCTATGCTCTGTACACAGAACTGACGGATCCTATCTTGACACACACAGGATATCCTGAGGATCGATCCACACCCAACGAACAGGCGGAGGTCTGATCTAAATAGATCGGTGACGTGACTGCCATCTAAGTGTGGAGGATGTCTCATACATCCACAGTGGTGTCTCAAGTCGAAGGACCACTATGCTACTCAACCCGAGAAGATTCTTATTGACGTTGGCGTACCATCCATTAAGAATCTTCGGTGAGCCGTTCAGTGTTTATCCACTATAAACACCTACACGTCTATACGAGTCTCCCAGACTCATGGTTCATTGGGATAAACCATCGGACCAAGTCTCGATATACGACATGTACTGGTCTCAACGGATTTGACTAACCGACCCGTGTTAGCAAATCTTGACCAGGAACTATGTTTGATAATATACATATAGCAGTGACACTTCCCAATGTCAATTACAAACTAACTTTGTAACTGTGTACTGCATTATATATTATCGGGCCTTTGTCTAATATATACATATCACTAAACCACATTTAGTTTCAATCTAATCGTAATCAGATCGAATACGTATATAAGAACAAGAGGTGCAACCATAAATAAGTAATATTATGGAATAAGGGGATGTTCGTATTCATGAATCAGACATAAATACGGCCCGGATTGGCGCTCTGAGCACCAACCCCAACAATTTCTCCCACTTGCTCTAGTGCCAATCCACGGTATCATATACACATCTCAATGTGCATCGTATGCACATGGCCCTCAAAAGCTCACCCAGTACTTAAGAGGTAGGCAACAAAAACAAGTCCGCTATGACATATTGAGTTTGTCAAACAAACTCCATCGTTTCCCATAGTCAGCATCATTCATATTTTGTAGAATCTAGATTATACATTAATATGACTCTGATGCTACATCAGTATTGTGCTACAGCTACTGAAGTTGTCCAAGTATTTAAGGATCAAATCCAAAATACTATGAAGACAACCGCAAGCACAATAACAATTCAAAAACTTCTAATTTAAAAGGTCACTATGCAACTTCATAAGTCAATACTTCAAAAGTTGCATTTGATTCCACTAAATAGTAGAATCCTTCGTGACACTCCCACTGCATCTTTTCTGACTCTTTATGACGTAGACTGCTATCTAACGTCATAATTAGTCTCAAAACTAATATGACCCTAATGGTTGCAGACTGATTCTCCATGAATTAGAAACTCGTTCTTAATATCTCAAAGATCACAAAGAACGTGTTTCAAGATCCATCATATGGTCTATAAGATGTCAAAATAACTCGTAACAATTACGATTAAATCGACATCGATAATCGCATATTATAAAGTATTTATTATGTCATCATCAAATGATACATAAGATTGATTAGACATTCTAATCAATATCTCTTTCGAAAAAGGAATCATCCTTTACGAAAAATGAATACTTTTATAAGACACACAATAACTGTCGAACAGTTATACTAACTGTCATACAGATAGCCTTGTTATGTCCTTTATTAGATCATATCTAATGTACGACTAATAGGAGTATCTCACAAGTCTCTTGGTTTTATATCTTATATAAAACTTTATATCAAATATAACAGAGACTACTCCCACTGCTTTCACGGAGTAAAGAAGACTTAGGTAAATCTTTTACCTTACAAACATCTCATTATTACTATAATAATGACAATGTCGTTAGGATATATAACACTAGAAAGTAATTGTACGCTCCCACTAACCCTTCTAATCACATATGTATTCTCTATACTTTGACAAGATCAGACAATCTGACGATATCAAAAATAGAGAACACATATTTCTGGAAGACTTATCCGAGTCTACAATAGGCTCTATAAGCTAGCACACTAAACTGCGATCTCAGCAGAACACAAACTCTAGGGCCATTTCAGAATGAACTCTTCAAATAAGGAAATCACAACTGATCTCTTATCTGAATAAGTCATCCAAAAACGCCACTTTGCATTCTTTAGCTAACTAAAATATACAGTTATTATCAACATTAACCCATATATCTTTAATTGTTCATTTAGTGTGACTAGAGATAAGTTTTCTCAGAATCTACAATAGATTGCTGAGTATAACATTTCTCACTGTCATACTGTAAAGGTCAAACCTTTAATAAGCTCACAATGCTTTCGCTGTGCAAACAATTAGCACATTCATGAACTAATTCATAATGAAAGCTTAATCAAGTTCAAAACTTGATCGTAGTAAGCTATGAACAATCTTAGATCTATGGTTCAATGGTGAACTTCCAGAATCGATATCAAATATCGCTTCCATTATAAGTTATAGGATAATTTTTTCTTCAGTAAGAAAACAACGGAACCATTAAGTATCAAATACTCGTGAATGATTCTGTTATCCTATTGGACTTGCACGGAAGATGTATAAGGGTTGTTTCATCTTATTAATTACATAGTTCCATTTATAATTTATCATTCTCACATTTGACTTCAATAAGTCAAGTCTTTTCTACAATAGTTAACATCTGATGTTACACACCAAGTAATAAAACGATTTTATTACTTAGAATCGTAGGAAAGATATTCTATTAAATAGAATACAATATTCTATTAAACAGAATAAACGATAAACTTTTACTTATACCTCCGAGGTGTAAGTAATTTCCATTATATAACTATTATATAAAAGAAAGATTGAAATCTCAAACTTTTCAAGATTCAAATTTTCTACCTATACATATCATATATGCAACTGTAGAAAATAATGGAACATTAATTAAAGAGATGAATTAGTGTTACTGGAGTATAACCCCAAGAGTATTGAAACTAATTCGGTAACTTTCAATATCAGACGAATCAAATCATATAAGATTCGATTGCTCCCACTACTCAATTCCATCAAGATGGAATCGTGGAAGAACAATATTGAATATGAATCATATTCACTAAATAACCTTAGAACTAATTGCTTTAAATTCATACGTTTGATCGTATCAAAGATCTTTGAACAGTTCAAAGACATGTTATGAATTTTGAGGATAGAATTCTCTAAAACCTTTAGATTGAATATATTTGAACAAGTCAAAAATGTTCAATCTACGTTTCATCAGAACGGATTGAAAGTACTTGATACTTTCAAGACTTTCAATATGTGTTCCTTCAGAAACACGTAACTAAGTTATGACAATTCATCAACTAAGTTACGAAATAAAGAAAACTACCTTAAGCAATTATTATTTATAAAACTACATACATCCAATGTATCAGTTAAATAAATTTGGTGGTCCAATGACAATCATTGGTTAAACGAGATCTTAATCACTTTCCTGAATACAATATTCATTAAATGGATAAGGATGTGTAGTGTGATCTAGTATCAAACCATCATTTACCATACGGAATAAGCATCCAATGCTTAAGTGATTAAACTCATAAAGCACCGTTCTAAATTATTTACTTTACCGAATAATTTTTCTTAATGTTTATCTCTACGTCAATGACACTACTAGTTATTATAAAATATGTAACAATTGTTTAAAGAACAAGTGACTATCCAATAGTCGCAAGTTCCGATATCAAATATCAAAACAATCGTTAACCAATATTTCAAATAACTAGACGGGAGATCTGGTATCCAATACCTATAGTTGTAGTATTGTGAAAATCGATATTTTCTATACACAAATATACGCATCTCCTTTCTTTAGCTTTACTATTTGCATTCAACTATTCACAACAATTGTAAATAACTGATTAGCAAATTGTGTCAACACATTACCTCTAAAGGTAATTAAAGCTTAGAAAAGTCATTACTAGATAAACAAATACCTAATAGGGCTTTCTTAATGCCAGTCAAGAATCTCGAGACATGAACTAATTCAAGTCAATTCTTACTGCATAAGAAACTATTGTCTCTAAAGTATTATATCCTAAAGGGGATATCTATCTAGATTATCTATCATGACTTAGAAACTAAGTCATTAACCATCTTTATTTTTGAAGAAAATAACAATAGTTCCCGATGGTTTAGACCAATCTAATAATATCCTAGTCTAGTAGTATCTAGAACCTATTCTAGAATAACTGCAACCAAGAGTCAAGTCAGATAACATATCAAAATATGTGTGCAGTAAATAAAAGTTTAATTCTATATAAACAATAGAATAAGGAAACAAACAAGCAGCAATTTCCATAATAACATACACTGCCTAAGTTATGGAATATTTTAAACTTAGCAGTGCCTCCCACTATTTTACGTAACGTATGCCGTAATCCGGAAAGAAGAGAGAATTCAATAATTAAATCGAATTCCATAATGGGAAGAGGACCCCATGAATATATTTCGACTCACAGCAGAGGCACGGTCTCGCCTACGTATATTCACAGGTAGACAACTAATTGTCAATCACTCACCAGTGACTCCGAGGTTCCGGTCCTGGCCGTTTCTCGTTGTCGCTGCGAAGGCAGGCCCACAAGGAGACGTACCAAGGTTAAACTTGTCAATGATAAACTCAAGTTACTTGCGTAACCCTGACAGCTAGGGCACGTTCAGGATTCCGCTTTCGCTTGAATTTATCTAGTATCTAATATACATTCGGCAAATAAATTTCTATCAGCTACATCCTCACAGCAGAGGCACGGTCTCGGATGTAGTCAAAAGAAAGATATTTATAAACCGTATTGACAAGACGGACCAAGAAACAAGTATTCCAAATACTAGTTACTTTAAAACCTTATTAAGCGGGGATATTCCATTAAGTGTCATACACCCTAAATCTAATCAAATTAGATTATAACAGCATGTATAAAGTCAAGAAAACATGATTAAACATTGAATAAAACAAGCTAATCATTTATGGAGGCCTAGAATCAGACTCGCTCTGATACCATTTTGTAGGGGTTTAGGGGCTAAATCCAGTAACGCAGCGGAAGCGGCGGAAAATCCTATTTTCCGATTTCAAAACTTTTTCTCGGATTAATTAAATAAACATATTTATTTAACATTCCAATAATCAAATTATGAAATAAAATTCAAATGAATCATATTCAAGTGAATTTACCGAAATGGCCTTACATTGGTATTTTGTCCATTTTAGTCCGAAATTGATCTAATCAATTTTGAATGATTCTAAATCATTTCTAAGATGAACTTAGCATGTTCAAAACATCAAACACACCAAAGCAACACCAAATCCCCATTTTTGCAAGTTTGGCCGAATGCACCCAATTGGTGCCATTTTGTGCACTTTGTCATTTCATGCATCAAAACACATCAAGATGTAATCCAATGAACATGAAACTTTATATGCATCATATACACATCCAAATGCACAACATATATGAAAATCCCCAAATTTGGAATTGGTCATGAACCCTAATTTTTCAATTTCTTCAAATTGGACAAATTAGACCAAATTGGTTAAATCAATTACTTTAATCATCTTTCTTCCATCCAATCAAAGTCTCAACACAATGAAACAACTCAAGATCAAATCTAGGTCATCTAAGAGTGGGTCAACAACTCTAGATTAGCAACATGGTTTCCAAAACCATAAAAGAAACTTATAACTACAATAGTCACAAGCTTCCTCCATTATACATGCACTACACTTCCATCAAAACTTCCATCAACAAAAACACAAGGAATAAAGAAGAAATAACCTAAGAACATCATATGTTAAAGCCTAGATCCTAAGGAACATTTTCCTTTCTAATAGCAAGTTGGAAAAACTCCTAAAATCCAAGCTTTCTTTGATTTCTTCTTTCTTTCTCACAAGCTTCCTTTGCTTCCATTAATGGAGTTTTTCTTTAAAGTGTATTAGGTTAAGAATGAAATGAAATGAAAAACAATATATACTTGTTTCCACTTGCCTTGGCCGAAATTCACAAAGGCAAATACAAGTCTTGTAATTTCATTTTCATTTCACTTTACATTTAATCAACTTGATAAAATATCTTAATAACACTTTATAGATATTTATATTAAGTCAACAAATGCAACTAAGAAGAATATAACTCTTATATTTAAGTGTTATGGCCGAAATTAATAGAAAATAAAGGAAAAAGATATTTTATTTTTCAAACAATTTTGAACAAATATCTTAAGAAGTCAAAATCAATTTGACAACCTTTTCCTTTAATGTATAAGTCAACAATTGCAACTTATAATCATTTCCTAACTTTATCATTGGTGATATTTATATTTTAATTATATTAATCATTTAACAATTAAATAATTAAATAATTAATTAATATAAATATATCAAATATATGTATTATATTTACTTTAAATATCTCAAATACATATATTGATGATATATGTCAAATACCTTTATTTGACTATTTATTAATGTGTATTTAATAATATCATATATTAAATACAAATACACATTAATTAGGAAATGACGGTTCGGCCCGTTCGCATGTATTTTTTCGTTTAACGATTAAACGATTTATAAATAATCATCATTATTCATAAATGTTGCTCTAGTGCTCTACGAGTATGTTTCATTATTGAGACTCTCTAGATTCAGGTATATCCGTCACGAAATCCAATTTCGTGTCCATAATCTATCCACCCGTAGATTATGACGATCACGGATATCTCGCTGAATCATACAGGTCGAGGTCATTGCATACGTATAATCCCTCCGTCACAGGTATCCAGATAATCCCAGAGATATAGATGTAAACGTCAAATCTCTATAGGTATTATCTCGTCGACGTATCTATTAGCAATCTCTAAATAACACTCGGAACTTACTTCCGATGTATACTGTGGCCACAGATTTAACAGACTGCTAATAATATATGGACTACCTATGCTCTGTACACAGAACTGACGGATCCTATCTTGACACACACAGGATATCCTGAGGATCGATCCACACCCAACGAACAGGCGAAGGTCTGATCTAAATAGATCGGTGACGTGACTGCCATCTAAGTGTGGAGGATGTCTCATACATCCACAGTGGTGTCTCAAGTCGAAGGACCACTATGCTACTCAAACCGAGAAGATTCTTATTGACGTTGGTGTACCATTCATTTAGAATCTTCGGTGAGCCGTTCAGTGTTTATCCATTATAAACACCTACATGTCTATACGAGTCTCCCTAGACTCATGGTTCATTGGGATAAACCATCGGACCAAGTCTCGATATACGACATGTACTGGTCTCAACGGATTTGACTAACCGACCCGTGTTAGCAAATCTTGACCAGGAACTATGTTTGATAATATACATATAGCAGTGACACTTCCCAATGTCAATTACAAACTAACTTTGTAACTGTGTACTGCATTATATATTATCGGGCCTTTGTCTAATATATACATATCACTAAACCACATTTAGTTTCAATCTAATCATAATCAGATCGAATACGTATATAAGAACAAGAGGTGCAACCATAAATAAGTAATATTATGGAATAAGGGGATGTTCGTATTCATGAATCAGACATAAATACGGCCCGGATTGGCGCTCTGAGCACCAACCCCAACACGGAATACACTAGCATATAATTTCTCATTCTCTTAAGATACTTGAGAATGTGTTTCACAGCCAACCAATGATCCAATCCTAGGTTAGACTGAAACCTACTGACTACTCCCACTACAAAGCAGATGTCTGGTCTCGTGCATAACATATCATACATGAGACTACCATATACTGAGGCATATGGGATATGTCTCATTTCCTCAACTCATTGAGGTGTCTTAGGATTCCTTCGTCAGATTAATTCCATGTCGATAAGGAGAATTGCATTTCTTGGAATTCTTCATCTCAAACTGTACAAGGATCTTGTCAATGTAGGATGCCTGAGATAACTAACAATCATTTCTTGCTATCCCGAAGAATCTGGATCCCAAGAACATAACTGGCATCTCCCAAATCTTTCATTTGGAATTGGATAGCTATTCAAGTTTTCACGTCCGATAATATCTTTACATCATTCCCAATGAGTAAAATATCGTCGACGTATAAAATAAGAAAAACCACATTCCCTTCAATGACTCACTTGTACACACAAGGCTCATCAACATTCTGCTCAAAGTCACAAGACTTGATCGTGGTATCAAATCTTATGTTCCAAGATCGAGATGCTTGCTTAAGTCCACAAATAGACCTTTGCAGTTTGCAAATCTTTTACTCTTGACATTAGGTTACGAACCCTTCTGGTTGTACCATATAGATGTTAGGGTTGGTGCTAGGAGTGCCAATTCGAATCGTATTTATGTCTAATTCATGAATACGAACAATTCTTTTTTCCATAATATTACTTACTTAATGGTTGTACCTCTTGTTTTTATTTACATATTCGATCTAATTACGATTAGATTGAAACTAAATATGATTTAGTAATATGTACATATTAGACAAAGACCCATGATCCGGTGAGACCAATACATATCGTATATCAAGACTTGGTTTGATGGTTTGTCTCAATAAACCATGAGTCTTGGGAGACTTGTATAGACGTGTAGGTGTTTATTTGATAAACACTGAATGACGCACTGAAGATTTCCTAATAGATGGTATACCAACGTCAATAGGAATCTTCTCGAGTCGAGTAGTATAATGGTCCTTCGACTTGAGGTACCACTGTGGATATATAAGACATCTTCCATAATTTAATGGTAGTCACGTCAACTATCTATTTAGATCAGCCATTCGCCTGTTCATTGGGTGTGGACTGATGCTCATGATATCCTGTGAGTATTAGATAGAATCCGCTAGTCCTGTGTACAGGGCATTGGTATCTTGAACGTATTTGCAATCTAGTAAATCCATGGTCGTGGTATACTTCAGAAGCGAGCTCCGAGTGTTATTAAGAGATCGTAAATTTGAAAGTCGACTATATTATACCTTAGGGATTTGACGTTCCTATCAGTATCCTCGGTATAATATTGATAGCCTGTGACGGAGGGATTATACATATGCAATGACCTCGACTTGCAAAGTTTAGCGAGATTATCCGTGGTCGTCATAATTCATTAGTAGGTGAATTATGGACACCAAATTTGATTTTGTGACGGATAAACCTAAACTTAGACAGTCTCACAATATGAAATGTATGCGTTGAGCACTTGGGCAACACGTTATGAATAATACAGAGTATTCATAACACTTCACCGGATTAAATTATTTAATTCGAATCGTTTAAACAGTTAAATGAAAATACATTCATTTGGGAATTTTGGTCAATTAATAATTAATATGTATTTATATGTGATACAAAATTTGATTTTATACATATTAATTAATTGTCAAATGAGATTTTGACATATGTTATTAATATATTTATTTTGTTATTTAATGTAAATAAAAATATACACATATATATATACTAATAATTATATTAATTAATTATTTAAATATTTAAATGTTAAATATTTAGATAATTAAATAATATCTATATTTCATAATTGTTATGAAATATGTTTAATTATTATTGGTTACTAATAATATTAAACTTAAGGTTGAAGTATTCAATTTGAATTTGTCTACTTTAACTTTTTATTTAATTAGATTAAATAATTCATTTGTAGTAATTGTCATTACATATGTTTTATTATTATTGGTAACAAGTGGCATGTTTTGTTTTTTGAAGCTTAAAAAATTCAAATTGTATTTGAATTCTTTAATTATAATTAATTGACATTAAATGACCAAAATGCCCCCAAGTTAGGTTAAGATATATATATAAAGTGAAAAATTATTTTTTCTTCATTCATTAACCTCCATGGTCGAAAATCATCTTCAAAAGAAAGCTCCAAAATTTTCTTGAAGAAACTTGAAAAGAAAATGAAGAAATCAAGAAGAAAGTTTAAGGAAATTAAGAGATTTTGAGGTAATTTTCAATATTCTTAAACTTAGAAAGCTTGTTTCTTGTTCTTGAATATCTAGAATAGTTCTAGGGTTTCTTTATTTCTTGGTTTTTGGGGCTTTTTGATTTGGAGGATGGATTTGGAGGCTAGATGCATATGTGAAGTTAGATTGAATGATATTAGTGTAATATTTGTTCAATTTTATCATATGATGACTTGTTACCATTCTAGAGTGTTATGACCACTCTTATAACTCTCAGAATTGTTCTTGAGTTCTTCATTGGTGGTGGCGTTGATTGGTGTAAATATTAATATGATTAATGTTGAAAAAATTGGATTAAAAACATGAAAATGAATATTTTTATACCCAAATCAGATCTGGAAATTTTTGAATTTTGGTGTTGAAAAATATGTTATTTAAATGTATTAGATGAATATTGGGCATTTGAATAATTGCCGGAAAATGTTCGGAGTGAAAATATGCGAAAACAGTGAAAAACGGCGTTACTGAGTGCGTTTCGGTCTTACCGGGTGTTAGCTGTCCAAACAGAAAATTTTTCACTATTTGGGCAGCCGATGAACTGCCCAAATACTATTGGGTTGACCTGGGCAGCCCCTATGTGTACTGGTTGGTCGGTTCGGGCAAAATTCGTTTTATGCCATTTTGCGGAAAAATATTTTCGTAAAAATTTCACGATATTTTCTCAATTATTTATATTGTATTTAATAAAAAAATATAATATGTGTTGACGGTGGATTTTGGTCTCAGGGTAATACGGGAATATCACCTCTGAGGGAACCCTCCTTCAACTGTGAATTTGTTTGGTTATGCGGGAAACCAAAAGCAAACTTAACGAAAAAAAAAGAAATATGCCAATCAGACAAGGTGATTTAACGTGGTTCGGTGTTTTGTCCGGCTTCTGCAAAAAAGAAAATAGAAGAAAGGAAAGTTGATCTTCAGGGGAAGTACTTTCTTAACATCTCGGCGTTCCATGGTTTCTTCAATCTCTTGCCGTCCAGACGCCCCAGTATGTAGGCCCCTGGTCTTACTATCTCAGTGATCTTGTAAGGTCCCTCCCACTTGGCACCTAACGAACCCTCTTCAGGTCGTCGGGTGTTCAGAGTCACTTTTCTTAGCACTAGATCGCCTGGTAGGAAGGAGCGGGTCCGAACTCTCTTATTGTAGAATCGGGCCATTCTCTGTTGGTAGATGGCTGCTCTTACTGCTGACTGCTCTCTTCTTTCTTCGATCAGGTCGAGGTGATTTTTGATAAGTTCTTCGTTCCGTTCGTTTTCAAAGTGACGGACCCGGTGGGTTGATATTCCGATCTCTGCCGGGATGACGGCCTCACATCCGTATGATAGGGAGAAGGGTGTCTCTCCTGTTGAGTCCTTGAAGGTCGTTCGGTGTGCCCACAGTACCTCTGGTAGCTCCTCGACCCATAGGCTTTTGCTTGATCCGAGCCGAGCTTTCAGGTTTGACTTGATGGTTTTATTGGTGGCTTCAACCTGCCCGTTCGACTTGGGATGGGCCGGCGAGGCGAATTTTAAGGTTATCTGGAGGTCTTCACAAAGTTTTCTGAATCCCCTGCTGTCGAATTGCTTTCCGTTGTCGGTGATGATTGCCTGGGGGATTCCGAACCGGCAAATTATATTTCTCTTCAGGAACTCCGTGGCTTTCTTTTCCGAGATGGTGGACAATGGTTCTGCTTCTACCCATTTGGTAAAGTAGTCTATGGCCACGATTGCATATTTTGCCTGACCTCGTCCTTTCGGCATCGGCCCTATAATGTCTAGCCCCCACTGTGCGAAGGGCCAGGGGCTGGATATGGTGGTCAGCTGCTCTGCCGGTTGATGGTGGAGGTTGGCATTCTTTTGGCATCCCTCGCATTTCCGTGCTATCTTCACGCCATCCTCGTGCATGGTTGGCCAATAAAATCCTTGCCTCAAGGCTTTGAAGGCGATTGATCTTCCCCCGGCGTGACTTCCGCAGATGCCGGCGTGAATCTCCCTGAGCACGTAGTCTGCTTCTTCTGGTGCTAAGCATCTTAGGAGGGGTACGGTGTATCCTCTCCGGTAGAGTACTCCCCCAATTAGGGAAAACTTGGTGCTCTTGAACTTCAGCTTCCTGGCCTCCTTTTTATCTTTTGGGGTCTCTCATGTTTCCAGGTACCTCCTGATCGGTTGCATCCATGAATCTTTGTCTTCTTCTTCTAGTACATCCACCTCTGTCTCCATTATGCTTCTTTCTTGGAGGTATATAAGAGGGATTACCCTGGGCTTTTCTGTCTTCATTGAAGAGGCAAGCCTGGCCAGGGAATCTGCTTCGCAGTTGTCTTCTCGTCCGACCTGTTCGAAGAGTACGCTTCCCACTTTTTCCACCCACTTTTTTACTTCGGCTAGGTAAGCTACCATGGCTGGTTCTCTGGCTTGAAAGTCTCCTTTCAGCTGTTGTATTGCTAGCTGAGAATCACTCCTGATCACTACATTGCGGACTCCTACTACCGTAGACAGCCTTAGTCCGGCCAGTATCGCCTCGTACTCTGCTTCATTGTTTGTAGTTTTGAAGGCGAATTTGAGGGCGAGCAGTATTTCTTCTCCCTTTTCACTTTTTAGTGCTACCCCTGCTCCGTAGCCGTGCGAGCTTGCGGATCCGTCTACAGACATTTCCCACCTGTCTTCTTCTACGGCTAAGACCTGCGGTTCTGTGAGCTCTGCTATGAAGTCTACTAAGGCCTGCCCTTTTATTGCTGTTCTTGGGAGGTAGGAGATGTCGTGCTCGCTTATTTCCACTGACCACTTCATCAGCCTCCCTGAGGCCTCTGGTTTCTGCAAGATTTGTCTTAGGGAAAATCCGTGTATACTTTGATTGGATGGGCTTGAAAGTAGGGTCGTAACTTCCGAGCTGTGGTGATCAGGGATAGGGCGACGAGTTCGTGTATGGGGTATCGAGTTTCTGCGTCCAGCAGGGCTTTACTGACGTAGTAAACTGGTTTCTGGACGTGGTCGGTCTCTTGTACCAGTGCCGAGCTTACTGCGTGTTTTGAGACGGCCAGGTATAGATACAGCGTCTCCCCTGGAGGGGTTTGGCTAGGAGAGGGGGCTGTGGCCAGGTATTTTTTAGGTGCTGGAAGGCTTCTTCGCACTCGGGTGTCCAGTCAACCCCTTTTTGAGCTTTTTTGATGACTTTGAAGAAATGATGGCACTTGTCGGTTGCTCGTGAGATGAACCGGTTGAGTGCGGTGATTCTTCCTCTAAGGCTTTGCACTTCCTTAACTGTCCGGGGAGACTTCAGGTCTAGCACGGCCTGTATCTTTTGCGGGTTTGCTTCAATGCCTCGTGAACTTACCATGTAGCCCAGGAATTTTCCGAGGCTACCCCGAATGCACACTTCTCTGGATTGAGCTTTAAACTGTGTTTCCTCAGGAGTTCGAAAGTTTTCTTCAGGTCGGCTACATGGCCTCTTGGTTCCTTGGACATTGTTATCATGTCGTCGACATATACCAGCATGGTCGTGCCGATGAGTGGTTTGAAGACTTTGTTCACCAGTCTCTGGAAAGTCGCCCCTGCATTCTTCAATCCGAAAGGCATTACTTTATAGCAGTATAGCCCTTGGTCGGTAATAAAGGTGGTCTTCTCCTCATCCGCAGGGTGCATCTTGACTTGATTGTATCCCGAGAAGGCGTCCATGAAGCTTAGCAGCCCTTGGCAGGCTGTTGTATCCACCAGTTGGTCTATATTTGGGAGGGGAAAGCTGTCTTTTGGACATGCTTTGTTGAGGTCGGTGAAATCTACGCACATTCTCCACTTTCCGTTAGATTTTTTCACCAGTACCACGTTGGACACCCATTCTGGGTATTTTACTTCCCGGATAAAGCCGGCTTTCAGCAATTTTTCCACCTCGGTTGTTATTGCTCCGCACCGCTCCTGGTTGAATATTCTCCTCTTCTGTTTTACTGGCTTGTGTAATGGGTTCACTGCTAAGCGGTGGCTTATGAATTTTGGGTCGATTCCGGGCATGTCATCGTGTCCCCATGCAAAACGTCGGGGTACTCTTGCAGACATTCCAGCAAGTCTTTTCTTAGGGCTTTGTCCAGACTTCCTCCTATTTTTATGTTCTTCTCTGGCCCGAATAGTTTTACTTCTTCCAATTCTTCGGCTGATCCGAGCCGTGCAGCTTTGTCGGGCCGAGGAGCAGGGTCTTTCCTTGTACTCTCGTCATCCTCGTCTCTCTGTCTCTTCTTGGGGCTTCTTTCTACGCAGAGGTTTTCACGCGAGAAAGTGGCAAAACAGCTGCGGGCTTTTTTCTGGCTTCCGCATACGATTCCGATCCCTTCCCGTGTGGGGAACTTCAATTTCAAGTAATGACAGGACATTGCGGCCTTGGTTTTCATCATGAAGGGGCGGCCGACAATGACTTGATAACTGCTCATGCAGTCTACTGCGGTGAAGTTTATCATGATTGTTCGGGTTTTGGGGGCAGTCCCGATCGTCACTGCTAACTGAATTTTTCCCAGGGGGATGACCGTTGATCCCCCGAATCCGTACAGGGGGGTGCTGTCTTTGGTTAGGGCTGTGCATTCTACCCCCAGGTCCTCCAAAGTCTCTTTGGAAATTATGTCTACCGCGCCTCCCAGGATCCACCAGGATTCGGTCCACTTCTGTGCCACCGATCGTTGCTTTGATTATCAGTGCGTCATCGTGGGGGAAACTTACCCCCTGAGCGTCTTCATCGGTAACATAATGGGTGTTGACCGATTTCCTTGGGGGTTTGGGATTTTTTCCGTTTTCAGCACCTCTGTTCCCCGTGCTCGGCTGTAATTCTTTCTTGACCGGTTAGAGTCCCCGGCCAGCGTTGCCCCTCCTGCGATGACGTTCACCCCTGATTCCTTGCCCTTTGTCTGGCGGCCATGGTTTCGTGGTCGATGTAATTGTTCAGGTTCCCGTTCCGGGCCAGGTCCTCCATTTGTTCCGGCAGATCCTTGCACTCATCGGTTGTGTGCCCTTTTAGGTTGTGGTGCAGGCAGTAAGACCTTTTGTTTTTTCTATCTGGGGGAAACCTCCTGAGGTCTGGTTCTATTAAGAGACCTTTCTCCCGTATCTCCATGATGATTTCTCCTGGCGGTTTGTTCAAAGGGATATATGCCTCCTCTCGAACCACGTGGTTACCTGAGTTGTGGGCCTCTTTCCTTGATCCTTCTGTGTCATTGGCTTGAATTCTTTGGGTCTTGGATTGAACTTCCGGAATTCTCTTTCCGGTCGCCGGTGGTCTTCCCTCCTTGTCACCCTTTCTCTGGTGGTTGTCCCCCTCTGGGATATTTTTTCTTCGCTTTCTAGCAGGACGTACTTCCTGGCTATCTCCAGTGCGGTAGCGTAGTCTGGTGTTTCATGGATTCTCAGATGGGTCCACAGTTTCCCGACCCTTAGGGCCCCTTTCAGACTTTCCAGGGCTTCTTGGATTCGTACCCTCCGACCTCGAGTACGATGTTATGGTACCTTTCAATGAAGCTTTTCAGCGTTTCGTCGTCTCCCTGTTTTATGAGCCTTAGTTCTCCTATTGTCTTTTTAGGGGTGCAGGCTCCTTTGAAGTGTCGGATGAACGATTTCTTAAGCTGGGAGAAGCTCTGGATGCTCTCCGGGGCCAGACTTCTATACCATAGGATGGCAGGTCCACCTAAAGTTAAGGGAAATACTTTGCATACGGCGTCGCCCGTTACCCCCTTGTACTTCCATCAGGAGGACAAAATTCTCAATGTGGGATTTTGGGTCGGAGTGGCCTTTGTATGGTGCCACGGTCGGCATGTTAAATCTCTTTGGGAACTGTGCTGTTTTTATTTCTTCTGTAAAGGGAGACCCTTCTTCCTCGCCTCGGGTGTCTCCCGCGCCGATCTTGAGGCTTTCTTCCCATCTGGTCATCTCTTTTTTCAACCAAGATTTTATTTCACAGGTTGTGCCCCCGTGTCGCCTTCTGTGTCCTTCTGTTCGCCTGTCGTTCCGGGCGTGGCGTTCTTTAAGCCCGGAGGTCTCCTGTACGTCTTCGTTGTACTTTCTATCTTCTTTCTCGGAGCTGTAAAATCTGTCGGAGGAGGGGTCGGGTGATTGTTCCTCCTCTTCCCATGCGTCTTCGGATCGTGGCTCTCTTCCTACCACTTCGGATCTTATCCCATAAGGGCCTCTCTTTCTGGGTCCCTCGTCTTCGCTTATATCTACTACTCTTTTTCCTTTTTCCCTATCTTTCCTCTTCTGGTCGGCCCCGGTTTCAGGTTCCTCGTTGTTTGCTCCTTCCATTCTTTCTAGTCGGTCCATCATAGACCTCATGCTATCTTCCATCTTTTTCATCCAGTTCATTGCCGGACCTCCTGATTGGGGATTTCCGTCTTCCGCCATTTGTCTTATCACGTGAACTGCTTTTTTGTAAAGTTCCCCACAGACGGCGCCAACTGTTGACGGTGGATTTTGGTCTCAGGGTAATACGGGAATATCACCTCTGAGGGAACCCTCCTTCAACTGTGAAGTTGTTTGGTTATGCGGGAAACCAAAAGCAAACTTAACGAAAAACAAAGAAATATGCCAATCAGACAAGGTGATTTAACGTGGTTCGGTGGACTTTGAGATCCGACCTACGTCCACGGACAAGAACAGGGTGGTACTCTTTTTATTACTCAAATACACCTCTCAGGCCTCTCCTTTGTTCTTACAAATCGGAACTTTATGACTCTAATCTCTCACTCTTGTGATGATTTTCAGATGCCCCTTTTACACATGCTCTGCCCTCCTATTTATAATAATACAGAACTCCGATTCCTATAAGAAATCCTAGTTGTACTCAGTCTTCTCTTCTTTCATGGTTTCCTGATCCGATAATGCCTTCTTCTTCCGTATTCCCTTTTGGACTCTGACTCTTTCTCCTTGCGAGAGCAGGATATCTTTCTTATCTTATCCATAAGAATGGGGTGCTGTTGTCTTGAACACGGCTCGTTGTCGGGTCGGTTTTTATGAGGTCGGTCATGTTAATATGTTATGCTGAGAATGTTTCTGCCGACCTTATAGTTCTCGGTCACCCGAACCAAAGTGGTCAGCCTTTTCATGATGTGGTCGGCCTTCATATGATGTGGTCGGCCTTCATATGATGTGTTCGGTCTTCATATGGTGTCCACCAGGGAAAGAATTTACCATTTTGTCCTTGTCGTGCTGTCTAAAATACTGTAGTGTTTGAAAACACCATCAACAATATGTTTTGGTGAAATATGAATGAATTATTCATATTAGATATTGAATAATTTATAGATAAGTTTAAAAAATTTTAAAGTTACGATTTCGCCCAAATCGCGCTTCCGCCTGCGCCTTTGAGAAAACCCCAATAAAATTGGTATCAGAGTGAGTCTGATCCTACATCCATTACTTTTTTCATGCTTGATGTATGATATTTAATCCAATTTTATTATTTCCACATGCATATGAAATTAATTTGATCAATTTCGGATTGTTTGACAATAGGGAAATCCCCGTTAAATAAGGCATTAAAGTGACTAGTATTAGGAAAACTTATTTCTTGGTCCGCCTTGTCAGTACGGATGCAAATGTTTTCTTGACGTTGTAGTTGTATCGTGCCAAAGTTGTGAAGTTATGGCTGATGGTAGTCCATTTGCACCGGTAGAAATTATACGATAAGAGACAAATTCAAGTGAAAATGAAAATCCTGTGAACGTGCCAAAGCTGTCAGGACTACATCAGTAACTTGAGTTTGTCACTAACAAGCGAAGCCTTGATACGCCTCCTATGAACGTGCCAAAACTGTCACAATGAGAATCGATCAGGACCAAAATCAAGAGTCACAATGAGTGTGATTGACAATGAGTTGTCTACCTGTGAATATACGTAGGCGAGAACGTGCCAAAGCTGTGAGTCGAAATATATTCACGGGGTCCACTTTCCATTATGAAATTCGATTTAATTATTGAATTCACGTTTTCCGTTGGGGATTACAGTATTACATAAAGTAATGAGAGGCACTGCTGAGTTAAATATTCATAACTAAAGCAGTGTGTAATATTTTGAAAATTGCCGCTTATGTTTTCCTTATTCTATAGTGTTGATAGAATTGAACTTTTAATCCACTGCATGCATATTATATATATATATTTTCTGACTTTCCTTATGGTTGCAGATTTCTAGAATAGGTTCTAAATTATGAGTAGGCTTGGATATTGTTAGATTAATCTAAACCATCGGGAACTGTTGTTGTGATTTTCTTGAAAAATCAAGATGGTAATCTAAATAGATATTCGTTTTAGGATATAATACTTGTGCATTAAGAATTAATGTGAATTAGTTCATGTCTCGAGATTCTTGACTGGCAATAAGAAAACCCCATTAGGTATTTGTTTATCTAATAATGATGTTTCTTTGTTTTACTGACCTTTAGAGGTGATGTGTCTGACACAGTTTGCTAATCAATTATTTGAAATTATTGTGAATAGTTGAAGGTAAATTATAAAGATAAAGAAAGGAGATGCGTATAATTGTGTATAGAAAATATTGATTCTCACAATACGACAACTATAGGTATTGGATACCAGATCTCCCGTCTAGTTATTTAAAATATTATTTAATGATTGTTTTGATATTTGATATCAGAACTTACGACTATTGGATAGCTACTTGTTCTTTATAAACAGCTGTTACATATTTTATTATGACTAGTAGTGTTATTGATGAGGAGATTGTAAGTGTCCTAGACATGCTACGGGATCTCTAAGCGTGATAACTGTGTGAATAAATCAAGAAGTTTACGGAATTAACTTACATTGATCGGCTTTGACTTTCAAAACTTTTCATGGATGTGAGGAAGCTCCAAGCTTTCTATGTTGATTCCAACTCAAGGGTGAGAATCTCTATCACCTTCACTTGACTCCTTTAAGTGCTAGCTTGAACAAAAGAAGCAAATTTTATCTCCCAATGAGAAGCAAATTCGCCCAAGAGAGAGGGAAGCAATCAGTTTTGAAGGGACAAGGCCATTCGGCCAAGACAAACCTCAATCGGCCATGAGCAATGGCTATTCGGCCAAGAACAAAGGCCATTCGGCCAATGTGGTTCAAGGACATTCGGCCAAAACAAGGAGGGAGAGATAGAGTGTTGGGTTTCTAGGATAGTCCCAAGATCGATTCAAGCAATCAAACATGTGTTAATACAACAAGAAGTATGGCGGAATCATACTTACATTGATCGGCTTTGCGATGCGTCGAACACAAAACTTTTGGCTCCTCCTTGGAACCTCTCGGAAATGGGCTGTTTTTGTGCTCCTCCAAAATTCGGTCAACTCCATGGATGGATCTCCAAGCTCCAAGCTTTGTGATGTGATTCCATGCTCAAGGGTTTGTTTCTCTATCACCTTTGATGACTCTTCATGTGCTAGCATTGGAAAGATTTGCCACAAATCTTCCTAATTACTTCTTCTTGTTCACGGTTTTGAGAAGAAAAATGAGAGAGGAAAATGTTTGGCCCTTGGCCGAATGTGTGTTTTTGTAGAAGAGGGAAGTGATGAGTTGTCTTTGGTTGGTTTGGTTTTTTTAAAAACTAATACCAAAAATTGATTTCCAAAAATTTTGTAAATGGCTTTCAAAAAGTCAAACAAAATTTGGAGCCAAAAACGGCAATTAATGCCTTACAACAACTCACATCACTCATAAATAGTGACTGGTTGTCAATCACTCAAAGTGAGAAGACATCCATCACATGAATGACAAGTGATGTGACGTGTGATCTGACTTGTGGGCCGCACTTAAATTCAAAATGTGAGTGGGCCCGTAAACATTCTCGGGCTCGGGTTCGCTAATTCCGAATTAACGAATTTTCCGTTGCGACGTAATTAAATCAAATTTAATTAAATAATTATGCGTAGCAAAATTACTTTTCACGTCGCTAACGAATTAATTATAAATTAACTCGTTCGCCCGAATTAAAATCTAATTTTAATTCCGCGTCAAAATCCAATTTCGTATAATATATCGAATATATTATTTTATCGATTAATTCCAAATTAATCATTCTCTCTCTCTGTATAATATTTTATCCCAGATAAAATGTATCTGTAATTAATCCCAGATTAATTCTCTCTCTCATTTAATTAATCTCAGATTAATAAAGTGCGAGTCATACGTCATCGGTGAATCTTCGGGAAGCGACCCATGAGATCCCCGGATATGTTGGCAGTAAATCCGGTCGTCGGACTATCCGAACACGAAGGTACCTAGTACTACGTTTTTACCGATTTACAAGACATGGTTGGCTTCTAGCAAAGCACCGTGCCTACCCAATTCTCCAGAAATATTCTTAAAGGAATATGTGATCTATATCAGGCGTAGTATACGTAGTATTGCGTATTTCGATCCAGTATCGGATGTCACGTGCAAGGCCTGGGGCTGGAATTGTGTCTGCCCTGTACGAAGCACATATCGGATCTCTGGTAACTAGTCTCTATAATCGAATAATCTTGACCTGGTCATATTATCCCGATGACTGCAGTACATAAGAGTACCAGTTCCGTATCCTACGTGATCATCATCTCCACTATGACTGGAGTGATACTTCTGTCTTGACATCACACCCAATACCCTACGATTCTCAATATACCCAGAAGAGGCGTACACAGAACCTGTTAAAGCCCTGGACGACCAAAACCAAAGTATATTGATTGTCGTAAGTATTAGCGGTGCAAGTCTCAAGTTAAGACCAAATACACCTACCCTGATTCGGATTTCCATAGACACATAGTCATACTACCAATGGAATTCCGAGGGGTCTATCCAGAGCGAAGCTGTTTCCGTACCATCGGTAAACACAACCTCCTATTACACTTGCATGAGTATCATATACCTAAATTTATGTGAACTATGTCGTTATGCTCCCACAACGCGCACAAGTGTAATACTAGTCTTTTACGCATTATCGATGTCCAGTCTCGATAATACTCTGACTAGGGATATTTAATGATTAAACCTTCGTGGATTGATACTGTCTCATATCATCTCAATCCGGAACTAATCATAAGGACCTTTTATCATTTATACATCTAGGTAATCCAATTACAAATGATAAAAGGGCAATTTCCTTTGTCACATAGTTAATTTGTACAACAACACCATGATCTGTACAAATAGTGATGCTATGGGTCATAATTGTCCAACAATCTCCCACTTGGCCTATAGCCAATACTCAAGTGTCCTACACCCGAACTATGTACGATTCGCTCAAACTTCTGCTGAGAAAATGCTTTCGTCAGCGGATTTGCAGTGTTTCATCTGATGCGATTTATTCGATCATCACATCGCCACGATGTTTGATCCGAACGAATTAGATAAATATCTGAAGTATATATATGGATGGTTGATGAGACCATTAATTCTTTAGCCTGTGCTGTAGCCTAGCTCAGCTGCTAACAGAACTAATACTAATCTGATTAGGATTATTATCAATCCAAAAGGCTTCTATTGCTGCCTCAGCTGCAGCAATATTCCGCTTTTGTTGTTTATTGGGCAATAGTATCTTGCTTAGAAGATTTCCATCTCACTGTTCGTTATTCAAACTGTATAGTACTTTTGTTACGACTTATAGTCATTTTTATCGGTTTGGAAACTTACAGCAGTGAACCCAGTCACTTCAAGTTCTCCTTCTCCATAGCGTAAGAAAGTATCCTTAGTTCCTCTAAGATACTTAAGGATGTTCTTAACATCAATCCAGTGACTATCACTTGGATTGGCCTGATTGTGACTCCATATGCTCAAAGCATATGAGACACCAGGTCGCGTACATTTATTTCAATGTACGAGTTCTCGGAGAGTATTAACAACTTTAAATATATCCCAGTAGATCTTTATTCCTAGAATAAAGGTTGTTTCTCCCAAGAATTCTACGGAGAATTTTTCATGAAAGCCAAGCTTTCACCGATTATATTATGGGAAAATCATTTCCAAGAAATGATATATCATCATTATTTAAGACATTCATTGTCAGTGTGCTCCCACTAACCTCCTTATATACACAAGAATCATTTTCATTTTTGAATTAAATCATACACCATTATGATTATATCAAAACGATAGTTCCAAGAACGCAATGCTTGCTTCAATCCATACATGGATCGAATTAACTCGCAAACCTTGTTTGCTCATTTTGGTACGACAAAACCGTAGGATGTTATAAACATCCTCCAAAAGGTTTCCTTTTAAGGAAAGTGATTTTGACGTTCAGTTGCCATATTTCATAAATGAAACATGTAGCATTAGCAAGCATTATCCAAATGGATTTAACCATGGCAACGAGTAAAAGGTTTTGTCGTAATCGACACAATGTTGATAACGATACCTTTTCGCTACAAGCCCAGCTTAGTACGTTGGTATGTTTCCTTCCATGTATGTCTTCCTTGAAGACTTATACAGTACCAATAGGCACAATGCCTTCCTATACTACAACCAGTGTCCAAACTTGGTTGGTATACATGTAATCCATTTCGGACTTCATGGCACTTTGTCATAATATGGAGTCGATAACTTGTATCACTTCCTTGTACGTAGTTAGTTCGTATTCCTCAATAAGATTAACATCTTTATGAGGTGAGATCAGAAACCCATACCTCTCAGGTTGTTTTCTGACTCTCTCAAACTTGCGCGATTCTTGTGTATTCGAAGATTATTGGTATAGTTTCATCCTTGATGAACTATCTGTGTTCCATTAAGGAATCAGTGCCTGGAATAGTATTACTCTGATTTTCATTGAGTTTTACTTTCCTCCCACTTACCACTGCTTATAGGTATTCATCTTAGGAAAACCGTATGGTGAGCAACAATTACATTGTTCTCTAGTAAGTTGTATAAGTACTATACTTAGGTTTCCCTAGGATAACCTACAACTTAGGCACTTATCCGATTTGGGTTCTAGTTTGGTATCATCCAAATATATGCCTAGCATTCCCAAATCTTCAGGAATGAGAAAACCATGTTTCTTTCCTGTTCATATCTAATATGAAGTCTGTCTAACATATTTTTATGGAACCTATTCAAAATAAGTTTTGCACTGTTTATACGTATCCCTTGAAGGAAATGGTAGCTCAGAGTGACTCATGATAACCTTATCATGTCCAATAAAATTCGGTTTCTTCGTTTGGACACACCGTAAAAAATGACGTGTTCCGGGAGGAGTCCTCATTGAAAGAATACTATACTCTTTCAAGTATTTGAGAAACATATTGCTTAAGTATTTTCCATCATGGTCTAATCATGATGTTTTAATACTTTAGCCGATTTGTTTGTGTACTTCATGTCGAAACTCTTTGAATTCATCAAAAGTTTCTGATCCGTGTTTCAAAAGAAACATATAACCATAACGCGATGCCACATCCGTAAAGGTTACTAAGTATTCATATCCACCTCTAGCCTAGCTAGACATGGGCCCACTTACGTCACTATGAACGAGGGCTAACAGATCGGTGGCACTTACATTTTTACCAAGTAAAAGGTGTTTTAGGCACTTTGCCTAATAAACTAGATTCGTAGACATTATTTGAATAGAATCAAATTTGTCCTAGTATCCACTCTTCGAAAGTGTGGATATACAAGTCTTGTTAATTGTGTCTCATACAACAATGCCACAAATAAGTCTCATCTGATTAAATCAGTTTGAGCTATTTGTTTGTCCTGTTATATGGTTGAGATTTATTTATATTCAAAATATAAATATTGTTATTCACATCTAATGTGTTTATCTCAATATCATCTTTATAAAATGAAACACTTTAGTGTTCTAGAATATAAAGGTATATCCGCAAAAGGATTATACTCTGATATAGAGATAATGTTTCTAGTCAAACTAGTTACATTATAACAGTTTCCTAATTTAAGTACACACCCGAAGGGTAGTTCCTAAACTTAGGTATCTACGGTCAAAACAGCGACTCTGTCCCGTTTCCGATTCGCAGATCAATCTCATCTGAAGTCAGTATCCTGCTTGTCAGCAGATTCTGCACATCAGTACATATTATGTACCACACTCAGTATCTAAAATCCAATTTTAATACTAGTAGCGAACATGTTAATGACAAACATATTTGAAGTCGGAGCCTTGCCCGTCTTCAATTCCTTCATGTCTACCTTGTCCATACGGCAGTAACGCTTCCAATGACCCCGTTTGCCACAGTGTAGACAGACATTTCAGGATATGTCATTTGTCTTCCCAGAAGATTATAATGATTTTGCCTTTGCCTCTTTTCCACACCCCAGAAGCATTTGGCCAAGCCTTGGCCTTCTGGGATTTCGAAGTAAGATGCGCCTTGCGCTTCTTGCCCTATTGCAAACTCTGACTTTGTCTCCTTGAGTATAACCATTAACTCTCCAAGAGTTTTCTATTGCAATTTGTACTTCTAAGATCTATGAAGATCCTTCAATTTCATTATCATACTATAAGGATCTAATCATTAGTTCTGAATAAGAAATTAAAGAGTCTTTGCGGCAAGCATAACGGATTAAGCACTAAAGTTATCATCACATGAATATTCCAAATATCATGTTCTACTATTTTCTAAACTCCGGGCTTAGGCTCGAGACGTCACTCTATCAAATAAAGTAACTTCTCGGTCTCCAGGACTATCCTGAGATTTTATTCCCAATGTGAAAATTAAAGCCGTTTTAAAAAATATTTTCTCCCAGGATTATGTTCTAAACGCTAATCTTTCATTTATCTTGATTCCAATAGTCTAACTATCAAACAACGATTTAGGTACTATTTATTATAATGATTACTATAGTCTAACTATATAATCAACTATAATTAATTGGTTAAATTCAAATATTGATTACTATAGTCTAACTATATAATCAACTATAATTAATGGTTAAATTCAAATATATTGATTACTATAATCCAATTATATAATCAACCTAAATGAAATAGTTTGAATACAGTCCAACTGTTTAATTTAAAGCAACATTAAATATTAGTCCAACTAATATATTAATTTATATTAACGAAAAATTTGAAATGAGCGCGTATTGGCAAGTAACTAAACGAATATTGCAAATTTAATACTTGCCTCCCACTATTTTTCGGCGAGCCTCTAACCCTCTGTGGAGTACTCGGGAAACCTTGTTTCCTAGTGGGCTAGGATCCCGTTAAATAACACACCAATCTTGACTTTGGCCAACAAATTGTATGATAATTAACTAGGTAGATCTCTAAGATCAATTGGATCTCATCCAATTCCTAGATCCAGTAGGTGGACATCCAAGTCCGAAACATATATCTTATATATGCCAATATATCCAATATATTCCCTAACCTTTTCCTCTGAATCAATTAAGCCTTGGCTTTGGCACAACAAACTTAATGATCCCAGTTAAGCGGAACCCATTGACCATGGAAAGCTTCGTAATCGATGTCGATGGACAAGAAGTGATCTTGACTTTGGCCAACAAATCACAACTTGGACAAGACACCGATATGGAACAAAGCTTTCATGATTCAAACACATCCGCGACGGACAAAGGTCTTGACTTTGGCCAACAAACCAGTGCCAATCTTGGATCTTGAGTAAGAATCACCCAATGGACGGAAAAATGCTTAATATGTTGTGATGGTTTTCGCATAATTGGCAACCAATTAATTATCTTTGTTAGGTCTCATCATCATACACCCTTAAACATGCATTCTAAAAACATAATAAGGCACGTATAAATAAATAAAATAATAATGATATGCGGATGGATACTTAACACATTTTGTTCCTAGAACAAATCTCTCCATTTCCTCTCTCCGCTAGCACAAGTATTACTTCTACCCAATTACATAACACTTCTAAAGAAACCTCATTTACATTGAGGGGAATAGGTGAGAAGAGAAATACAAAGAGTCAATAGGTAATAGGCTGGACACGCAGGTCCAATTAATAAATTCTAAATTTATTACAACAATTTCCAAAATTGCCCTCACCCATCTAATATCCATCTGATATACATTATTCATACATCGCATCCATCTATTCACACAAAGCATGTTATCAATCAATCTAATCCAATTAATTAATCTGAAATTAATGACCATCCAATGTTCAAACAACAATTTGATTTTGCGCGAGTCAAACTCGTTTTGCGAATAAGTACTCAAAGTACGAATTCTTGAAATATATTAAACTACAACATTAAATCCAATTTAATTTGTATTTAATACTATTCTATATTTAATTCTAAATTAAATAATTACACTTTTTAATGTGCCTTTACGACTTAGATTCTAAATCTAATCTTTACGGGTCTCAAAGCCCAATTAACATCCAATGTCGATTTAATTAAAGTCCAATGGGCTTTTAATTAATTTCTAAGGCATGGACTTTGGTCAATATGGGTCAAACCCAAATACCAAAGCCCATTTAAGGAATCACCCTTATTTGCCAAGAAACCAATTTATGCCCATTAGGCCCAATTAAAATTAAAGGTACATTAAGTCATATTTGGACTTTATGGATATGGTTTTGGGCCCAATTGGATCCAACCAATTAGCCTAAACTAAACTTGGCCCAACCAAGACCATTAAGCCCAATTACAACTTTTACAAGCCCAATTCCAAAATAAGCCCAATTAATTTAATTCCAAATTTCCAAATTTCATAATTAAATTAACCAAAGTGTATAGCCATAATTAATTAACAAAATTAACATTTCCAAAATACTAATTTACTCAATTAATTATGCTTATCATCATCAACTTATGTCCAACACAATTGAATCCAAAAAATCAATCATTTTCCATGCTTATCATTCACGGCAATTGGGATTTCATGTCCGATTCCGAATTCAATCCAATTAAATCCTAAATCAACATTTCCCAAATGATTTCAAATCATCCAATGATCAAAATCAAAAATCACCATGACTTTAGCGCAAGCATATGTTTCGGCCAAGCCTCAAATTTGGGGAAAAATTGATCCAATCTATTTTTCACAAAATTGATCACAAACAACTCCAAGTCATCCATATACAAGCATGCTCAAACAAGTAATTTAGTCAAAACATGCTCAAATCCAATTTACCCAAATTTTACCCTAAATATATTTCATGCTCAAAATGGCTCAAGATACCATTGTTGGGTTTCTAGGTTAGTCCCAAGATCGATTCAAGAAATGTAACATGTGTGAATACAACAAGAAGTATGGCGGAATCATACTTACATTTATCGGCTTTGCGATGCGCGTCGAACACAAAACTTTTGGCTCCTCCATGGAAACTCTCGGCAATGGGCTATTTTTGTGCTCCTCCAAAATTCGGTCAGCTCCATGGATGGATCTCCAAGCTCCAAGCTTTGTGATGTGATTCCATGCTCAAGGGTTTGTTTCCCTTTCACCTTGGATGACTCTTCATGTGCTAGCATTGGAAATATTTGCCACAAATCTTTCTAATTACTTCTTATTGTTCACGATTTTGAGAAGAAAAATAAGAGAGGAAAATGTTTGGCCCTTGGCCGAATGTGTGTGTGTAGAAGAGGGAAGTGATGAGTTGTCTTTAGTTGGTTTGGTTTTTTTAAAAACTAATACCAAAAATTGATTTCCAAAAATTTTGTAAATGGCTTTCAAAAAGTCAAACAAAATTTGGAGCCAAAAATGGCAATTAATGCCTTCCAACAACTCGCATCACTCATGAATAGTGACTGGTTGTCAATCACTCAAAGTGAGAAGACATCCATCACATGAATGACAAGTGATGTGACGCGTGATGTGACTTGTGGGCCGCACTTAAATTCAAAATGCGAGTGGGCCCGTAAACACTCCCGAGCTCGGGTTCGCTAATTCCGAATTAATGAATTTTCCGTTATGACGCAATTAAATCAAATTTAATTAAATAATTATGCCTAGGAAAGTTACTATTCACGTCACTAACGAATTAATTCTAAATTAACTCGTTCGCCCGAATTAAAATCTAATTTTAATTCCGCGTCGAAATCAAATTTCGTATAATATATCGAATATTTTATTTTATCGATTAATTCCAAATTAATCGTTCTCTCTTTCTGTATAATATTTTATCCCAGATAAATGTATCAGTAATTAATCCCAGATTAATTCTCTCTCTCATTTAATTAATCCCAGATTAATAAAGTGCGAGTCATACGTCATCGGTGAATCTTCGGGAAGCGACCCATGAGATCCCCGGATATGTTGGCAGTAAATCCGGTCGTCGGACTATCCAAATACGTAGGTACCTAGTATTACGTTTTTAACGATTTACAAGACATGGTTGGCTTCTATAATCGGATAATCATGACCTAGTCATATTATCCCGATGACTGTAGTACATAAGAGCACCAGTTTCGTATCCTACGTGATCATCATCTCCACTATGACTGGAGTGATACTTCCATCTTGACATCACACCCAATACACTACGATTCTCAATATACCCAGAAGAGGCGTACACAGAACCTGTTAAAGCCCTGGACGACCAAAACCAAAGTATATTGATTGTCGTAAGTATTAGCGGTGCAAGTCTCAGGTTAAGACCAAATACACCTACCCTGATTCGAACTTCCATAGACACATAGTCATACTACCAATGGAATTCCGACGGGTCTATCCAGAGCAAAGCTGTTTCTGTACCATCGGTAAACACAACCTCCTATTACACTTGCATGAGTATCCTATACCCAAATATATGAGAACTATGATGTTATGCTCCCACAATGCGCACATGTGTAATACTAGTCTTTTACGCATTATCGATGTCCAGTCTCGATAATACTCTGACTATGGATATTTAATGATTAAACCTTCATGGATTGATACTGTCTCATATCATCTCAATCTGAAACTAATCATAAGTACCTTTTATCATTTTATACATCTAGGTAATCGAATTACAAATGATAAAAGGGCAATTTCCTTTGTCACATAGTTAATTTGTACAACAACACCATGATATGTACAAATAGTGATGTTATTGGTCATAATTGTCCAACAGAGAGAGCATTTGATATCTTTGTTTTCTAAAAACAATTGATGATCTAAGTAAATTCCCAAAAGTGGTGTATATCTTTCAAAAAGAAAAAGCAAAGTGTGTTGTGTAAGTTACCATTATTACACTCAACCACTTCCATCAACTTGAATGACAAGTGATGTAAGTTGGTGGGTCCCACAATTAAATTCAAAATTCAAGTTAGATGAGACTACACACTTTGGGCTCGGGTTCATTTAATCCGACTAAACAAATTTTCCGTTGCGACGTAATTAAATCCAATTTAATTAAATAATAATGCCTCGCAAAATTATTACGAAAGTCGCTTACGAATTAATTCTAAATTAATTCATTCACCCGAATTAAAATCCAATTTTAATTCCGCTTTGAAATCCGATTTCATTTAATACATCTAATATAATATTTAAATGATTAATTCCAAATTAATCGTTCTCTCTCTACAATCCGAATTTTATCCCAAATAAATTCTGGCCACAATTAATCATAGATTAATTTTCTCTCTCATAATTAATCCCAGATTAATTTTGTTCGAGTCAAACATCATTGGTGAATCTTTGGGATGCGACCCAAGAGATCCCTGGATATGTTGGCAGTAAATACGGTCATCGAACTATCCGAACACGTGCGTACCCTGTACCACGTTCTTACCGATTTACAAGACATGGTTGGCTTCTAGCAAAGCACTGTGCCTACCCAATTCTACAGAAATATTCTTTTAAGGAATATATAATCAATATCAGGTGTAGTAGACATAGTATTACGTATTACGATCCAATATCGAATGTCACATGCTAGGCCTGGGGCTAGAGTTGTGTATGCCCCGTAAAAAGTATATATCGGATCACTGGCAACTAGTCTCTTTAATCGGATAATCATGACCTAGTCATACTATCCCGATAGCTATAGCATTTATGAGTACATGTTATGTATCCCTGCGTGATCATCATCTCCATATGACTGAAGTGATACTTCCATCTTGACATCACACCCAATACACTATGATTCTCAGTATACCCAGAAGAGGTGTACACAGAACCTGTTAAAGCCCCGGATGATCAAAACCAAAGTATACTGATTGTCGCAAGTATTAGCGATGCAAGTCTCAGGTTAATACCAAATACACCCACCCTGATTCGGACCCCCATAGACACATAGTCATACTACCAATGGGATTCCGAGGGGTTTATCCAGAGCGAAGCTGTTTCCGTACCATCGGTAAACAGAACCTCCTATTACACTTGCATGAGTATCCAATACCCAAATATATGATAACTATGTCGTTAAGCTTCCATAACGCGCACAAGTGTAATACTAGCATATTCTGCATTATCGATGTCCAGTCTCGATAATACTACGACTAGGGATATTTAATGATTAAACCTTTATGGATTAATATTGTCTCATATCTTATTAATCTGGTATTAATCATATGGACTTTTATCATTTCTATATCAAGGTAATCCAATTACAAATGATAAAAGAGCAATTTCCTTTGTCACATAGTTAATTTGTACAACAACATCATGTTTTGTAGTAATAGTGATGCTATGGGTCATAATTGTCCAAGAATCTCCCACTTGGCCTATATCCAATCACTCAAGTGTCCAACACCTGAACTATGTACGGGTCGCTCAAACTTCTGCTGAGAAATAACTTTCGTCATCGAATTTGCAAGGTTATCATCTGATGTGATTTATTCGATCATCACATCGCCACGACATATGATCTCACGAAGAATTAGTCGAAGTACATACTTGGATCATTGATGAGACCGCAGTTCCTTAGCCTGTACAGTAGCCTGGATCAGCTGCTAACAGAACTACTCCTAATCTAATTAGGAATTTATAGATCCAAAATGCTTCTTTTGCTACCTCAATTGCATCAATATTCCGCTTTTATTGTTTAATCGACAACAGTATCTTGATTGGAAGATTTCCAGCTCACTGTTCCGTTATTCAAACTAAATATGTACCCTTATTGTGACTTACAGTCTTCTTTATCGGTTTGGAAACTTGCAGCGGTGAACCAGTCACCTCAAGTTCTTCATTCCCCATATTCTAAGAACGCATCCTTAGTTCATCTAAGATACTCAAGGATGTTCTTTACATCAATCCAGTGACCATCACCTGGATTGCCTTGATTGCGTCTACATATGCTCAAAGCATATGAGACATCAGGTCGCGTATATTTTCATAACATATGAGCTCTGGGAGAGTGTCAACAGCTTTCTAAATCTATCCCAGTAGATCTTTATTCCTAGAATAAAGCCTGTTTTTCCCAGGTTTTTCATGGAGAATTTTAATGAAAGCCAAGCTTTCACCGATTATAGTATGGGAATGTTATTGCCGAGAAGCAATACATCATCAACATAGGGACAATGAATGTCAGTGCGCTCCCACTAACCCTCTTATATACACAAGAATCATCTTCGTTTTGAATTAAATCATATACCATTATGATTACATCAAAATGATGGTTCCAAGAATTCAATGCTTACTTTAATCCATAAATGGATTGATTTAACTTGCAAGCCTTGTTTGCATGTTTTGGCACGACAAAAATGTCAGTATGTTGCATACAAACATCCTCCAAAAGGTTTCCGTTAAGGAAAGCGGTTTTGGCGTCTAGCTGCCATATTTCATGAATGAAATATTCAGCATTAGCAAGCATTATCCGAATGGATTTAATTATGGCAACAGGTGAAAAAGTTTCATCGTAATCGACACCATGTCATTGACGATACCTTTTCTGTACAAGCCTAGCTACGTACATTTGTATGTTACCATCCATGTTTGTCTTCCTTGAAGACCTATTTAGTACCAATAGGCACAATGCCTTCTGGTACATCAACCAGTGTCCAAACTTGGTTGGTATACATGGAATCCATTTCGGACTTCATGGAACCTTGCCATATAGCGGAGTCGATACCTTGTATCGCTACCTCACACGTAGTCGGTTTATTATCCTCAATAAGATTAATATCCACATGAGGTGAGATCGGAGAGCCATACCTCCCATTTTGTTTTCTGAATCTCTCCGACCTACGTTGTTCTTGTGTATTAGAAGATTATGGTACAGTCTCATCCCTAATGAACTGTTCATGTTCCGTAAAGGACTCGGTGCCAGGAACAATATTACTCTGATTATCATCGAGTTTTACTGTCCTCGCACTTACCACTGCATATAGGAATTCTTTTTCGAGGAAAACCGCATAGAGAGCAACAAATACGTTGTTCTCTTGTGAGTTGTATAAGTACTATACTTTGGTTTCCCTAGGATAACCAATTACAATTAGGCACTTATCCGATTTGGGTTCATGTTTGGTACCATCCAAATGTTTAACGTGCCCAGCATCCCCAAATCTTCAGGAATGAGAAACTCAGTTTCTTTTATGTCCATATCTAATATAGAGTCTGTCCAACAGATTCTCACGGAACCTTATTCAAAATAATTATTGCACTGTTTAATGCGTATCCCTAGAAGGAAATTGGTAGCTCAGAGCGACTGATATGTTTAAGTATTGTACATCACGGTATGGCCGCAATGTTATAATACTTTGTCGGTCTGTTTTTATACTTCGTGTCGGAACTCTTTGATTATGTCAAAAGTTTCGACTTGTGTTTCATGAGATACACATAACCATAACGCGATGCAACATCCGTAAAGGTTACGAAGTATTCAAATCCACCTCTAGCCTAGCTAGACATAGGCCCACTTACGTCACCATGAACGAGGGCTAATAGTTCGGTGGCACGTACACCCTTTACCGCTAAAAGGCGTTTTAGGCACTTTGCCTAATAAACAAGATTCACAGACTTCATTTGAATTAGGATCAAATCCGTCAAGTATCCACTCTTCGAAAATGTGGATATACGAGTCTTGTTAATGTGTCTCAAACAACAATGCAACATTTATGTCTCATCTGATTTATTCAGTTTGAGCCTTTTGTTTGTCATGTTATATGTTTGTTATTCATTCATATTCAAAATATAAATGCTGTTATTCACATCTAATGTGTATATCTCAATATCATCTTTATAAACAAAACACCCAGTGTTCTGGAACATAAAGGTATACCCCCAACGGGTTAAACTAGATACAGAGATAATGTTCTTAGTCAAACTAGGTACATTATAACCGTCTCCTAATTTAAGTACATGCCCAAAAGGCAGTTCCAAAACTTAGGTTTCTACGGTCAAAACAGCGACTCTCGTCCCGTTTCTGACTTGTAGGTCGATCTCATCTGAATCCAGTATTCTGCTAATCAGTAGATCCTGCACATCAGTACATATATTTATGTACCATATCCAGTATCAAAAAATCCATTTTAAAACTAGTAGTGGACATGTTTATAACAAACATACCTGAAGCCGGAGCCTTGCCCCGCCTTCACTTCCTTCATGTCTGCCTTGTCCATACGGCAGTCACATTTCCAATGACCCTGTTTGCCATAGTTTAGGCAAACATCTTGGGATATGTCTTTTGTCTTCCTAGAAGACTGTGACGATTTTACCTTTGCCCTTTTTGAAGCTCTGGCTCTGCCTCCTTGAGCATAGCCCTCAACTCTCTAAGAGTTTTCTCTTGCAATTTGTACTTCTAAGATCTAAGGTTAGATCTATAAAGATCATTTAATTTCAACATGATGGTATAATGATCTAATCTTTGGTTTTGACGACGAAATTAAAGAGTCATAGCATCAAGTATAATGGATTGAGCTCTAAAGTTATCATCACGATGAGTCTTCCAAAACTCATGCTCTACTATTTGCTCATCTCCAGGCTTAGGCCCGAGAGGTTTCTCTATCAAATAGAATAACTTCTCAACTCCCAGGACTATCCTGAGATTTTATTCCCAATCTGAAAATTGGAGTCGTTTAAAGACATTTTCACCCAGGATTATGTTCTAAACGCCAATCTTTCAGTCATCTTGATTGCAAAAGTCCAACTATCTAATCAACGATTTCGGGTAGAATCAAATATAATGATTACTATAGTCCAACTATACAACCAACTATAAATGATCGGTTACACTCAAATGTAATGATTACTATAGTCCAACTATATAACCAACTATATAACCAACTACAAATGAAGTAGTTTGAATACACTCCAATTGTTCAATTAAAACAACAATTTAATATTAGTCCAACTAATATATATAAATAATGAGGAAAAATGAAATGAGCACGTATTGGCAAATATTTAAATGAAATTGTAAAATTAATACTTGTCTCTCACTATTTTTCGGCGAGCCTCTGACCCTCTATGGAGTACTCGGGAACCTAGTTTCCTAGTGGGCTAGGATCCCGTTTAATAACACACAACCTTGACTTTGGCCAACAAGTTGTATGAAACTTAACTAGGTAGATCTCTGAGATCAATTGGATCCCATCCAATTCCTAGATCTAGTAGGTGGACCTCCAAGTCCGAAACATATATCCAATATATGTAAATATATCCAATATATTTCCTAACCTTTTTCCTCTAAATCAACTAAGCCTTGACTTTAGCTCAACAAGCTTAATGATTCTAGTTAAGCGCGACCAATTGACAGTGGGAAAGCTTCGTAATCGAAGTCGATGAATCAGAAGTGACCTTGACTTTGGCCAATAAGTCACAACCGCCCAAGACATACGATATGGAACAAAGCTTACGTAGTTCAAACACATCCGTGATGGACAAAGGTCTTGACTTTGGCCAACAAACCAATGCCAATCTTGGATCTTGTCAGAGAACCACTCAATGGAAGGAAAAACGCTTAATATTATTTGAGGGTTTTTCGCGTAAATTGGAAACCAATTTATTATCTTTGATTAGGTCTCATCATACACTCTTAAACATACATTCTAAAAGCATAATAAGGCGCGAATAAAATTAATAATGATATGGGGATGGATATATAACAAACTTTGTTCCTAGAACAAATCTCTCAATTTCCTCTCTCTTGCTAGCACTATTCATACTTCTACCCAATTGCATAATACTTCTAAAGAAACCTCATTTACATTGAGGGGAATTGGTGAGAAGAGAAATACAAAGAGAATAGAGATAATAGGCTGGACACGCAGGTCCAATTTAATAAATTCTAAATTTATTACAACAATTTCCAAAATTGCCCTCACCCTTCTAATATCCATCTGATATACATTATTCATACAATAAATCCAAGTATTGACACAAAGCATGTTATTCAATCAATCTAATCCAATTAATTAATCTTTGAATTAATGACCATCCAATGTTCATACAACGAATTGATTTGCGCGAGTCCAACTCATTTAAGAATAAATACTCAAAGTAAGTATTCTTGAATTATATCGAACTACAATTTTAAATCAAATTTAAATTGTATCCAATACTAATTCATATTTAATTTCAAATTAAATAATTACACTTTCAATAGTGTCTTTTAGACTTGGATTCCAAATCCAATCTTCATGGGTCTCAAAGGCCCAATTAGTATCATATACTATTAAATTAAAGTCCAATGGACTTTTAATTAATTCTTTACGCATGAGCTTTGGCCATTATGGATCAAACCCAAGATGCCAAGGCCCAATTAGGAATAACCATATGCCAAAAATCAATTTAGGCCCATTAGGCCCAATTAAATCATTAAAGGCCCAATGTCATACTTTGGACTTTATGGAAATGGTTTTAGGCCCAATTGGATCCAACCCAATTGGCCAAAACCAAACTTGGCCCAACCAAGCCCATTAAGCCCAATTACAACAAATTAAATTAATACATCATTCCAAATTACATATTAATTCAATTAAAGTGCAATCACCATAATTAATTAATTAACCTAATGTTTCCAAAACATCAATTTAATCTAATTAATCATGCATAATTCCCAAATTCATGTCCAACATAAAATTGGGGCAAAATCAATTCTATAATATGCTTCACACTCACGGCAATACATGAAATAACACCCAATTTTGATTTCAATCCAATTAAATCAACAATCAATATTCATTTCATGCTTTTAACACATTTAATTGTCAAAATCAAAAATTACCATAAGTATTAGACTATGGTTCATATTCGGCCAGGGTGTGGGTTTTGGGGAAAATTAATCTAATCAATTTTTCATAAAACCAAAGATGCACAAATCCAATTCATCATCATCCAAATACAACCAACTCATCAATTTAGGCAAAATTAAGCTCCAAGCATAAAATCCCAAATTAAAGTATATAAACCCTAGAATCCAAATCATGCTTAGATCTCGCTCTGATACCATTGTAAGTGTCATATACATACCACGGGATCTCTAAGCGTGATAAGTGTGTGAATAAATCAAGAAGTTTGCAGAATTAACTTACATTGATCGGCTTTGACTTTCAAAACTTTTCATGGATGTGAGGAAGCTCCAAGCTTTCTTTGTTGATTCCAACTCAAGGGTGAGAATCCCTATCACCTTCACTTGACACCTTTAAGTGCTAGCTTGAACAAAAGAAGCAAATTTTATCTCCCAAGGAGAAGCAAATTCGCCCAAGAGAGAGGGAAGCAACCGGTTTTGAAGGGACAAGGCCATTCGGCTAAGACAAACCCCAATCGGCCATGAGCAATGGCCATTCGGCCAAGAACAAAGACCATTCAGCCAATGTGGTTCAAGGCCATTCGGCCAAAGCAACGAGGGAGAGAGAGAGTGTGTTTGATATCTTTGTTTTCTAAAAACAATTGATGATCTAAGTCAATTCCCAAAAGTGGTGTATATCTTTCAAAAAGAAAAAGAAAAGTGTGTTGTGTAAGTTACCATAATTACACTAAACCACTTCCATCAACTTGAATGACAAGTGATGTAAGTTGGTGGGTCCCATAATTAAATTCAAAATTCAAGTTAAATGAGACTACACACTTTGGGCTCGAGTTCGTTTAATTCAACTAAACGAATTTTCCATTGTAACGTAATTAAATCCAATTTAATTAAATAATAATGCCTCGCAAAATTATTATGAAAGTCGCTTACGAATTAATTCTAAATTAATTCGTTCGCCCGAATTAAAATCCAATTTTAATTTAGCTTTGAAATCAGATTTCATTTAATACATTTAATATATTATTTAATCGATTAATTCAAATTAATCGTTCTCTCTCTACAATCCGAATTTTATCTCAGATAAATTATTGCCACAATTAACCCTAGATTAATTTTCTCTCTCATAATTAATCCCAATTAATTTTGTTCGAGTCAAACATCATTGGTGAATCTTTGGGATGCGACCCAAGAGATCCCTAGATATGTTGGCAGTAAATACGGTCATCGAACTATCCGAACACGTGCGTACCCGGTACCACATTCTTACCGATTTACAAGACATGGTTGGCTTCTAGCAAAGCACCGTGCCTACCCAATTCTCCAGAAATATTCTTTTAAGGAATATATAATCTATATCAGGCGTAGTATACATAGTATTGCGTATTACGATTCAGTATCGAATGTCACATGCTAGGCCTGGGGCTGGAGTTGTGTCTGCCCCGTACGAAGTATATATCGGATCACTAGCAACTAGTCTCTTTAATCGGATAATCATGACCTAGTTATACTATCCCGATAGCTATAGCATTTATGAGTACAGGTTTTGTATCCCTGCGTGATCATCATCTCCATATGACTGAAGTGATACTTCCATCTTGACATCACACACAATACACTACGATTCTCAGTATACCCAGAAGAGGCGTACACAGAACCTGTTAAAGCCCCGGACGACCAAAACCAAAGTATACTGATTGTCGTAAGTATTAGCGATGCAAGTCTCAGGTTAATACCAAATACACCCACCCTGATTCGGACCCCCATAGACACATAGTCATACTACCAATGGGATTCCGAGGGTCTATCCAGAGCGAAGCTGTTTCCGTACCATCGGTAAACTGAACCTCCTATTACACTTGCATGAGTATCCAATACCCAAATATATGAGAACTATGCCGTTAAGCTTCCATAACGCGCACAAGTGTAATACTAGCCTATTCCGCATTATCGATGTCCAGTCTCGATAATACTACGACTAGGGATATTTAATGATTAAACCTTTGTGGATTAATATTTTTTCATATCTTATTAATCTGGTATTAATCATACGGACTTTTATCATTTATATATCAAGGTAATCCAATTACAAATGATAAAAGAGCAATTTCTTTTGTCACATAGTTAATTTGTACAACAACACCATGTTCTGTACAAATAGTGATGCTATGGGTCATAATTGTCCAACAGAGATAAATATTAAGAAAAATATTCAGTTTTGTAAATAACTTAGAACAATGCTTTATAAGATTTATCATTTAAGCATTAGATTTTTATTCGGTATGGTAAAGGATGGTCTGATATGAGATCACACCACATATCATTATCCATTTAAGGAATATTGTATTTGGGAATGTGATTAAATATTATTTAACCAATGATTGTCATTGGAGCCTAAGATTTATTAAACTCATACATTAGATGTATGTAGTTTAATAAATTATAAATTACCTTGGATAGTTTTCTTTACTTCGTAACTTAATTAATAAGTTGTCATGACTTAGTTACGTGTTTCTAAAAGAACACATATTGAACGTCTTGAATGGTTCGAGAATTTTCAATATGTTTTTGATGAAATGCGAATAGAATATTTTGACTGGTTCAAAGAAATTTGATTTAAAGTTTTAAAAATTATATCTTTAAAATTCATCACGAGTCTTTGAATTATTCAAAGATATTTGATAAGATCAAACATATGAATTTATGACAATTAGTTCTAAGATTATTCAATGAATATGGTTCTTACTCAGTATTATTCTTCTTTGATTCCATCTTGATGGAATAAGTTAAGGGGAGTAATCGAATGTTATATGATTTGACTCATTTGATATTGAATGTTATCGAATTAGTTTCAATACTCTTGGGGATATGCTCCAGTAACACTAATTCATCCATTTAATTAATGTTCTATTAGTTTCTACAGTTATATATATGATATGTATAAGTAGAAAATTTGAATCTTGAAAAATTTGAGATTTGAATCGTTCCTTTATATAATGGTTATATCATTGAAAGTACTTGCACCTCAGAGGTACAAGTATAAGTTTATCATTTATTCCATTTAATAGAATATCTTTTCGAAGATCCCGAGAAATAAAATTATTTTATTACTTGATGTGTAACATCGGATGTTTACCATTGTACAAAAGTCTTGACTTATTAAAGTCAAATATGATAGTGATAAACTATAAAAATAACTACATAATTAATAAGAGAAAAGACCCCTAACATCTTCCATATAAGTCCAATAGGATGTCAGAATCATTTGCGAAGTATTTGATACATAATGATTCTGTAATTTTCTTATCGAAGAAAGTTATCCTATAGCTTATATTGGGAGCGATATTTGATATCGATTGCAGAAGTTAGTATTAAACCATAGATCTAAGATTGTTCATAGCTTACTGCGATCAAATTTTGAACTTGATTGAGCTTTCGTTATGAATCGTTCATAAGATGTGCAAATAGTTTGCGCAGCAAAAGCAAAGTGAGCTCATTAAAGGTTTGACCTTTATAGTATGAAAGTGAGAAAAGTTATACTCGGTAATCTATTGTAAATTCTGAGGAAACTTGTATCCAGTCACACTGATTGAACAATTAAAGATCTGTTAGTTAATGTTGATATTAAACTATGTATTTTAACTAGGAATGCAAAATGGCATTCCTGAATGGTTTCTTTGAAGAAGAGATCCGTTGTGATTTCTTTGCTTGAAAAGTTCATTCTAGAATGGCCCTAGAGTTTGTATTCTACTAAGATCGCAGTTTGGTATACTAGCTTATAGAGCCTATTGTAGACTCAGATGAGCTTTCCGAAAATTTGTGTTCTCTAATTTTGATATCAATCAGATTGTCTGATTTTATCAAAGCATAGAGAATACATATGTAATAGTAGGGTTAGTGGGAGCGTACATATTTCTTTCTGGTGTTATATATATCCTAACGACATTATCATTATTAATGTAATAATGAGATGTTTGTGAGGTAAAAGGTTTACCTAAGTCTTCTTTTCTATGTGATTGCAGTGGGAGTAGTCTTTGTTATATTCGATATAAAGTTTTATATATGATTTAAAACAAGAGACTTATGAGATACTCTCATTAGTCGTACATTAGATATGATCTAATAAAAGACACAGCAAGACAATCCGTGAGACAGTTAGTGTGTCTCTTGTATATAGTATTCATCTTTCGTAATGGATGATTCCTTTGTCGAAAGACAAAAATTGTTTAGAATGTCTAGTCAATCTTATGCATCATAGGATGATGGCATAATGAATATTATATTAGGTGTGATTAAATATATCAATTTAATCGTAATTCTTACGAGCTATTTTGATACCCTGTAGACCATAGGATGGGTCTTGAAACATGTTCTTTGTTATCTTTGAGATATTAAGAACGAGTTTCTTATTCATGGAGAATATAGTCTGCAACCACTAGGGTCAGATTAGTTTTGAGTCTAATTATGATGTTAGATGGTCTACATCATATAGAGTTAGAAAAGATGCAGTGGGAGTGTCATGGTTGATTCTACTATATTAGTGGAATTAGTTGTAACTTATGAAGTATTGACTTTTAAGTTGCATAGTGACCTTATAGATTAGAAGTTTTGATATTAATGTTGTGTTTGCGGTTGTCTGCATAGTATTTTGGATTTGATCTCTAAATACATAGACAACTCAGTAGCTGTAGCACAAAATTCATGTCGCATCTGAGTCATATTGATGTATAACTTGGTTCTACAAAATATAAATGATGCTGGCTAAGGGAAACGATTGGGTTTGTTGGACAAACTCAATATACTATAGCGGACCTACTTGTTATTGCCTACCTTTTGAGTGCTATGTGAACTATTGAGGGCCATGAGTATGTGATATATATTGAGATGTGTATATGATACTGTGAATTGGCACTAGTGCAAGTGGAAGAAATTGTTAGGGTTGCTGCTCGGAGTGCCAATCTGAATCGTATATATGTCCGATTCATGAATACGAATAATTTATTTTTCCATAATATTACTTACTTAATGGTTGTACCTCTTGTTTTTATATACGCATTCGATCTAATTACGATTAGATGTAAACTAAATATGATTTAGTGATATGTATATATTAGACAAAGACCCAGGATTTACAATGTAGTACGTAGTTACAACGTAGTTTGTAATTGACATTAGGAAGCATCACTATAAGTTGTATATTCTCAAATAAAGTTCCTGGACAAGATTTAGTTACACGGGTCGGTTAGTAAAATTCGTTGAGACTAGTACATGTCGTATATCAAGACTTGGTCTAATGGTTTATCCCAATGAACCATGAATCTTGGGAGACTTATATAGACATGTAGGTATTTATTTGATAAACACTGAATGACTCACCGAAGATTTCCTAATATATGGTACACCAATGTCAATAGGAATCTTCTCGAGTCGAATAGTATAGTGGTCATTAGACTTGAGATACCATTATGGATATATGAGACATCCTTCATACTTTGATGACAGTCACGTCATCTATCTATTTAGATTAGAACTTCATCTGTTCGTTGGGTGTGGACTGATGCTCATGATATCCTGTGAGTATGAGATAAAATCTTTCAGTCTTGTGTACAGGGCATAGGTATCTTGAACGTATTTGCGATCTAGTAAATCCATGGTCGTGGTATACTTCGGAAGCAAGTTCCGAGTGTTATTAAGAGATCATAAATTTAAAAGTCGACTATATTATATCTTAGGGATTTGACGTTCATATCTATATCCCTGGTATAATATTGATAGCCTGTGATGGAGGGATTATACGTATGCAATGACCTCGACTTGCATAGTTTAGCCAGATTATCTGTGGTCGTCATAATTCATGAGTGGGTGAATTATGGACACGAAATTTTTATTTTGTGACGGATAAACCTAAACTTAGAGAGTCCCACAATATGAAGTGTAGTCGTTAAGCACTTGGGCAAAACGTTATGAATAATATAGATTATTCATAATACTTCACCGGATTAAATGAGTTAATTCAAATCGTTTAAACAGTTAAACGAAAATACATGCATTATGGGATTTTGGACAATTAATAATTAATATGTATTTGTATTTGATATAAAATTTGATTTGATACATATTAATTAATTATTAAATGAGATTTTGACACATGTTATTAATACATGTATTTTATTATTTAGTGTAAATAAAAATACATATATATACTAATAATTATATTAAATAATTATTTAGATATTTAATTGTTAAATATTTAGATAATTAAATAATATATATATTTCATAATTGTTATATAATATATATATTTCATAATTGTTTTGAAATATGTTTAATTATTATTCGTTACTAATAATATTAAACTTTAAGGTTGAAGTATTCAATTTGAATTTGTCTACTTTAACTTTATGTTTAATTAGATTAAATAATTCATTTGTAGTAATTGTTATTACATATGTTTTATTATTATTGGTAAAAAGTGACATGTTTTATTTTTTGAAGCTTGAAGAATTCAAATTGAATTTGAATACTTTAATTATAATTAATTAACTTTAAATGACCAAAATGCCCCCAAGTTAGGTTAAGCCATATATAAAGTGAAAAATTATTTTTCTTCATTCATTAACCTCCATGGTCGAAAATCATCTTCAAAAGAAAGCTCCCAAATTTTCTTGAAGAAACTTGAAGAGAAAGTGAAGAAATCAAGAAGAAAGTTTAAGGAAATTAGGAGATTTTGAGGTAATCTTCAATATTCTTAAATTTAGAAAGCTTGTTTCTTGTTCTTGAATATATAGAATAGTTCTAGGGTTTCTTTCTTTCTTGGCTTTTGGGGCTTTTTGATTTGGAGGATGGATTTGGAGGCTAGATACATGTGTGAAGTTAGATTGAATGATATTAGTGTAATATTAGTTCAATTTTATCATATGATGACTTGTTACCATTCTAGAGTGTTATGACCACTCTTATAATTCCTAGAATTTTTCTTGAGTTCTTCATTGGTGGTGGCTTTGATTGGTGTAAATATTAATATGATTAATGTTGAAAAAATTAGATTTAAAGCATGAAAAATGAATATTTTTGTACCCAGATCAGATCTGGAAATTCTGGAATTTTGGTGATGAAAAATATGTTATTTAAATATATTGGATGTATATTGGGCATTTTAAAATTTTCCTGAAAGTGTTTCGGAGTGAAAATATGCTAAAATGGTGAAAAATGGCGTTACCGGGTGAGTTTCGGGCTTACCGGGTGTTGGCTGTCCAAACAATAAATTTTTCATTGTTTGGGTAGCCCATGAATTGCCCAAATACTATTGGGGCTAACCTGGGCAGCCCCCATGTGTATTGGTTGGTCGGTTCGGGCAAAAACGTATTTTATGCCATTTTACGGAAAATCGTTTTTTTTTTGTAAAAGTTTCTCGATGTTTTCTAAATTATTTATATTATTATTTGATAACAAATATAATATATTTGGGTGAAATATGAATGAATTATTCATATTGGATATTGAATAATTTATTGGTAAGTTTAAAAGTTTTGAAAGTTACGATTTTGCCCAAACCGCGCTTCCGCCTGCATCTTTGAGATAACCCCAACAATAGATACACTCATCAAGATTGTCATTTAAGAATGCAGTCTTGACGTTCATTTGCTAAATCTCATTGTCATAATATGCGGCAATGGACATAAGAGTGCGGATGGATCTGAGCATGGCTATGGCGAGAAATTTTCCTCATAGTCAACTACTTATTTCTAGGGATGACCCTTAGCCACTAGCCTAGCCTTGAAGTTCTATACCTTCCCATCTGCTCCCCTCTTTCTCTTGTAGATTCACTTGAAACCTATAACCTTTACCCCCATCAGGTTGGTCTACAAGTTACCTTACTGAATTGGAATACATAGACTTCATCTCGAGATTCGTGGCTTTGAGTCATTCCTCTTTATCAGAATCATCCATTGCACTACGATAGGTCAATGGATCATCTACACCATCGCTGAAAGCGATAGCTTGTGCCTCTCCAACTCCTATCGATCAGGTTGTCGCATATCCCTCCCACTACGTATAAGTGGTAGATCATTCTGACAAACTTGCATCTGACGCTCAGATGCCGAAGTGTTGGAGTTTCTACGGTCCCGATGATCGAATACAAAGCATAAAACACATGTGAGAATTCAATGAGGGAGTTGCGGAATACTCACATCGATCAGTTGAGCAACGCGGTGGACAACAAAACTCGATTTCTGCCCTCTCCCAGTCACGGCAATGGCTGAATTTGTCTCCACCATTTTCGGCTTTGGGTGAGCTCCATCAAGCTCCAAGCTTCGTCAAATGATTCCAAGCTCATGGGTGGACTTCCCTATAACCTTCGCATGTCTCTCGGAGTGCTAGCTCTTGATGATTTTGCCACAAAATCACAACATTTTGCTTCCCTTGCTCACGGTTTTTGCCCAGAAAAACAGTGAAGAACAGCCCAAATGGGCATGAGAGAGAAGAGAGAAAAGAGAGGAGAGATGTGTGTGTTGGTTGGAAATGTGTATCTAATACACACTTTAATTAATCAAAAATGATTTACCATTTTCTTTTTCCAAAAAATCAAATGGCATTAAAGTTTGCCAACAACCAACATCAACTCCCATCAATCATGAATAGTGACTGGTGTTAATCACTCAAAGTGAAAGACATCCGTCACTTGATTGACGAATGATGTGACGCTAGATGCGACTAGCGATTTGACGCTTGATTTGACTTGCGTGCCGCACTCGAATTCGAAATGCGAATGCGCTCGCAAATAATCTCGGGCTCGGATTCGCTAATTCCAAATTAACGAATTTTCTGTTGCGTTGTAATTAAATCTAATTAATTAAACAATCATGCCTAGCATAATTATTATTCACGTCCCTAACGAATTAATTCTAAATTAATTCGTTGCCGAATTAAAATCTAATTTTAATTCCGCGTCGAAATCTAATTTCGTATAATATATCGAATATATTATTTAATCGATTAATTCCAAATTAATCGTTATCTCTTTTTAATTAATATTTTATCTCAGATAAAATATCTCCGAAATTAATCCCAGATTAATTTTCTCTCTCATCTAATTAATCCCAGATTAATAAAAGTGCGAGTCATACGTCATCGGTGAATCTTCGGGAAGCGACCCATGAGATCCCCAGATATGTTGGCAGTAAATTCGGTCGTCGGACTATCCGAACACGTAAGTACCTAGTACTACGTTTGTACCGATTTACAAGACAAGGTTGGCTTCTAGCAAAGCGCCATGCCTACCCAATTCTCCAGAAACATGCTTACAGGAATAAGCGATCTATATCAGGCGTAGTATACGTAGTATTGTGTATTTCGATCCAGTATCGGATGATCACGCACTAGGCCTCTGGCTGGAATTGTGTCTGCCCCGTACGAAGCACATATCAGATGTCTGGTAACTAGTCTCTATAATCGGATATACATGACCTAGTCATAATATCCCGATAGTTGCAGCATTTAAGAGAACCAGTCACGTATCCTACGTGACCATCATCTCCATATGACTGGAGTGATACTTCCGTCTTGACATCACACCCAACACACTACGATTCTCGATATACCCAAAAGAGGAGTACACAGAAATCGGTTAAAGCCCTGGACGACCAAAACTAAAGTATATTGATTGTCGTAAGTATTAGCGGTGCAAGTCTCAAGTTAAGACCAAATACACCTACCCTGATTTCGGACTTCCATAGTCACATAGTCATACTACCAATGGAATTTCGAGGGGGTCTATCCAGAGCGAAGCTGTTTCCCGTACCATCGGTAAAACACAACCTCCTATTACACTTGCATGAGTATCCTATACCCAAATATATGAGAACTATGTCGTTGTGCCCTCACAACGCGCACAAGTGTAATACTAGTCTTTTACGCATTTATCGATGTCCAATCTCGATAACACTCTGACTAGGGATATTTAATGATTAATCCTTCGTGGACTGATACTGTCTCATATCATTCTCAATCCAGGAACTAATCATAAGGACCTCCTATCATTTATACATCTTGGTGATCTAATCACAAATGATAAGAGAGCAATCTCCTTTGTCACATAGTTAATTTGTACAACAACACCATGATCTGTACAAATAGTGACGCTATGGGTCATAATTGTCCAACAATCTCCCACTTGGCCTATAGCCAGTCACTCGAGTGTCTGACACCCGAACTATATACGGTTCGCTCAAATTGCTGAGGAAAGGCTTTCGTCAGCGGATTTGTATGATTATCATCTGATGCAATTTATTCGATCATCACATCGCCACGATGTATGATTCGAATGAATCAGATGAATATCGAAGTATATATCTGGATCGTTGATGAGACCATTAATTCTTTACCCTGTGCTGAAGCCTAGCTCAGCTGCTAAAAGAACTATATCTAATCTAATTAGACTTATTATCGACCCAAATGGCTTCTATTACTGCCTCAGCTGTAGCAATAACCCGCATTTGTTGTTTATTCGGTAACAGTATCTTGCTTGGAAGATTTCCAGCTCACTGTTCCGTTATTCAAACTTTACAGTACCGTTTTTATCGGTTAGGAAACTTATAGCAGTGATCCCAGTCACTTCAAGTTATCATTCTCCATAGTTTAAGACATCATCCATAGTTCTCTAAGAAACTAAAGAATGTTCTTAATATCCATCCAGTGACTATATCATGGATTGGCCTGATTGTGAATTCATATGCTCAAAGCGTATGAGACACCAGGTCGCGTACATTTTTCAATGTACGATTTCTCGGAGAGTTTTCTCGAAAGCCTAGCTTTCACCGATTATTATGGGAATATCATTTCCAAGAAATGACATATCATTATTATTTATAGGATATTTATTGTCAGTGCGCTCCCACTAACCTCCTTATATACACAAGAATCATTTCCGTTTTGAATTAAATCATAAACCATTATGATTACATCAAAGCGGTAATTCCAAGAACCTATGCTTGATTCAATCCAAACATGGATCGAATAACCTGCAAACCTTGTTTGCTAGTTTTGGTAAGACAAAATTGACAGGATGTTGTAAACATCACCAAAAGGTTTCCTTTTCAGGAAAGCGATTTTCCTGTTCAGCTGTCATATTTCATAAATGAAACATGCAGCGTCAACAAGCATTATCCAAATGGATATACGTGGCAACAGTTAAAAGGTTTCGTCGTAATCGACACAATGTTGATAACGATACATTTTTGCTAAAAACCTAGCTTTATACATTGGTATGTTGCCATTCATGTATGTCTTCCTTGAAGACTTATAGTACCAATAAGCACAATGCCTTGTGGTACATCAACTAGTGTCTAAACATAGTTGGTATACATGGAATCCATTTCGGACTCATGACACTTTATCATAATATGGAGTCGATACCTTGTATCACTTCCTCATACGTAGTCAGTTGGTATACCTCAATAAGATTGACATCTTTATGAGGTGAGATCAGAAACCCATACCCCATGTTGTTTTCTGACTCTCTCCGACATACGCGGTTCTTGTGTATTCGAAGATTAATGGTATAGTTTCATCCTTGATGAACTATTTGTGTTCCATTAAGGAATAGGTACCAGGAATAGTATTACTACGATTTTCATCGAGTCTTACTATCCTCCCACTTACCACTGCATATCGGTATTCCTCTTAGGAAAACCGCATGGTGAGCAACAATTAAATTGTTCTCTTGTGAGATGTATAAGTACTATACTTAGGTTTCCCTAGGATAACCTACAATTGGGACTTATCCAATTTGGTTTTTAGTTTGGTATCATCCAAACATATGCCTAGCATTCCCAAATTATAGGAATGAGAAAACCCAGTTTCTTTCCTATTCATATCTAATATGAAGTCTGTCAAACAGATTTTTATGGAACCTTATTCAAAATAAGTTTTACACTGTTAATGCGTATCCGTTGAAGGAAATGGTAGCTCAGAGCGACTCATGATTAACCTTATCATGTCCAACAAAATTCAGTTACTCAGTTCGGACACACCGTCAAATTGACGTGTTCCGGGAGGAGTCCTCATTGAAATAATAATATACTCTTTCAAGTATATGAGAAACTTATTGCTTAAGTAATTTCATCATGGTCTAATCATGACGGTATAATACTTTAGCCGATCTGTTCGTCTATTTCGTGTCGAAACTTTAAAAGTTTCCGATTTATGTTTCAAAAGAAACACATAACCATAACGCGATGCCACATCCGTAAAGGTCACGAAATATTCATATCCACATCTAGCCTAGCTAGACATGGGCCCACTTGCTTCACTGTGAACTAGGGCTAACAGATCGGTGGCATTTAAACTTTTACCAAGTAAAGGTGTTTTAGACACTTTGCCTAATAAAATAGATTCGTAGACTTTATTTGAATAGTATCAAATATGTCCTAGTATCTACTCTTCAAAAGTGTGGATATACGAGTCTTGTTTAAATTGTGTCCCAGACAACAATGCCACAATTAGTTTCTTCTGATTAAATCAGTTCGAGCTATTAGTTTGTCATATTATATGTTTGAGATTGATTTATATTCAAAATACAAATTCTGTTATTCACATCTAATGTGTTTATCTCAATATCATCTTTATATAATGAAACACTTTAGTGTTCTAGAATATAAAGGTATATCTGTAACGGATAAATACTGATATAGAGATAATGTTTCTAGTCAAACTAGTTACATTATAACAGTTTCTAAATTTAGGTACACACCCGAGGGTAGTTCCTAAAATTAGGTATCTACAGTTAAAATAGCGACAGTCGTCCCATTTCCAATTCGCAAATTAATCTCAACTGAAGTCAGTATTATGCTCATAGCAGATTCTGAACATCAGTACATATTTATGTATCACACTAAGTATTTAAAATCTAATTTTAATACTAGTAGTGAACATATTTATGACAAACATATTTGAAGTCAGAGCCTTGCCCCGTCCTCAATTCCTTCATGTCTGCTTTGTCCAAACGGCAGTCGCGCTTCCGCGATCCCGTTTGCCACAATTTAGGCAGACAATTTGGGATATGTCTTTTATCTTCCCAGAATATTATAATGATTTTGTCTTTGCCCTTTTCACACTCAGAAGTGTTCGGCCTAGCATTGGTCTTCCGAAATGTCGAAATAAGATGCGCCTTGCGCTTCTTGCCATATTGCAAACTTTGACTTTGTCTCATTGAGAATAGTCATTAACTCTCCAAGAGTTTATTATTGCAATTTAGTACTTCAAAATCTAATATAGATTTATGAAGATCCTTTAATTTCTCCATCATACCTTAAGGATCTAATCCTTAGTTCTGATTTTGAAATTAAGGAGTCTATATGACAAGTATAATGGATTAAGCACTAAAGTTATCATCACATGAATATTCCAAATATCATGTTCCACTTATTTGCTTAACTCCGGGCTTAGGCCTAATATGTTATTTTATCAAATAAAGTAACTTATTAATTTCCAGGACCATCCTGAAAATTTATTCCCAATTTGAAAATTAAACCATTTAAATACATTTTCCCTAGGATTATGTTTTAAATGTCAATCTTTCAATTTTATCTTGATTCTAGCAGTCCAACTATTTAATCAACGATTTAGGTACTATTTATTATAATGATTATTATAGTCCAACTATGTAATCAACTATAATTTAATTGTTTGAATACAATCCAACGGTTAATTAAAACAACGTTTAAATATTAGTCCAACTAACATTTAATTTATTTGACGAATGATATTTGATTTGAGCGTGAATGGCAAGTAATTAAACGAATATTACAAATTCAATTCTTGCCTCCCACTATTTTTCGGCGAGCCTATAACCCTCTGTCGAGTACTCGGGAAACCGTGTTTCCTAGCGGGCTAGGATCCCGTTAAATATCACACAATCTTGACTTTGGCCAACAAATTGTATGATAATTAACTAGGTAGATCTCTAAGATCAATTGGATCCAATCCAATTCCTAGATCCAGTAGGGGGACATCCAAGTCCGAAACATATATCTTATCTATGCCAATATATCCAATATATTGCCTAACCGTTTTCCTCTGAATCAAGTAAGCCTTGGCTTTGGCACAACAAACTTAGTGATCCCAGTTAAGCGTGACCCATTGACCATGGAAAGCTTCGTAATCAATGTCGATGGACAAGAAGTGGTCTTAACTTTGGCCAACAAACCACAACTTGGACAAGACACCAATATGGAACAAAGCTCTCGTGATTCAAACACATCTTCGACGGACAAAGGTCTTGACTTTGGCCAACAAACCAATGCCAGTCTTAGATTTTGAGTAAGAATCACTCAATGGAAGGAAATACGCTTGATATTTGTGAGGGTTTTTCGCGTGCAAATTGGCAACCAATTTATTATCTTTGTTAAGGTCTCATCATCATACACCCTTAAACATGCATTCTAAATACATAAAAAAACGCGTATATGAAAAATAATAATGATATGCGGATGGATACTTAACACATTGATCCTAGATCAAATCTCTCCATTTCCTCTCTCCCGCTAGCACATGTATTATTTCTACCCGTTACACTACACTTCTAAAGAAACCTCATTTACTTTGAGGGGAATAGGTGAGAAGAGAAAAACAAAGAGTATGGAGGTAATAAGGCTGGACACGCAGGTCCAATTAATAAATTCTAAATTTATTACAACAATTTCTAAAATTGCCCCACCCTTCTAATATCCATCTGATATACATTATTCATGCATCGCAACCAAGTATTCACACAAACATGTTATCAATCAATCTAATCAAATTAATTAATCTGATAATTAGTGACCATCCAATGTTTAAACAACGATTTGATTTGCGCGAGTCAAACTCGTTTTGCGAATAAGTACTCAAAGTACGAATTCTTGAATTAAATTAAACTACAACATTAAATCCAATTCAATATGTATTTAATACTAATTTACTATTTAATTCCAAATTAAATATTACATTTTATTAACGAACTTTTACGATTTAAATTCCAAATTAATCGTTACGGGTCTCAAAGCCGATTAACGCCAACGTCTATTTAATTAAAGTCCAATGGGTTTTTAATTAATTTCTTTAAGGCGTGGGCTTCGGCAACCAAAGCCCAATCAAGGAGTTACCTCATAAGCCCATAAATCAATTTAGGCCCAATTAAACTTTAAAGGTCCATTAGTCGCATTTGGGCTTTATGGAAGCAGTTTTGGGCCCAATTGGATCCAACCAATTTAGCTTAAACCCAACTTGGTACAACCAAGCCCAATAAGCCCAATTACAACATTTCAAGCCCAAATCCAATTTAAGCCCAATTCAATTAAATTACAAAATCCAATTTCACAATTTAATTACCTAAAATGTATAACACAATAATCACCCAAATCAATATTTGCAAAACACAAATTTGTCTAATTAATCATGCTCTTTAACATCAAATAGTATCCAACACAATTTAACAAAAAATCAAACCCAATACATGCTTTATATGTCTCGGATTTGGAGGGTATTTTATGTCCAAATCAAATTCAATCCAATTAAATTCAATCAACATTAAATCAATATTCCCAATTGATTTCCAACACATCCAATTATCAAAAATAAAAAATCCAAGACATCAAAATAGGGCATCATTCTCGGCCAAGCTAAGATTTTTGGGGAAAAATGATCGAATCACAATTTCATGAAATTAATCCAATCAAACTTCAATTCAACATGTTTTAAGCATACTCAAACATCCAATTTAATTAAATCATGCTCAAAAACATTTTACCCAATTTTAAGCCCTAAATCATATTTCATGTTTTTACTCCGCTCTGATACCATTGTTGGAGTTTCTACAGTCCCGAGAATCAAATACAAAGCATAAAACACATGTGCGAATACAATGAGGGAGTTGCGGAATACTCACATCGATCGGTTGAGCGACGCGGTGGACAACAAAACTCGATTTCTGCCATCTCCAAGTCATGGCAGTGGCTGAATTTGTCTCCACCATTTTCGGCTTTGGGTGAGCTCCATCAAGCTCCAAGCTTCGTCAAATGATTCCAAGCTCATGGGTGGACTTCCCTATCACCTTCGCATGTCTCTCGAAGTGCTAGCTCTTGAAGATTTTGCCATAAAATCACCATACTTTGCTTCCCTTGCTCACGGTTTTTGCCCAGAAAAACAGTGAAGAACAGCCCAAATGGGCGTGAGAGAGAAGAGAGAAAAGATAGGAGAGATGTGTGTGTTGGTTGGAAATGTGTATCTAATACACACTTTAATTAATCAAAAATGATTTACCATTTTCTTTTTCCAAAAAATCAAATGGCATTAAAGTTTGCCAACAACCAACATCAACTCCCAGGAATCATGAATAATGACTGGTGTCAATCACTCAAAGTGAAAGACATCCATCACTTGATTGACGAATGATGTGACGCTAGATACGACAAGCGATTTGACGCTTGATTTGACTTGTTTGCCGCATTTGAATTCGAAATGTGAATGCGCTAGCAAATAATCCCGGGCTCGGGTTCGCTAATTCCAAATTAACGAATTTTTCGTTGCGTCGTAATTAAATCTAATTAAATTAAATAATAATGCCTAGCATAATTACTATTCATGTCGCTAACGAATTAATTCTAAATTAATTCGTTCGCCCGAATTAAAATCTAATTTTAATTCCGCGTCGAAATCCAATTTTGTATAATATATCGAATATATTATTTAATCGATTAATTCCAAATTAATCGTTATCTCTCTTTAATTAATATTTTATCCCAGATAAAATATCTCCGAAATTAATCCCAGATTAATAAAAGTGCGAGTCATACGTCATCGGTGAATCTTCGGGAAGCGACCCATGAGATCCCCGGATATATTGGCAGTAAATTCGGTCATCGGACTATCCCAACACGTAAGTACCTAGTACTACGTTTGTACCGATTTACAAGACAAGGTTGGCTTCTAGCAAAGAGCCATGCCTACCCAATTCTCCAGAAACATGCTTACAGGAATAAGCGATCTATATCAGGCGTAGTATACGTAGTATTGTGTATTTCGATCCAGTATCGGATGATCACGTTCTAGACCTGGGGCTGGAATTGTGTTTGCCCCATACGAAGCACATATCGGATGTCTGGTAACTAGTCTCAATAATCGGATATACATGACCTAGTCATAATATCCCGATAGCTGCATCATTTAAGAGAACCAGTCCCGTATCCTACGTGACCATCATCTCCATATGACTGGAGTGATACTTCCGTCTTGACATCACACCCAACACACTACGATTCTCGATATACCAGAAGAGACGTACACAGAAAACCGTTAAAGCCCTGGACGACCAAAACCAAAGTATATTGATTGTCGTAAGTATTAGCGGTGCAAGTCTCAGGTTAAGACCAAATACACCTACCCTGATTTCGGACTTCCATAGACACATAGTCATACTACCAATGGAATTCTGATGGGGTCTATCCAGAGCAAAGCTGTTTCCCGTACCATCGGTAAAACACAACCTCCTATTACACTTGCATGAGTATCATATACCCAAATATATGAGACATATGTCGTTGTGCCCTCACAACGCGCACAAGTGTAATACCAGTCTTTTACGCATTTATCGATGTCCAATCTCGATAACATTCTGACTAGGGATATTTAATGATTAATCCGTCGTGGGCTGATACTGTCTCATATCATTCTCAATCCAGGAACTAATCATAAAGACCTCCTATCATTTATACATCTTGGTGATCTAATCACAAATGATAAGAGAGCAATCTCCTTTGTCACATAGTTAATTTGTACAACAACACCATGATATGTACAAATAGTGACGCTATGGGTCATAATTGTCCAACACGAAGGTGTTATGTGTTTGTCAACTTTTGCTGACGATAGCGCGCTGGTCGAACCAGCAAGTAACTCCTCAAGTAACACCTTACTGTGAGGTTTGAACTCTCTGATATAGTCCTCCTCTAGAAATATAATGTTTGTCGATACAAACACTTTGTTGTCTTCAGGGCGATAAAAGAACTCACCCCTAGTTTCCTTAGGATAGCTTACAAATAGGCATACATGTGAACGTGGCTCCAACTTAGTAGTCTTATTCTTCAGCACATGTGTTGGACACCCCATATACGAAACTCTCACTGCTCTTGCTGAAACAACATCCCATGACCCGACCCTCATGGTGTAGTCACCTTCAACAAGGTCTCTCCATGTGTCTAGTAGCTTCAAAGAAGAACAAACATGGTTAGTGGCTCCAGAATCAACAATCCATGCAGATTTATCATCTTCCACTAATAGAGATTCGATAACAAGAAAATCGTATTTACTTATAGCCTTCTTGTCTTTCAGCTCGGCAAGGTATTTAGGACAGTTCCTTTTCCAATTCTCGTCCTTGTTGCAGTGGAAACAATTTCCATTGGGCTTGGCATCCTTGGAGCCTTTCTGGTTCTTCTTCTTCATAGGCTTTGCCTTAGCCTTCCCGGTTCCTTTCTTCTTCATCTTTGCAGATTTAGAAGACTCGGAAATATTTGCCTCAGCACTGGGCTTACGAGGATCCACAAGCAGAGACTCGTAATGGGTGAGCTCATTTAGCAGCTGGGTCAAAGTAAAAGTCAACTTGTTCATAACATAGTTGCTTTTAAACTACAAGAAACTCTTCGGAAGAGTTTCCATGATCATGGTCACCTGGCTCTGCTCGTCAATATGAGCGCCATGGGTTTCGACTGTATTGAGGTAGGTCATCATCCTCAAGACATGCTCTCGGACTGATGTCTCATCCTTCATTCTAGCAGTCATTGCTGAGACCATGGCTTCATGACGTTGACGCTCCGAATGCTGCCCGAACATGTCCAGCAATGACTCCATCTCTGAGATGTTGTAGCCATAGGCTCATGTTTTGCAGCAAGAATCTCGGACATCCCTGCTAGCAAGTAACAATGGGCCTTCTTATTAGCTGCGACCCATTTCTGGTAGGCATCGTACACAGCTTGGCCAGTATTTCTGGCCGGCTCGGGAGGACACTCCTATGTGAGGAAAAAATTTAGGTCTTCACATACCAGGATAGCGTTCATGTTACTTTCCCACTTAACATAGTTTTCTCTCGTTAATTTATCACTAGAGAGAATGGAAATAATTGGAGAAACCATGACTGAAAAATAAAATAAACATGCATTTAACATTCATTCATCGCATGTTAAAATTATCAAACATTTTAGCATAAAATTAAACATGATGCATGAACCATGAATACTGAATTATAAACGTAAGAGAATTACTATGCCATAGAAAACTATCATCCCACAAGTAAGGGATGCCTTAGGGTAAGTCAAGTATTTGCATAGATCGAGACAATCTCAATTGATTAATATATACTAGAATAACTATTATTTCTATATTAACCAACCACCGCTTGATTTGATCAAGGAATTTTGATTAACATTTAATCATCACTTTGTGAGTGTGACCCGTCGTTTCAGAACCCTTGGACTCAACTAGTGAAGTGTCGTCGTAGGGTAGGTCAGTTCACCAGATATATCTAGAGTCTCTGTCCTATTGGAATCCAAACTTGATATTGACCCAAAATGGACAGCATCCATAGGGGACGAAAACAAAGTCGTCTCGAGGCGCCTTTTGAATCTCACATTTTCGGACTAACAATGGAGATCACAGGATATACTGTCGTATATCTCTCTCCCACTCACTATTTAAAAATTAAGGTTTCTATTTTAAAATATCTAATATTCTAATATACTAGTGTGAATAAATTTATGGCGGTTAAGTCATAACTCGATGGTTCAAAGCATGTTGCATTATAGTTTCATAATCTATAGCTGACAAGATGTGGTTGCGTTTAAATTTGTGGCCATTTTATCGAAAATTAGCTCAAATCTCCCCTCGTAAACCTTGTAGGACCGGTATACCGTACTCGATTAGTGCTTATCGGCCTAATGAGGCCGACATACTAGTCAGTATACCAGTCTTTGCGTTTTAAAATGCCAGTCGGGTATTTCTTCTTCAATTTCGTCTCAAAACTCTCTCATTTGCCTCCCAAATCGGTTCCTTTTCACTCCTAAGGTAATTTCATTCACTTCTTACTCTCTTTTACTTAACATTTTAGTTCATTGCTCTTGGATTTGTGGAGTATTTTAAAACCCTCTAAAAAGCCCTAAATTTAAAATTTCTTATATTCGCATCTTTTGTGCGTGTTTTTTTAAATTTCTTGTTTAAAATCATTCTAGGAAGTGTTTAGAACTATTATCCTTCATCATTTTGCATCCATTTTTTCATTTTTGAAAAACCCCAAATCAAGCAATTTTTTAACCAAAAAACAACCCTCAATTTTATTTTTCTGATAAATGGACCCTGAATTTGATCCTCAACACTATTTTCAAAATGCTAGACAAACTAGTATTTACACCACTCATATTTAAAAAAACAAAATTTAGTTGACTTTTCGTGTTATGAGATTCTTAATCATCATTGGCTAAATATTTTTGTCAAATCTGTGACCCTATCTATCCTAATCCCGTTAGAGTATTTTACACTAATGTGGAGTTTCTCATCGATACCCATGAAGCCTTTAGGACCGAGGTCAACAAAATTTCTTTTAGTGTGACACCAATTCTATTAACCGCCTCTTCCGTACTACTCTTTCCAAATCTGTTTGTGTCTGTGCCCACAAGCAATTCCGTGAACTTGAGGATATTTCTGAGACTCAAGTGATGGAATTTATCCATAGAGACGCTCTTGGCCCTCGTCCTTATTCGGGTATTCATGTTCTTAAAAAGGTTTAATTAGGCTTTGATATGAAAGTTTTTACTGAAGTTGTTCAGTCTATCCTTTTGCCTTACACATGTCACACTGATACGGTCAACCTTTTAGATATCTGGGTCATGGGTTCTTTAAGTCTTGGTATTACCTACAGATAGGGTATCTTATCTGTCAGTACATGAAAATTGCCCGCTCTCATCCCTAGCAGTGTCTTCCCCATGGCTCTCTGATCATTCAAATTCTACTACAATATCATGTCACGATTGCTAATGATGAGCCATCCTTTTCCATTCCTTGTCGCCAGAAAATCACTTTGGCCACATTCCATGCCAAACGATATGAGAAATTAAATAGAGTTTGGCGTATGAATATGAAAAACAAAGCTCATGAAGCATCCAGTTCTAAGAGGCCGAGGACGATAGGAATTAATGATACTAATGAGGAAGATGAGATCGAGGCTGTTAAAGTAGCAGCATCATCGAGTTCTAGGCCATCTACAGATGAGCAACACAATCTCATCATGGCTAGACATGACTCCCTCTCAGACAGTATTGGCACTATCTCCGTCAATCTCATTAAACTTTCCACCTCTTTTACTATCTTCAGTACTTTCACGAAGTAGTGGTTCAATGCTCGGCAGCAGAGTCTCGAGGATTAGAGACAATGCTTAAAGTCGTTGGATAAGAAGATTGATACCCTTACTGGAGATCTTTAGTTTGATATTTGGCCTACATGTCTTGTCATATGTATTTTGGATGTCTATGTTCAATTGTATTTTGATTGTATATGTGGATGGTTATAAATATTAGTAATTAGGTTACTCTTTAGTTATTTTCCATATCTATATAGTTACTTTTTTTTTATCTTGAAACAAAATGCATGGATGTTACTAATTACGATGACTACTTGTGCATGATTATGGACCCTATTGAAAAACATGTATACTTGAAGAAAAATAGGTCTCTAGAACCAGCATGAACCATATCGGTGTCTATATCGATGAACCTGCTGTTTTGCAGTCCCTGGAACCGCATGAACCATATCGGTGTCCATACCGGTGAACCTGTGTGTTTTGTGTACTTTTTGGAACCGGCTTGACCTATACCGGTACACATACTAGTACCCATACCGATAGATGTGTCGCATTTAATGCTCAACGGTAACTATTTAATAGTCGTTTGAACTTTAGACCGGCATATCGGTCATTCTAGACCGACATACTGGTCTCAAGATAGAAAGTTGGGTCTGCTCGAATTTTTCACTATAAATTGAGACCCTGTCCCTTTTTGCCGAGTCCTTACACCTTCTAACATTTTATTAAAAGCAAAAATTAGAGAGAAATGCATATCTTCTTGATCATTTCATTCTCATTATTTTATAAGCTCATTACATACATCTTCATATACATCTTATTGAGCTTAGATATATCTGGGTAATACACTCACTCTTCAATCTTTGTATTTTCTTTAGTGAGTTCTTAGATAGTGTTGTAAACACAAACTTCTATTATTTAAAACACTTGTGTGAAATCCCTTGTGTGAGTTGTGAGTACTCTCAAGAGTGGAGTTGGTGTAAAACGTTTGAGAGAAGCTTTGGTGGAAAAAATCTCTTGATTGTAAGTTTATTGAAACTAGTGGAACCTTCAAGTGAACTTGAAGAGAGTGGACGTAGGCAAGTGATTGGACCGAACCACTATAAAATTGGTATTGTATCTCTCTTTCCTTATCTTTAGATTGTGCAATTTTATTTAGAATCAATTTTATCTATGGATTCAATTGGTTCAGACGGTGGTTCAAAGCATGTTGCATCATAGTTTCATAATCTATAGGTGGCCGTCTTTTCTTGTTAATTTTCCAACTGATGATCAATTAGAAAAGCGTGGATGTAGTAATCTTCAACAGGAAGCTTCGAATGTCTGCTAGCAAAGAAGCTTTGGCAGTGGCTCACATGTTTGTTTGGTGTCATGTTTATTTGGCATGCAGTCGCAATTATAGATGGAGCCTAGTTTGGTTCGAAATTGATTCCATGGCCGTGATCTTATACTATAACTTCTCACCACCATGGATTCTTAATAGAAAATGGATTAATTGCAAAATAATTATAAAAGATTATGGAATTCAAAATGTTCGCATATATTCAAAAAATGTAATATGGTTGCATATTGGTTTAGCTATTATGGGACTAACATATCTAGACTTTACTTGAGAGGATTTTGTTTGAGGATGGAAGTACAGATTTACTACTTAGTCTTTTTTTTTTTTTTCTTTTTTGGTATTCTAACCCTCTTTTTGCCTATTATATATATATATATATATATTAAAAAAAAAAAAGTCAATTTAAGTTCCTATAATTTATTAATTATATTGTATACTTCATAATTAATTAGACACATAATTGTATTAGTTAAATCAACTATAAGTTCATGCTTAACTAATACATCACCATATTAAAAATGAATAAATACACATGACTTTGACTTGTAACCCAATTCCCATTATTTTCATTTTTATAGCCATCAACGTGGAATCAAAATTAAATTGCTATAGAGAATTGTATAACTCCACTATATAATTTTTCTTTTTTAAAAAAATCAACTTTTTTGAAAGAATTTCAATCGGTCGAGTTGTATTTCATATTCGATGACTTACCTTTAATATTTCGATAAGAATTTTTATATACATAAAAAAATGACACTCAAATCTCTAAATTTTACTCAAAAAAATGCTGACAAATTCTCAACATCTTTAGGCAACGTCCGAATCTGATATCTAGGGGTATCAATCTAAATTATGATTTATTTATTCGTTTGATTCGATTCGATTCGCAATAAAGATGATGTGGATCTGGAAAGATTAATTCATTCAATAAATAGATTAAATCGATTTAATCCGTTTATTAAATGAACGGAACACAAATTTGAGTTCACCGATTCGTTTAGGATTTGTTTATTGATTTTTTTAATTAAGCTCGAGAAGTTATTGTTAATTAACACAAAAAAAATAATATTGCCTAGATCTAGTGGATCATTTTAGTAAATCAATTAATTGTGTATTTCATATATATACATTTATGAAAAATAAATCTAAATAAATTACGATATTTTATGTTATTAAATCATGTCATGACTAAATGAATATTTATTTATCATTCATTTATTTTCTATTAATTCTGATATTGCTAATCTTGATATTATGATTCATTTAATAAATGAAACGAATACGAACCTCTCACATTTTGATTCAATTCATTTAACATTCGACAAAAATTGAATTCCTCAATTTGTTTTGTCACTTTTACTCATCTATGTTGCTTCTTAGCAAAACCATCTCGTGATGGTATAAATGTTGAAAAATGAGTAGAATAATATGTTTCAATAAATAAAAAAAATACTATAAATTTGTATATACACTTCTAAAATATTTGTTGTCCTTTTATAATTTTAAAATGTCATTCACTCTCTGTATCTCCTTCCCAATAGTCAATCTTGAATTTTGAAAGTCAAGTTGTTAGTATGTGGTCCCTATTAATAAAAAAAAATTTAAAATTATTTTCTTAATGTTATGTATGAACTTTTCTTAAATTTCAGGATTTTTTTTTTCCAAATTTAAGAATTTCAACCAACTGCCAGTATGAATTATCCCCAATATCATCCCTACCATTAGTGCTTGTCAAAAAACATGCAAGTAATCATGTAGGAAATTTTAAATTGTTATTAGGAATGTTGCTTCCTTAGTAGATAATGGGTATTTTCAAATTTTGGGATTTGTTGGAGAACAATAGGTAACAAAAACCGACTTAAATTGCCAAAAATTTTCAAAAATCATTTTCCTATGAAAGAGGCAAGATGGAGACACGTGGCAAATTTCAACCCAAAGATAGAAATATAAAGAAACAAAAAACACAACGATAACGAAATGATAGCCAATATTTCTTTATATAGTTCTAATTGTTAATTACTTAATTACACGTTACATCCCTTGTAACAATAAACCAGCAAGATGGCTTGTGTTGGTGCTGCCACATTTTCATTTGCTATTAGGAAACCTACTCTGGCCCAATCAGATTATTTGATTTGACATTGAATAAATTAATTCTATCAAGCAAAACAATCTTTTGTTTTAGATAAACTTGATCATTCATCTAATGAAAATGACAACGGGAATGTCCTACATTTGGTTTATCTAAAGTTTTGCCTCTGGGCCATTCATAAACCCTATGATATTCCATAATTTTTATATAATTTAAATTGAAATTATATTATTTTAATTCACTCATGAAATAACTTCTTCTTAAACGGCCACTTGTTTTTATGGTGTCTATTTCGGCAATTCTATTTTCTTTGTATTTTCATTATAAAATAGGATATAACTTATAACCACTCAAATATTATGCATGTCACATCCTGAATTTGTGAAATTTTTTAAAAATTGTCTAAGGGTGATCGGAGAGTCTTAGAAATAGACATGATCACCGGTTCGGTTTGGTTCCGAACCGGCAGGTTTCCGATTCCACACTTGTGGAATCGGAAATTGGAACCGAACCAGAATCGAATCGGACAGTTCCGGTTTACTTTTTTTAAAAAAAATAATTTTAAAAAATAGAAATTAAATTTTAAAGAAATTTATAATTGGATATAATTATCAAATAAATATAATAAAAAAATTTATTTATTTAAATTTTATTAAATTAAATTAAAAATAAAATAAAAACTTAAATTTATCTGAATTTTAATAGTAGAACCGAACGGTTCCGGTTGAAACCGTCCAGTTCTAACGGTTCGGCTAGGATTGGAACCCTAACCGAACCGTATGGAACCAGAACCGTCTGATTCCTTCCGGTTCAGTTCTAATTCCTAACCGAAATCGTGACCGGATCTAAGACTTTAGGCAACAAGTATTGTTTGCGCGATTTTTATGCGCGAAGAACAAAGAGAAACGTGTAAGGTTCAAACCTCCTGAGACAAAGTCTCAGCAAGGGGTGTTTGATTAAGTGAATAAGCCTCCAAGGGGCGCAAGCACACAAATTACAGTCCTAAAAGTTATAAAACTAAGAAATAAAAAAAATATGCCCGTTTGAGTCTTAATTTTGATCGGGGCTCTTCTCTTTGTACGAGTGAGCTTTTATAGTGAAGCTTGTAAACCGCTTGGGCAGTTCCAGTATCTCCATGCAGCTGATGGATCGTGTCTTCAGCGGTTGAACTGTGTGTCTCAACTGCTTGATCGTGGAGGGAAAATTGCTTAACTGCTGTAGTCGTGGGATCAACTGCATTACGTGTTCTCGTTCTAATCGCTGGTTCGGTCGTCCTGGGTTCTTTTCGCTCTAACCTAGTGATCGCTCTGATCGCTCTTCCTTTCGTCGCCCTTCTTGCCTTCGTCCTTTACTTCTTCGTTCTAGGGTGATTTCGCTCCAGGATGACATTTCTTTTTCTTGTCAACAATTGTCCCCCAAATTCACCTTGATTGAACTGAGGAAGTGAAAATCGAGGTGATTTTTCGGCTTCCATCCCGGTTCGTTCTTTTCTCGTTCAGGGAAGACCACCACACCAATCGGGGTGGTCTGATGGGCATTCGTTCCTGCCATTGTGGAGCAGTTTCACGGCGCTGATTTGTTCATGCCCTTCGACGCGATTCCATAGACTCACTCGAAGTTATGTGCACGCCGGCCTGCGAGCCCTCACATCTCGAGTCCAGAGTTAGATCTCGTGATGAGCCGTGGGGCGTCCTGATTCTCGCCCAGACTCCAGCTAGCATCACCCGAAGCCGGATGTCCCCACCTATTCCACATACGAATCTGCTCTTGCACATAAGCCGGGATCCTTCCTTTCGACGTCTTGCTAGCCAGTCACCAGGCCGACTCCCTACACGTCCCAGATGAATCTCGTATCAAGCACCTCACCTAATGATGGCGGCCACCCTCCCTCAGCATGAGACTACCTGCCCAAAGTCATGCCACCGTACCATACGTCCCGACGTAAGGAGCGTACTATCTCCACTCTCAACACAACCTTGACACGTAAAGTATTTATTCCTAACAGATTCCCCTTCGGAGCCCACGCCAAGTTTCGGCCTTCCAAAGCGGAAGTGCACATACACACCCACAACTTACATTCCATTTCACACCTCACACCGTGGGGATGGATACGTTTCTTTATCTACACCTTGTGATTACTAATTTCCATTCTTCCATACCTCATTAAAGAGAAACTTTCATTTCCGATGGCCTCTGTTTCATGTATATCTTCTCTTTTTTCCTGCTCTGTTATGCTTCTTCTGTTCTTCTACTCTTTCATCCTGTAACCAAAGAATTTGCTTGGTTATGGAAGCCAGCTGAGGTGTTTTTGAGTAGGATTGGCCCTTGGCTGGCCGTTTGGGAGTATGCATGGCAACGGGCCGGGCTTATCAAAGCCCGGCCCGGGCCCGTGCTGTCATCGGGCCGGGCGCCGGGCAGGGCCCGGTCGGAGCTCGGGCCGAGCCCAGGCCTGATTTTTTAAGTAAATAAAAAAATGCTTATTATATAATATATATATTTATAAATAAAAAAATATTTAATTATTTATTTAAGCCCGGGACCCGATTTTTTTATTATAAAAAATTATAAATATAAAAAATTATTATAAAAATATATATATTTATCATATTAACATATTTATTTATTTTATTTTTAGCCCGGACCCGATTTTTTTATTATAAAAAATTATCAATATAAAAAATTTATTATAAATATTTATATATTTTATAAATTAAAATATTTATTTATTTATTTTAAGCCCGGGCCAGGCCGGGCCCGAGCTTGCACAACCTTTGGGTGCGCCCATCTCGGTTTGCACAACCTTCTGTTTACCTCCTCCTTCAATGGACCCTTCGTCCTTTTCATCATACTCTTCTTTTCTTCGCACATTTTCGAAATCGGCCGGTTCTGTTTCGATGTTGGAGCGAACGGCCTTCCTTCACTATTGGCTGTGCAAATACATCATTTGTGTGCCTAGCCAAAATCATGTGGCGGGCTACCTCTCCATCTCTTCAGACCTTGCCAATGGTCGTCGTTTAGACCTGGCATCCTTATTGATAGCCACTATTTATCGGGGATTGGCCGTCCTCCAAAAACAACTTCGGTCGGGGGCCTCGCCCATTGCCTCTGGCCCTCTGTGGCTCGTTCAGCTTTGGCTGATAGCCTATTTCCCTGTTTTCGGCACCATTGATTCCAATCATTCTTATCCTTGTGCCGATCTTCTTATTGCCCAACTTCGGCCATCTACTTTCCTCTCTCGCACTGTTTTTGAATATTTATATACTCTTTGTCGGGTTCCTTCTTTTTTCCCTTTTTTCTGTGGTGGACAGCCCATCATTTGTTCATGATATTCCTCAGTCGGAAGAGGATGAGTCAGGTCTTCGCATATGGCGCAGGTTTTTATGCAGTCGCGACCTGATTCATGACATCCTGACCGGGGCCAATGGCAAGGCTGAAGTGGAGGTGTATTCGCCCAACTTCGTTGCCTGCCAGTTTGATCTCGTTCAAGGATGGCCTCTTCCATTCTTCAATACTCGCTCCGCTTCATCAGATCGTTTTAGAGTCCTTTCGGTCTCTGACATATAGCAATCCTTGTCGGAGACTCGTTCATTGATTTCTTCTTTTGTGATAGTTCCCTTTGCTTCTTGCACATCGGTCCATTCTTCTTTTGACCGTTTTTTGCCATCTGGCCGTGAAAGATTCTTTTATTTGCCTTCTATGAGGGTGTTTTCTACTATCTCATTGTCACCCAGGTCTTCTGAGCCGGCGGGGTCAAAGAAGGCAGCTGAGACAACCAAACCCAAGAAAATAAAACATGTCAAAAGGAAGCAGCCTTCCCCCAGTTGTAGCTCAGATTCAGACGTGTCACTTGTGCATCGTTCTAAGGTACGAGTCTGACGCATGTCTTCTATTGTACATAAGTTTTATGTAAATCACGGTTTTTAACATTTTATACTTTATGCAGGCGCTTCGGATCGAACCCCCCTCTGCACTGCCCGAAACGTCTCAAATTTTGGGGCCCGACGCTCCTATATCTGAAAGTCTCGAGGAAGTGGGACCTGCTGACGGTGCCGATTGTTCAGCTTCCATCGGATGAGGACGAAGCCAGCCGAGGCTCAAATCGTGGAGAAACGCCAGAAGAGGGCGGCACAGCTGTTACCGGTGATTTGTCCAGAGCTGATCCCCAAGGTACGGAGCACATATAGAATCTGGCTGTTCGCGCCCAATGGTTAAGGAAATTCCAAGAAACCATCCCTTATTTGAACGTCCCTATTCGGACGATCTATACTAATTGTGCAGGATCCGGACGTCGAGGCTGAAGTGCCAGAGCCTACTTGGCCAGATGGGCCTCCTCGGCGTCATCTCAAGCGGTTTTACCCCTTAGTACGCAGGATGTCAGCCACAGGGCTTAGGGGGAGTTATAGGGACGTAGACGACCTTTATAGTTTGACCGAATTGGAGTTATTAGAGGAGGCTCGGTCCATGTACAAGGACGACATGCTTAGTCGTATTTATGAAGAAGGTGAGTCATCATTTATATTTTGATTCTTCCGATTCTGATTTTCTTGCAGATCTTCAGCCCACCGCTGCGCCGCAACACTCAACGCCACAAGGAGCATCTCCGGGTTCTTCAGTGCACCAGACTTCGGCCTTCGCACTACCGTCGTCCTCGGATTTTTCGTCCTCTCCTCCGCGAGTGGACTCTCTTGTCCCGTCAATGCAAAATCTTTCTATGCTTGAACAACCATCATCTTCGGCTCCCCAATCTTCGATTCCTCTGCCTGCAGCTCCTACTACATCAGCTCAATTATCTGCAGCTTCTGAACGATCATTGCCCCTTCGGGCTGAGTCTCTCATCCTGCAACAACATTCTCCTACTCGGCTGTCGCCTCCTCGGGCTGCGTCTCCTGAATGGTCGTCAGTTCCTGTCCCTCAGCAGCTGTCATCCTCAGATCCTTCGCTTCAACAAGAACATGTGCAGCTGTAAGTTAATATTTTTGAGGCATCGGCGGATAGGCCATCCAGCTCTGGTCCTGGGTTGGTATGTCTTTTTTCCTCTTCCTCTAGTTTATGACTTCAGTTTACTTCTGCTATTTTTTTTTTGTACACAGGCATCTGACCCGCTGCTGCAATCGGTCCAGAACATTTGGATCGTCTTGGACGATTGTCTTCTGCTCCACTTCGGCCTTCTTCACATTCGGCTGGGGCCAGTACGGAACTGGAGGTCCTTCAGGAGATCATCGGCCAATATGTTTTTTTTACTACGTTGGAGATTGGCCAGGCCGCTCTGCCAGAAAACATTCTTCAATTAGACAGAAGTTCCTCCGAATTAAGCCGACTACTAGCCCTCCATGCCTTGCCTATATCAGTAGATGATCAGCTCTTCCTCCAAGAACTGCAGGATGATGTAACAGCCCTTATCTCTTGGTATCGCAATATACACAGTCAAAGAATTGGGTTTCGTTCCTCTATATTGAAGAAAGAAACGCTCCCCGGTTCTCTCGATGCCCTTCACCAGGCCCTGAGGGAGAGACAAATGAAATGGTGATTGAGGAATCAGTTCTCCTGGACCTAGAGCGACAATTACAGGAAATCCAGCGTCTTATTGAGGAGATCCGTATGAGGAAAGAGGCTAAGAGGAGGACCATTGCCGCCCAAGTAACGGAGATGGACGAATCTTTGGCAGAGTACGAAGGTCTGGCCCGTATCGATATTGAGAAGAGCTTGGCCGATTTGCAGACATCATGTTTGGAGGTGCGAAAGGAAATGGCATCTGAGGAGGGAGATGTTTTCGGCCATAAGGAATAGCCCGGGGATTACAGTGGTCTTCGGGCCAAAGCCAATGATGCATTGTAGGACGTTATATCGTCCAATCTTTTTTACTTTGAGGACGTTCGTTTCCTGAATTCCTGAAAATACATACATTTATTATTATTACGCGCATTTTGTTTTTATTGCAAAGACATTATATTTCATTCTCCCATAGTGAGGGCATATATTTTTTCAAGTATTTGCCATTTATCGCCCTAGCATGTGCCCTTCCGTTTTAAATCTCTTAAATGATATGCCCCGTTTGGTAACAATCTTTTACCTCGAATGGGCCTTCCCATTAGGTGACCATTTGCCATATGCCGGGTCTTAGCACCAAGTGGCAATATAGTTTTCCAAACTAATTCGCCTTTTCTGAATGATTTAGCCATGACCCTGAGATTATATTCATTGGCTATTTTCTTCTTTTGTGCTTCCAAACGATTTAACACATCGCATTTCATATCGTCCAATTCCAATAAATTCTGGATCATTGCTTCATTGTAATCTTCCTTCGTCAACTCTTTTTGCAACATCACCCTAGTGGATTCGATATTCATTTCTACTGGTAGTACGGCCTCTTGACCATATACTAACTGAAATGGTGTGACTGAGGTACTCGTCCGTGGTGACGTCCTATAGGCCCATAGAGCCTGACTCAAACATTTGTCCCATCACCTAGCATTATTTGTCACATCTTCCGAATCAACCCTTTAAGGGTTTTATTGGACGACTCTGTCTGACCGTTTGACTGAGGGTAATATGGGGTGGTGTTTACTAGCCGGACTCCATATTCGGCCATGAAGTTTTTTACTCTCTCGCCATTTAACGAAGTACCATGATCCACCATTATCGTTTGTGGTATACCGAACCGGTGAATGATGTGTTCTTTTATGAACTTGATGATTTGCTCTTGAGAGATCTCTACTAACGGAATGGCTTACACCCATTTTTTAAAGAAGTCGGTGGCAACGATAATGAAATTATGCCTCTTACTTGATGCAGGATAGATTTTTCCTATCAAAACTATCGCCCATCCTATAAATGGCCATGGTTTAATGACGGGGATCATTTCGATTGACGGTGCCCTCTGAATAGGCCCATGCTTCTTACAAGCAATACATCATTTGGCATACGAGATGCATGATTCTACCATCTTCGGCCAATAATAGCCGCTCCGTATAATCAGCCATATCATCTTTATTCCGGCCTGGTGAGTCCCACAAACACCTTCATGTATCTCGGCCATGACGGTCTTGGACTCCGATGGCCCTACACATTTCAACAACAGCCCGTCTTGGCGTTTCTTATACAATACATCCCCTAATACCACGTAATTCAGGGCTTTGAGTTTCAGCCTCCGATCTTTCCCACTTTCGGGCTGCTCTAGAAATTCTTTGATTTTGCTTCTCCAATCGTCCTCTTTTTCAACTTCGATGGTCATGACATTCGTCTCTCTCTTTCATCTCATCAAGGCTGGTTTAACTTCTTCGTTTCAATATATACCATATATGTTTGTTTGTTTGTGTCTGGAAGCTGCTTGGGCCAAATTGTTGGCCATTTCATTCTTCGCCTTCAGAACGTGTTCTAATTCTGCATGGTCAAATTGACCTACCAACTCTTTAGCCACATCCGATAGCGCCATGACTGATGGGCTTTGGCATTTAAAGGTCCATATTATCTGTTGGATCACTAGTTACGAATCTCCTTTAATAGACACGTGTGTTACTCCCATGTTGAGAAGTATTTCCAACCCAAATATCAAGGCTTCGTATTCGGCCTGGTTGTTAGTGCAATATTTGTTCAACCTGATTAAGAAGCGGAACGATTCTCCCAATGGGCTGACTAGGACTATCCCCATCCCAGCTCATTTTGCTGTGCTGGACCCATCAAAATACATTGTCTACGGTTTCAGACTGTAATGGTGCTCAAACATGGGTGGTCAGCTAAGAAATCGGCTAAGGCTTGATTTTTTACAGCCTTTTGGGGCTCATGCCGTATATCAAATTCTGAAAGTGATAATGACCAGAAACCGACTCTTTGATGCAAGATGGGACGAGAAAATATGTACTTTATTATATTAACTTTAGTGATCAAGTACACTATATTCGGCCTAAGGTAGGCACGTAGTTTAGTACATGTAAAATACAAAGCCAAACATAATTTCTCCATTGGAGAATAATTACATTCATAATTCAGCAATTGTCTGCTTATATAATAAATGGCTCTTTCGACGTCCGTGTCATCGTCTTTCGCGATCATCCCAGCTATGGACCGTTCTTCGGCCGATATGTACAACTTCATAGGCCGTCCTGGCACAGGGGGTACCATCACTGGCGACTGCGAGAAATATTTCTTCAGGCTGTCGAAAGCCTTTTGATGTTCTTCGGTCCAAATGAATTCGTCATTGTCCTTTAACCTCAACAGAGAGGAGAACACTTTAGTTTTTCCTGCACAATTAGAGATAAATCGTCTTAAGAAATTAATTTGCCCAAAAAATCTCTGCAACTCTTTCTTATTAGTGTCAATCTCAATCCCCCGTTGGTGTACTAGAAAACCTAGGAAATTTCCTGCACACACCCCGAAATCACATTTGGCATGGTTCAATTTCAGTTTAAATTTTCTCATTCGCTCAAAATTCGTCGCTAACTGGCTAAAATGTTCTTCCATGGTCAAAGATTTAGCCACTATATCGTCCATATAGACCTCTACAAATTTTCCGATCATGTCATGAAAGATTAAATTCATGGCCCGCTGGTAAGTGGCCCCAGCGTTTTTTAGGCCGAACGGCATTACTACCCACTCATAACACCCTAAAGAACCTGGGCACCTAAAATCCATTTTATGTATATCCATCCATAAAAGAATATATTTGATACCATGCCGTGGAATCTACCGTCGCATGGGGTATTGATCTGTGGGTGTTGCTAGATTTAAATTCCTAAAGTCTATACAAATTTTTATTTTTCCATTCTTTTTCATGACCGGGACGATATTTGACAACCATTCTACATATATGGTCGTCCTAATAAATTTCGCTTCCAAAAGATGCTCAATCTCTTTCTTAATATCAGGCATGACATTAGGTGCAAACCTCCATGAAGGCTGCTTATGTGGTTTGTGGCTTGGCAAGACTGGCAACCTATGCTCTACTAATGTCCAATCTAAACCAGGCATTTCATTGTAATCCCAAGCAAAACAGTCTTTATATTTCCGTAATAAATGGATCAGTTTTTCACGTACATGTGCCTCTAGTTCCTTACTGATGTAGGTGATGCGTCTATCGTCCTTGCTTCCCAAATTTACCTCGTCCAATACATCATGTGCCCTTGAAACTTCGCCTTATGCCGTCCGTTCAGAGCGTATTCTTCTTCTTCCAGTCCGCTCTTGTGACTTCCTTCCAGCTAACAATCTACCCCAAATGCCTCTCTTATCCTGTCTCCGCAGCGAAAGGCTTATTGTCGGCATGCACTATTTCCACTTCATCTTTCTAGTTCCAGAAAACTAAGCACGGATGAAGAGATGAAGGAACGTATCGGTTTCCGTGTATCCAATCTCGTCCTAGGAGCATGTTATATGTTGTTGGCCCATCTATAACAAAGAATACTACTGTTTTTGTAGTACTCCCCACTTGCAAGTCTAGTGGGATTACCCATTTGGCCGTTGTCGCCCTTCCATTGAAACTTGTTAGCACCACTTCCGTAGGGATAAGGTCCTCATCTGACTTTGCTAAACGCCCTAGCATCCTAACCGGAATTGCATTGATGGCTGCTCTATTGTCAATCAATACTTTGGTGATGGGTATCCCATTGGCTTTTACTTTTACTAAAACGGCCGCAAGTGTTTGGTCATTTGCGGTTGTGGTTTTGGGAATATCACTTTCCCTGATAGGCCTATATACTCACTCTCGCTGTTGGTCTGAGGCATTTCTCCTCCGTGTCCCATCCCGAAGGTGGTAACGTGACTGGTGTATTGTGAGAGACATTATTGACAGTTATTCTTTGCTTTCCACTCGGTAACGGTCTGTCTTATTTTTGGGCGTTCCATACAAGACAAGGTATGGAGATCGTCCCAAGTCCTCTCCTAACGTTCCGACCGCAGGGTTGCCGGCCTCTTACAATTCTTTGAGAAGCCGATTTTGTGATATTCCCCTTCTTCGTGCCTCGGTCCTGATGTCTATTTCTTCTTCTATGTATGTCGTTTCCTTGTCTGATGCCTCTCTATCTGTTATTGAGAGTGCCGCAAATTCGGTTTCATCACCATCGTAAACATCTTCGTTATTTCCGGATCCTCCACTGTTGTCCCCCTTGAATTTTTCAGACAATAGGTAATGATTAGCCACAACCGGTGGCATATTACCGAATTGAATGACGATAGGGGGCTCTTCATTGTCTGTCTCGTCTCGCTTTTATCTATCAAACTTGGTACGCTCTTCGTTGTCCCTCATCGGTCTTCATTCTCTTTACTATTTTCACCTGGTTTCTTTCCTGCCCAAGCATTACAGTTTACGGTGACCTTCATTTCACCTTGTTGGCATATCATACGGCCATAATTTTGCTGGTGTCGCCTCAGTTGCGTCATTGTCATTTCGTCTACAGGAGGGTAATTCTTTCCTGGATGCTGTCCCAGATACGGCCTGCTGTATGAATGTCACATGTTGGGCTGATGAATCTTTGGCCTAAACGTCCTCACATTTTGGACGAAGTTCAAATTCTCACCGTAGAACCTTGGTGCGATGGTCCGTGGCTGCCATGTTACTGGCTCTTTCTTTGCAGGCCTTTCGCAGGTATCTCCCGACCCTCTCATCCATCCTATATTGTTCTTGCACCGTACACAAAGGTTTTGTTGATCCTTCTGTTCTTGGGGTGATTTAATCCTTTCCAAGGCGCTTGGACGATGACGGTCATGCTCTTCATCTAGAACCAATTTGACCTTTGGCAGACTCATCTTGGTAAGATCAGAGTCGATCATGTTTAATTCCACTGGCTTTGGAAATGGGTTTTCGTCCACTGCCATCTTTTTTTCGAACGTTATTCATCCAGATTCTATGGCATCCTGCAAAACATTCCGAAAAATGAGATAGTTATTAGTTGAATGGGACCATGTGTTATGCCACTTACAATATTTTTTCCCGCCGATTTGCTCGGCGCTTGGCAAAGTGTGGCGATCGCTTAAGCTAATTTGTTTGTCCTTATATAACTGATCGAATATGGCATCGACTTTTGTGATATCAAAAGAGAAGTCTCTACTCTTTTTGTCGTTATTTTCTTTGGCTAGGGGTTCGGCCCACGTTCTACAAACGTACGGCTTCCCTTTAACCAATTCGGCCAAACACAAATCGGCTGATTCGATGTCCATTTCGCCTATTTCATAATCGATGTTCCTGTAATACGTCTCTGCTAGAATTTTTCATTTGCTTTCTTCCCTTAGTAATCTTCATAACGCACCACACTAGTGATGAGTTTGGGCAGGTCCCAAAATTCACGATCTTGAAATTTCTTTTTAGATCGAAATTGAGAGACAACTTTGAGCGATTATCACAAATTCCTTTTCTGGCAAAGGCACGTAGCATCGGCCTCGAGCCACTTTAAACCTCTGTAAGAATGTCTCGGCCCACTCTCCTAGTACCTGTCTCAGGTTTTCCCGATCGGCCAAAGCCACTCAGATTCGGCTTTATAGAATTGTGCATGGAACAACTGTTCCATTTGTTTCCAATTTTCTATTGAGTTGGCCGGCAGACTGACATACCAGGAGAAAGCTACTCCTGACAGTGAGCCGTGGAATAACCTCAATTTATGGAAGTCAGTGACCTCTCCACACTGAAGGGTAAATCGCCATATGTGTTCCATGGTAGAAACTTCCCCAGACCCCGTAAACAGAGAAAAATCTGGTATTTTGTAGTTTATAGTCCACGGATACGCCACATCGATCCAATCGGGATATGGCTTCCGATACCTTGGCCGAATTGGCCGTACTCCTAGACCGAATTGATTTTGGAGGATCTCGGTCATCTGTTCCCTTAACATGTCATTGCCATTAAATGGCATTGCTATGGGCGGCGGTTGTGGTCCTCTCACAAGTGGGACATAATCATGATTATGTCCCTGAGAAAACCTGGACGCCTTGGGGCAACACCACTTCGTGTTGTGCCATATTTGGCCCTTGGTGTAGATTTGGCCCTAAATATGGGCCATTGTCCCAAGACTTGTTCCTCCCCTGGAAGTCATAGGGACTGTGATTCCTTGTGGGGGAACATTGCTCGGACCAGCCTCCTGACTGCTTGGTGCAGGGGAAGGTATAATCCACGGCAGGGCTGTTCCCCCGTTTACACATTTGGCCATCAATTCGTTTAATGAGCTTAAGTGTTTGACCATGTTTTCATAAAGTGAATTGCTAGTCGAGACAAATTTATCTATGATATGAGCATTTTACAGCCTAACCTATTCGACAACATCCTGTGTGAATTCACCGAACAATGCATGAACCGTATTATGGCTGAATTCTCGCATAGGTTTGTATCGACTAGTGTCTGCCAGACCCTCGAAATGACCCACTACGGCTGGAACTTGGGGCTGGTTGGTTTACTCCAGTCCTCATTCCTCCGTACTTGAGCCAGTTTGAGTGTTTCTTTTCGGAGGCATCTTCACTTCTTACACCAATTCTCCCACTGTGGTCGCCATAAATCTGTTTGCGCGATTTTTATGCGCGAAGAAGAAAGAGAAACGTGTAAGGTTCAAACCTTCTGAGACAAAGTCCCAGCAAGGGGTGTTTGATTAAGTGAATAAGCCTCCAAGGGGCGCAAGCACACAAATTACAGTCCTAAAAGTTATAAAACTAAGAAATAAAAAAAAAATATGCTCGTACGAGTGAGTTTTTATAGTGAAGCTTGTAAACCGCTTGGGCAGTTCCAGTATCTCCTTGCAGCTGCTGGATCGTGTCTTCAACCGTTGAGCTGTGCGTCTCAACTGCTTGATCGTGGAGGGAAAACTGCTTAACTGCTGTAGTCGTGGGATCAACTGCATTACGTGTTCTCGTTCTAATCGATGTTTCGGTCGTCCTTGGTTCTTTTCGCTCTAACCTGGTGATTGCTCTTCCTTTCGTCGTCCTTCTTACCTTCGTTCTTTACTTCTTCGTTCTAGGGTGATTTTGCTCCAGGGTGACATTTCTTTTTTTTTTGTCAACAAGTATAAAGATATATACTTCCCCACCCTTTTTTAGACGGATATTTATAAATGAAAAGCATTTCTCATATCGATTTTTCCGTTTATATTCTCGTTTTCACGATATATAGGCTTCACTAAAATTGATTTGTTACGCAAATACATGAGTAAAGTGCAACTCTGAGGGACTCAATTTAGGAATAAAAACAATTTAAAATCAGTCTCAATGGATACCTCACTAAATTACATAAGGTTGTTAATGTTTTTCATGTACAAATGGTCAAAAGTAGTCCAAATCCATATATTAAAATGGTAATCACAAACTTTTCACAGCTGTGTTGCAAATGTAAAAAATAACCAGAAAGAAACAAAATGTGAAAATTATGAAAGTAAATTAAAACCCTAATTAGCTATAATTAAGTTGTTCGACAATTGCTTTTCACATTCTTCACCCTCAACTTTGTTAAAATTGTCACCTTGCCATGTCCAAACAATGTCTTTTAATGCAGGCCTAACATCTTCTTCACAAAACTTAGCATACTCCAACGTATCACCGGACGACTTAGAAAACTCCACGACCGCCACCTCCGGCGACACCTCGAACACCTCCGCCGTCACCGCTAACCGCCCTTTGCGCCCCTCAGCACTTCCTTGCAACTTAATTTTAAAATCCTTTGTACTTGCCACCTTAAAATCCATCCCCTTCGCAACCCCTTCAATCTTTTGCATAATATCAGAAGCTGAACACTTCGACGTGAACATAGATCCCGTTTTCCTCTTGTTCTCGAACAAATTCGAGAGATCGAACCCCGCTGACATGGATGAGATGAACTCAAACGCATTGAAGAACTTGGGAGACGATGCTTTCTCATTCTTGCTACAAGGATTTTGATTGTCGTTGCCGTTGTCAATTTTTTCATACGCGAGGGGTGTAGTGAAGTCTTTGCAGAACCAGGGGACACGCATGATGGATTGAATGGTGATTCTTCTCTGAGGATCGGAGACAAGAACCTTTGAAATCAAACGTTTAGCATCAGATGAAAACCAAGGAGGAAAAACAAACTCGCCCTTGAAAACTTTCCGATACATGTTCATTAAATTCTCATCTTGAAACGGCAAGAATCCGGCGAGCAACACATACAGAATAACCCCACAAGACCATATATCCGCCTTGGATCCGTCGTAGCCTTTCTTCCTCAGCACCTCCGGAGCCACATAAGCCGGAGTCCCGCACTGGGTATGCAAAAGCCCATCGTTTCTTAACTGTTCGGGGAGAGCAGAGAGGCCGAAATCGGAGATCTTAAGGTCCTCATTCTCGTCTAAGAGTAAATTCTCCGGCTTGAGATCACGATGAGAGACGCCGCGGCTGTGACAAAAATCGACGGCGCTGATCAGTTGCTGGAAGTACTTTCTTGCGAGGCCTTCATTGAGCTTGCCTCTGGCGACTTTAGCAAAGAGCTCGCCACCTTTAACGTACTCCATGGCTACAAAGATCTTCTTCTTGGTTGCCATAACCTCCTTCAACTGGACGATATTCGGGTGACGGACTAATCTCATGACTGAGATTTCTCGCTTGAACTGCTCCATCATGCCTTGTTTTTTCACCTTATCTTTGTTGATCACTTTGATCGCCACGCTCTCGCCTGTCAGAATCTGCTTTCCGTAATACACTTTTGCGAACGTGCCCTTCCCAAGTAACCTCCCCATCTCGTACTTTCCGAACAACACATGTCTCTCCTCTTCCATAATAATTCATTCAATATACTAAATTTTGGGTTTCGCTATTGGAATTGGATTCGTGATTAATTACTGAAAGTTTAAGGGGATCCAAGAAAGGACAGCGGATATGTTGATTTGAATGGATTCCATGGGCAAGGTGTTTGATAAAATTTTGGGCACTTGGTTTTGTTTGTGGTTTTGTATTCTGTTTCTGTTTGTGTTTATGTGTATGGTGGTAAAGAGCACACAGGATGAAGAAAATCTTTGGGTGTTTTTTTTTTAATTTAAAAAGGGTATGAGATGAAGACGCGTTTAGGAGGTTAATTTGAATGATTTGACAGATTAAATCGTAATCATTCTTCTTTATCAGTTGCGTAATTTTGCTCTGTTTTTAGTATGTATGATCTGTTTTTTTCCAAGAGGATTTGGACTCGGCATTTACTCGCGGGCACATTTTCTTGGAGTGATTGGTGTGCAATGACAAATGGCATAAGCTGATTTGATGGAATTGTCATTACCTAAATTTTTTGGTGCCTAATAACTGTTCAACATCAAAATTTTTCTAAACCTTTTTTACTGGACAGTTCAATAAAGAACCGTAAACATGAAATACAGAAACAAGTTGTTTTTTTTTTTCAAAGTGAGAATTTTAAATTATTTATGTTTAGTTTTTGTTTGTGATGAACTCCACAAACAACATAATAGAAATTTTATATTATTTTTTGGTTATTAAAAGGTCGATATTTTATTTCTAGGATTTTCTCCTTATTTATAATACTTCATTATAAGAAAAATAAAATGGACGGCGGCGGTTCCATTCCCTTCATGTTTTTCATTAACTGGTCATCTCCTTATAATCTCAAAACTGACATATTCTCGGGGGTTGTACAGCTTAAAGGAACGGAAAATAATTAATAGGCTGTTTGATTCCTTATTTAGAAGATGTAGGGGTTTTTATGGGAAAATCTGGTAACGAAACGGAAACGCGGAAAATCAAATTTTTCCGATTTCAATAATTTTTTCTTGGATCAATTAAATAAACTTATTTATTTAATTACACAATACTTAAAAACTGAAATTTTACACAAGAAGTCAAATTTCTTTGTAATTTCTGAATTAGCTCAATAGTTTGCAAATTAATCATTTTAGTCCTTAAATTGTCAAATACAATTTTGGATGATTCTAAATCAATTCTAAAATGATTTCCAACATGCCCAACACATCAAAATCAGATTGCAACAAAATCTCCAAAAATTTTGTAATTGCCGAACAGCCCTTCAATTTTTCAGTTTTTGCAATTTGGTCCATTTTTGTTCAAAACATGTCAACATCAAATCCAATCAACCCAAAAGTTAATGCATCGTATATACATCATAATATATCACATATATGAAAAGCCCCAAATTTGAAAAGGGTTAAGAACCCTAATTTTACAAGTTCTTCAAATTGACAAAATATACCAAATCAAATAAATCCAACACTTTAATTCAATCTAAACCACACCAAACAAGTCTCACCATCATGAAATAACTCAATAATAATTTTAGGCCATCAATGAGTGGCTTAGCAACTCTAGAATGACAACTTGATTATCAAATAATCAAAAGAGAGCTTATGAAACCATTTCAAGCTCACTTTGTTAAACAAGCATGCAAGAATCTTTCAAACAAGTTTCCAACCAACTAATTACAAACTTAAAAAGTAGAGAAGAAACTAAGCAACACATGTTGAAGCCTAGTATCGTATAAATAATTTTCTAATTGAAAAAGTTTAAGAAAATCTTACAAAAATCCAAGTTTTTCAAGCTTTTCTTTTGATCTCCAAACTTTTTCTCTCAAAACTCACTTTGTAATATTTGGTGGCTTAACCTAAAATGAATGAAAATGAAACAAAATAATTTATATTCCAACAATTTGCCTTGGCCGAATTTTTGGAATAAAAAATAAATATCTAGATATTTTTTTTGTTTCATTAATTCATTAATTCAACTTGTGTATATGATCATTACACCATTTAATGATTTTCAACAAGTCAAATAAAGCAACTCAAGGCATCTCCAAAATATCAAAACTTAAGATATTTATTTTTTAATTACTTTAATTATTTAACAATTAAATAATTATTTAAATATAAATATTTTAAATATATGTATTATATTTATTTTAAATATTCAAATACATATATATATTTATGATATATGTCAAATATCATAATTTGACATTTAATTAATGTGTATTTAATAAAATCTATCATTAAATACAAATACACAATAATTAGGAAATTGCCATTAGGTCCATTCGCATGTATTTTTCGTTTAACCTTTAAACGACTTATAAATAATCAGTATTATTCATAAAAGTTGCCATAGTGCTCTACGAATATATTTCACTAGTGAGACTCTCTAGATTCATGCATATCCGTCACGAAATCTAATTTCGTGTCCATAATTTACCCACCCGTAAATTATGACGACCATGGATAAACTCGCTGAATCATACAGGTCGAGGTCATGGCATATGTTTAATTCCTCTGTCACAATTATCCAGATATATCCTAGAGATATAGATGTAAACGTCAAATCTCTATAGGGACAATCTCGTCGACGTCTCTATTAGCAATCTCTAAAAGAACACTTAGAACTTACTTCTAAAGTGTACCACGGGCCCATGGTTCTTATCTGATTGCTAATCATATATGGACTACCTATGCTCTGTACACCACACTGATGGATCCTATCTCGACACACACAAGATACCTTGAGGATCTGTCCACACCCAACGAACATGCAGAGGTCTGATCTAAATAGATAGGTGACGTGACTGCCATCTAAGTGTGGAAGATGTCTCATGTGCCCACGGTGGTATCTCAAGTCGAAGAATCACAAATGCTACTAAACCCGAGAAGATTCTTATTGACGTTGGTGTACCATCCATTAAGAATCTTCGGTGAGTCGTTCAGTGTTTATCCGCTATAAACACCTACACGTTTATACGAGTCTCCAAGACTCATGGTTCATTGAGAAACCATTGGAATCATATATTCCAGTATACGACATGTATCGGTCTCAACGGGTTTACTTTACTGACCAAGTAGTGTAAACCTTGACCAGGAACTGTCTAAGAATGACAACGTCATGATACAACTCAATGTCAGTTGCGACGCTTTTACAACTGCATCATGACTAATCATTCTAAGGTCAATTACGTCTTTACCATATAAGAAGATATATTATATTATAGAAACTGCGTATTTTATTCATAATAAAACGTTTACAATAGTATTTACAATGAAATACAACGGGGAATTGGCGCTCTGAGCACCAACCCCAACAGAAGATTCATGTTATCATGAAATTGATATTTCGAGTCAATTCCTCGTGTGACTTCTGTTTGTCTTTGTTGGAGTTTGGTATAGTATGAACTTCCTATTGGTGAACTCTGAATTTAAAGGAATGAAATGTAATTAATAGGCTAATTCGTGTCATCAAAAAGCTGATATTTTAGGCCTATTCCTTTTGTGACTTATGCTTGTCTTTATTAGAGTTAAGCCTTATATGGACTTTCTATTGGCGAGTTCTGATTTCAGACTCTGATGGAGGTCACTCTCATGATAGATTCTGTTATCAGATCTTGATGATAGATTTTGAAAACTGGTTCTGATAGGAGTTTTTGAAATCTTCTTCATCTGGCCATGTGTTATTTCACCAAATACTTGATTTTCCCAAGACAGTTTTCATTTAAAAAAAAAAAAAAAGGTAGTGCTACTACATTAATTCGTATAAATACTTAAAACAAAATAATAACATGTGCGTTAATCGGTTTTAACCGATTAACCGAACCGTTCAGACCAAATTTTTTATAATGGTTCGATTACTGTGATTAAATCGATTTTTTCGGTTAAGATTTTTAACTTTTTCAGTTTTTCGGTTCGGTTAAGATTATGAGATTTGTATAACCAAACCGATCAATTAACCGATTACAAACCATAATTTGACTTTATATATATTTGTAACTAAAACGAAATTAAAATTTTTACCTTCTGCCTCTACTGAGTGTAGTTATAGACTGTTTTTTGATGAATTTAAATTGGTTTTTTGTTGTTAAACACATATATGTTTGTCTTTTTGATGAATTTAAATTTATATTAATGTGGATTGTTATTTGTGGAGATTCTGGACTGGTTAATAACCGAATTAACCAAAACCGATCGAAAAATAATGGTTAAGTTGGTTAATGATTATGTGCCATCATATGGTTAAATCGGTTAAATATTTACTTAACCAAATAATTTCGGTTCGGTTAAAAAATTAAGGATTAACCGACCGAACTAACTGGTGCACACCCTATAGGCAATCACTTCAATCTCCGAATTGTGGAACTCAAGTGTTTCCCATCCTTTTTATTTATACTATGAATTAATATTTCAGGCAAATCTTGAAATTGGCAACAGACCTAAGATTCTTAATAACAATCTAAAATCCATTGCAAAAGTTAATTTTCTGGTTATAAAATTCAAAATCTTTGCCCATAAAGGGGAAAAAATAAAAATCAAACAAGTTAAATTTTAAAGACTAATAATAATACATGAAACAGAGTTATGTCACTGGGTTGGTTTCTTTTTTATTTTATTTTTATTGCCTAGACCAAGTCAAAGAGTTCCTATTTCATGCCTGGACCAAGTCAATTATGGAAACACAAAATTAATTAAATATGAGTTTTTTTTTTCCTTTCATTTTCCAGAAATAGTTTTTAGTAATGAAATATTATTTCTGAACCAATTGATTTTTCAAATTCAAGACTAGCTACCAGTCAAACGACTGAAATCAAAGTTGCCAATCAACAAATCAAACTTGTACCATAATGGATTCCGAACTTCTAGGGTTGTATTTAACAACTTGATTGAGTAACAAAAAATTAGTAAAATGTAAATGATTTGACAATAATTTGGAGGCATTGGTGTAAAATAAAAGGTTATTATCATTTTACTACCTTATAAATTGAGAAAAAAAAATATAAATATAATAAATATTGGAATGTAATATTTTATTATTATATTTTTATAAAAAAATTATTTTGTTAGTAGTACATTACATTTTACTATAAAAAGTATCGATGTGTAATATGTTATTATAAGTAGTATAATATAATTTTTGTAAATATAGTAATAAAATATAAAATTTTGTGTGGATATAACTGTAAAATATAATTTTTATAAAAAAATATTTGTAAAATATTACAATTTATTAAATATGATTGACTATATAGATTATTTGATATGATTATACTCTATCGTGAATCATTATTTTATATATCTTATAATATACAATAACTATAAGATAGTCTTTACCTTAAAATAAAAATCAATTTCCATCTAATTATGTAAATGTTCTGTGTTTTATTTTCCTTATTTTTGGAAATAAACCGAAATTCCATAAGATAATTTGTTACAATAGGGAAGCCATTGCAATTCTAATGACGTCCATGCAGGAAAATTTGCTCTATCAAGTAAACTCTGAAAAAAAAAGGAACTTGCTATATATTTCGTCCCTGCCAAACAATAATTATGGTTCCGCCACTACTTCCATCAAAAGATGATATTCTGCATTGTAAAAGTTTTTTAACATCTTGATAATTATCCATAATATTTATTTATTATTTTTAAATTTGACTACTAAAATTTATTTTGTATCAAATAGGTATAGATAATGGAGGACATAGGAAATAACTGAATGAATGTATTATGTGTTGGCGTATTAGCGATTTTGCCGGGTGCAACGGAACGTGAAAAATCCGATTTTTCTAATTTCAAAAATTTTCTTTGAACTATTAAAATAAACTATTTATTTTAATAATTAATCCCAAACCAAATTTGAGATTACCCACCAAAAATACCTAAAGTAACAAACTTTTTGCATTTTTCTCATTTTAGTCCAAAAGTGTCAATTACACATTTAAGTGTTTCCAAAACACTACCAAAATGATTAATATACATCTAATATGCCCAATTGAATCCATAAAATGAAAAGCCCCAATTTAGTATTTGGCATAAACCATAGAAATTTAAATTAATCAAATTAATCAAATATCCACCAAATTGACTTTCAATCTAGCATTACAATAATCAATCCAACATTCTTAAAGTCTCACCACACTCAAAAACACCCAAGAACAATTATAGGTTTCTATAAAGTGGCATAAAAATTCTAGAATGACAACTTTAATTTCTTAAATCAAATTGAGCTGTAATAACAATTATTAAGCTCAAAGTATCATCACACATGCATTTAAACTTCCCAACAAACATCCAACAAACAAAAACCCAAATTCAAGAAAGGGAAAAACAATATACATCATATGTATTATCAAAAATACAAAGGAAATAATTTCCTATCTAAAAGATTAGTAAACTTATCTTAAACTTTAAAAATCTATAAGCTTGTGGTTCATTTTTGATCTCACAATTTTTCCTCTTCTCTCTTAGGTTTTTCTCTCTAATTTTGTTGTTGAAGAAATAAGAATTTTACCCATTTTGGTAGTTGGCCGAAATTAGTAGTAGTGGGAGAGAGAAAATAATTTTTTATTTAACAAAAAATAATTTTGATTAATAAAACAAATATCTCAACCCACTAATATTTCCAACAATGCCACATGTCAACATTATAAAGCATCCATCACATGTCTTGTACATGTGAATTATATACTTAATAATTCCCAATACATTTATTTAATAAATTAATTAATTAACACTTTAATTAATTAATCAATTTAATCAAATGTATAATATAAATCTACATTTATAATAAATGTTAAAATATTAACATATATTCCAAAAATTATTCGATAATTAATTAATACGTATCTAATCAAATTATATATCAAATACACATACATATTAATTTAGGAAATTACCGAATAACTCGCATGTGTTATTTTCATTTAAACGTTAAACGATTTCCGAATAATCAATATTATTTGTTTCAAGTCGCCCTAGTGCTCTATGAGTATTTTTGATTATGTGAGACTCTCTAAGTTCAGGTATATCCGTCACGGGATCAAATCTCGTGTCCATTATTTACCCACTCATAAATTATGACGACCACAGATATTCTCGCTGAACCATACAAGTTGAGATCTTCGCATACGTATAATCCTTCCGTCATAGGTATCCGGATAAATACCAGAGACATAGATATAATCGTCAAATCTCATAAGGTATTATCTCGTCGACGTATAGATTCAAGATTTCTCAATAACACTCAGAACTCGTTTCCGAGTGTACCACGACCATGGATTTGATAAATCTCAATCTCATAAAGTGGATACCTAAATCATGTACGCAGGACTGACAGATCCTCTCTGGACACATCACGGGATATCATGAGCATCAGTCCACACCCAACGAACAGGCAGATGTCAAACCTAAAAAGGTCAAAGACGTGACTGTCATCAAAGTGTGGAGGATAACTTATATATCCACCGTGATATCTCAAGTCAAATGACCATTATGCTACTCAACTCGTGAAGATTCCTATTGACGCAAGCGTACCATTTGTTATGAATCTTCTGTGAGTTGTTCAATGTCTATCCACTATGAACACCTATATGTCTATACGAGTCTCCCTAGACTCATGGCTCATTGAGATAAACCACCGAAAAATAATATTCTGATATACGACATGTACCAGTCTTCCGGGTTCACTTTCGGACCAAGAATGTAAACCTTGACTAGGAACAGTTTAAGAATGATACTGTTACAACGTTTCTCAATATCAATGCGACGTTTTTACAATTACGTTATAACTTAATCATTCCTAGGTCAAACACGTCTTTACTATTTCTAAGATAATATATTGACGAAACTGTAAATTTAATTCATAACAAAATATTATTCATACATGTATTTACAAGGAAATTCATGAGAAATCGGCACGCCGAGTACCAACTCCAATAATTTCTCCCACTTACTCTAGTGCCATAACCGATGGTATCTTATACCCATCGCCTATGCATGTTTATCAAATAATTTAGGAGGAATGGCCATTGGTAAGCGGATTTGCTACATTGTTTTCACTTTGTATCTTGCATACGACAATGTCTCTACGTGACACAATCTCTCGAATGATATGGTACTTTCGCTCCACATGCTTTGATTTTTGATGTGCCCTGGGTTCCTTTGCTTGCGCAACAGCTCCGGTATTATCACAGTGCAAAGGAATCGAATTCTCAATGCTTGGGACAACTCCCAATTCTATGACAAAATTTCTAATCCATACAGCTTCTTTTGCAGCCTCAGATGCTGCAATATATTCCGCCTCAATTGTGGAATCCGCTATCGATCCATGTTTGGAACTTTTCCAACTAACTGCAGCACCATTAAGGGTAAATACGAATCCTGATGTAGACTTTCTATCATCTGGATCTGATTGGAAATCTGAATCCGTATACCCATTAACTTGCAGTTCTCCTTCTCTATAAATCAAAAACTTATCCTTAGTACCTTTGAGATACTTCAGGATATGTTTAACGGCCATCCAATGGTCGTTACCTGGATTTGATTGATATCTACTGGTTACACTAACCGAGTAACTAATATCAGGTCGCGTACATAACATGACATACATAATGCTACCCAAACACGAAGCATAAGGTAGATTAGATATTCTAATCTTCTCATCTTCAGTTTGAGGACATATTTTCTTCGAAAGATGTATTCCATGTCGGAATGGTATGTTAACTGTCTTACAGTTACTAAAATTATACATTTCTAAGATCTTATCTATGTACGTGGACTAAGACAATCCAATAAGCTTATTTTCTCTATCTCTATAGAGTTTTATACCCAAGATATAAGAAGCTTCACCCAGGTCCTTCATAGAGAAGTTTTTACAGAGATAAGCTTTTACGCCCTGCATCATCCCGATATCATTCCCAATGATCAGGATGTCATCCACGTAGAGTACCAAAAACACTACCATGCTCTCACTGACCTTTTTATACACACAAGATTCTTCCGTATTCTTGAGGAAACCAGACAATCTGATAACCTCATCGAATCGAAGATTCCAACTCTGTGAAGCTTGTTTAAGTTTATACTTCTTAAGCTTACAAACAATATCTAAGTCTTGGCTGGACGCAAAACCCTCCGGATGTTCCATATAGATTTCTTCATCAAGAAATCCATTCAAAAATGTCGTTTTGACATCCATTTGCCAAATCTCATAGTCATGGTAGGCAGCTATAGACAATAAAATCCTAATAAACTTCAACATCGCTACTGGAGAAAAAGTTTCATCATAGTCGACCCCAGGCCACTGTATGTAATCCTTTACAACCAGCTGGGCTTTGAAAGTTTCAACACTTCCATCATGCCCTTTCTTCCTTTTGTAAACCCATTTACAACCGACATGAACTATTCCTTCAGGAAGAGAAACCAAGTCCCAGACTTGATTCTGATGCATTGAGTCTAACTCTGATTTCATGGCTTCCTGCCATTTCACGGAATCGATGTCCAACATCGCTTCTTTGTAAGTCCTCGGGTCAGCCTCTTCTACCAAGAGCATATCAAGACCTCCGTCCTGTAACAAAGACAATCACTCAGGAGGTCTTATGACCCTACTCGACCTATGAAGTGTGTATGTAAAGTTCCTTCACCTTCTTGAACCTCATGTTCCTCTTGCGGTTCGTCAGTTATTGGCTGAACTTCATCAAGTTCAACTTGTCTATGATCTCCTCCTTCATCCAAATATTCTACTTCTAGAAATTTTACGAAGCGAGCTACGAATACGTTTCGACACTCGGAATAATAGAACAAATATCCTTTCGTATTGGAAGGATACCCAACAAATCTAAACTTTTGCCCTTGAGGGAAAAACTTATCATGCTGCGCCACTTTGACGTACGCAGGACTGCCCCAAACCCTAATATAATTAAGGTTCGATTTCCTACCAGTCCATATCTAATATGGGATCGTAAGAACAACTTTGGAAGGAACTCTGTTCAAAAGATGAACTGCAGTAAGAAGCGCATAGCCCCACATGTAATATGGTAGATCTGTATAACTCAACACAGAATGAACCAAATCCAATAAAGGTTGATTTCTCATCTCAGACACTTCATTATGCTATGGAGTACTTAGAGGAGTATATTGAGCGAGAATCTCATTCTCATTTAAATAATCAGTGAACTCACCACTCCTATATTCACCACCTCGATCTGATCGTAGGCATTTGATGAATTTCCCAGTTTGCTTTTCCACTTCGTTTCGGAAATCTTTGAACCTTTCAAAAGTTTCCGATTTATGTTTCATCAAGTAAATAATCATACCGAGACAATAATCGGTAAATAGATAACGAATAGTATGAAAAGCCACTATGATGTAAGACTCATGTATACAGACATCATGGACCACATCCATAATGTAATCCAATAAGTCTGAGGCTTGATATATCTACACCGGTAAATGAGGCTTTTGTCATTTTACCCTGAATACAAGATTCGCAAGTCGGGTAAGGTTCAATAGTGAGATTCTCAATCAAATCATTCCTAACCAATTGGGTAAGGCGTCGTACGCCAATATGACCAAGCCTCATGTGCCACAGTTCAGTATCATTAACATCATATCTATTTCGTTTATTAGTCCCAACATTCAAAATATCTATTGATGGATGCAAAATGTAATGACCATACTCATTTGCACATTGAAGGATAGGAATATTATATTTATCATATAAATACAGAGAACGATTCTTAATATTTACACAAAACCTTCTGTATCTAATACAAAAAGTTATATAATATTTGCCACACATCCCGGCACAAAATAACAGTCATTTAACAAAATGCTCCCACTGGACAAGGAAATCTCATATAGTCCAACTGCAACTGCATCTAAAGAGTCTCCACTCCCGAAGTGCAATTACAACGATCCAAATTTCAGCTTTCTACTTTCCTTCAGCCCCTGCAATGAATTGCAGATGTGAACAGGACAAGCAAAGTCTAAAATCTAACTGGAAGAATTAGCTTCACAAGCTAAAGAGATATCAATAACGGGAAAAATAAACATACCTGAAGTAGAGGCTCTGTCTCTCTTCAGCTGCGCAAGATATTCATGATAATTACGCTTCCAGTGTCCAACCTTGCTACAGTGGTGGCATGTGTCTTCGGCAGCTCTTTTGGGTTTTGGTTTCCTTATCTTACCCTGATGAGCTATCTTCTTTCCTTTATTCTTCTTTCATTTGCCCTTCTTTTGAGAAGCGGCAGAAAGAGAAGTAGGTTTGAGAAGGTGAGTCTGCACTCCCTTCTTTAGATCCTCTTCAGCAGTGAACAACATCCTATGCAACTTACTGTAAGAACAGTGAATTCCATGCATATTAAAATTTAGCATAAACTGGCGAAATGTACTCGGGAGTGAGCCTAGTATCAAACTACGCCCAAGAGTTTCATTGAGTGGAAAGTCATATCGCCTTAATTGTTCAATCAAATCATTCATATGAAGTATATGTAGACTGACTGGTTGACCCTCATCCAGTCTGGAGTGAAATCGTTCCACTGCCACTCTATGAACATTAATTTTCTCTTGATTCATAAAGTGCTCCATAAGCTTAGAGATTATGCTACATGAATCAGACATATCAATATAATGCCTCTTCAGCTTCGGAGTCAACGATCCGAGGATGTATGATTTAACTTTTAGATCATCATCCTTCCATTTCTGGAAGGTTGCTTGCTCATCGGGTGTTGACTCGGGTGGTATAGCTAGAGGAACCGGTCCATCCAACACATACCATAATCTCTCAGATTCGAGGACAATCCTTAAATCTATTTCCCAGTCAGCAAAATTTTCGGGCCCAATTAGCTTATTCGTATGAAGTATACGAGCTAAAGGATTAGAAGACGAAGAGCCGGCCATCGTAAATCTATCATATATATAGCGAAAGGAAAAATTAGCAGATAATACAGTTTCATACATTATCAAACATGTTGGACAATTATGACCCATAACATCAGTATTTGTAAAAGACATTGTGGTTTTTGTACAAAATAACTATATGATAAAGGAAATTGATATTTTATCATTTTATAATTTGATTACTTGAATATATATAAATGATAAAAGTCCTTATGATTAGTTCCAGATTAATAAGATATGAGACAATATTAATCCACGAACGGTTTAATCATTAAATATCCCTAGTCGTAGTATTATCGAGACTGGACATCGATAATGCGGAATAGACTAGTATTACACTTGTGCGTGTTATGGAAGCTTAACGACATAGTTCTCATGTATTTAAGTATTGGATACTTATGCAAGTGTGATAGGAGGTTCTGTTAGCCGTTGGACCGGAATAGTTTTGCTCTGGATAGACCCCTCGGAATCCCATTGGTAGTATGACTATGTGTCTATGGGCATCCGAATCAGGGTAGGTGTATGTGGTCTTAACCTGAGACTTACATCGCTAATACTTGCGACAATCAGTACATTTTGGTTTTGATCGTCCGGGGCTTTAACGGGTTCTGTGTACGCCTCTTCTGGGTTTACTGAGAATCATAGTGTATTGTGTGTGATGTCAATATGGAAGTATCACTTCAGTCATATGGAGAAGATGATCACGCAGGGATACATAACTAGTACTCTCATATGCTGCAGCTATCGGGATAGTATGACTAGGTCATGATTATCCGATTAAAGAGACTAGTTGCTAGTGATCCGATATATGCTTCGTACGGGGCATACACAATTCCAGCCCTAGGCCTAGCATGTGACATCAGATACTGGATCGTAATAGATAGTATATTATGCCTGATAAATATTATATATTCCTTAAAAGAATATTTCTGGAGAATTGGGTAGGTATGATGCTTTGCTAGAAGCCAACCATGTCTTGTGAATCAGTAAGTGTTGGACAATTATGACCCATAGTGTCACTATTTGTACAGATCATGGTGTTGTTGTACAAATTAACTATGTGACAAAGGAAATTGCTCTTTTATCATTTATGATTAGATCACCAAGATGTATAAATGATAGAAGGTCCATATGATTAGTTCCTGGATTAAGATGATATGAGACAGTATCAATCCGTGAAGGTTTAATCATTAAATATCCCTAGTCAGAGTATTATCGAGATTGGACATCGATAATGCGTAAAAGACTAGTATTACACTTGTGCGCGTTGTGAGGGCATACCGACATAGTTCTCATATATTTGGGTATAGGATACTCATGCAAGTGTAGTAGGAGGTTGTGTTTTACCGATAGTAGGGAAAACAGCTTCGCTCTGGATAGACCCCTCAGAATTCCATTGGTAGTACGACTATGTGTCTATGGAAGTCCGAATCAGGATAGGTGTATTTTGTCTTAACCTGAGACTTGCACCGCTAATGCTTGCGAAAATCAATATACTTTGGTTTTGGTCGTCTAGGGCTTTAACAGGTTCTGTTTACGCCTCTGCTGGGTATATTGAGAATCGTAGTGTATTGGGTGTGATGTCAAGACGGAAGTATCACTCCAGTCATAATGGAGATGATGGTCACGTAGGATACCAAAACTGGTTCTCTTATGTACTGCAGTCATCGGGATAATATGACTGGGTCATGATTATTCGATTATAGAGACTAGTTACCAGAGATCCGATATGTACTTCGTACGGGGCAGACACATTTCCAGCCCCAGGCCTTGCACGTGACATCCGATGCTGGATCGAAATACGCAATATTACGTATACTACGCCTGATATAGATAACATATTCCTGTAAGGATATTTATGGAGAATTGGGTAGGCATGGCGCTTTGCTAGAAGCCAACCTTGTCTTGTAAATCGGTACAAACGTAGTACTAGGTACGTACATGTTCGGATAGTCCGACGACCGGATTTACTGCCAACATATCCGGGGATCTCATGGGTCGCTTCCCGATGATTCACCGATGACGTATGACTCGCACTTTATTAATCTGGGATTAATTAGTAGAGAGAGAAAATTAATCTGGGATTAATTGCAGAGATATTTTATCTGGGATAAAATATCATATAAAGAGAGAAAATGATTAATTTGGAATTAATCGATAAAATAATATATTTGATATATTATACGAAATTGGATTTCAACGCGGAATTGAAATTAGATTTTAATTCGGGCGAATGAGTTAATTTTGAATTAATTCGTTAACGACATGAATAGTAATTTTGCTAGGCATAATTATTTAATTACGTCGCAACGGAAAATTCGTTAATTTGGAATTAGCGAACTCGAGCCCGAGAGTGTTTGCGAGCGCACTCGCATTTCGAATTCAAGTGCGGCCCGCAAGTCACATCAAGCATCAAATCACTAGTCAATCAATTGATGTGACAACTTGTCACTTGATTGTGTGACTAGTGATGGAAGTTGTTGGATGGCTTAAATCCTTTGACTTTTGGAAAGCCAAAAATTTGGTAATTGAATTTTGAATTCAATATTTGTGTATTAGATACACAAATTCATCCAACCACCAACACTTATCACACAACACATTTCTCTCTTCTCTCTTCTCTCATTCACGCCCAAGTGGCTGAATTTTCTTCCTCTCTTCACTGGTTTTGCCGTGAATGGAAAGGAGAAATTAATGAATTTTTGTGGAAAAAAATCCTAAGTGCTAGCACACATTTGGAGACATACAAAGGTGATAGGGAAGCCCACTTGTGAGCTTGGAATCACCACCCAAAAGCTTGGAGCTTGGACCGAAAATGGAGAGCCAAAACAGCCCACTGACGGGAGCCTTGGAGGAGTTTCAAAGGGCATAAAAGTTTTGTTCTTCACCGCATCGCCTCAACCGATCATTGTGAGTATTCCGCAACTTCTTTGATGTATTCGCACTTATGTTTCATCGTTTTAATCGATCCTCGGGACCGTAGAAACCCCAACAATGGTATCAGAGCGGATTAAGCATGAAATTTGAACTTAGGGTTAAAATTGGGTAAAATGTATTTGAGCATGATTTGATGAAATTGGATGTTTGAGTATGCTTAAATATTGATAACATGGTGTTATGCATTGTCAATTTGATGAATTTTGAATTGGACAAATTTTCCCCAAAATGGTTTGCTTGGCCGAATCTTGGATGAACCCTAATGTCTTGGTATTTTTGATTCATTGGATGACTTGAAATCAATTGGGAAATGTTGAATTGGATTTAGTTGGATTGGATTCGAATTGGACATATAATTGCCCAAATTGTGTTGGACACTAATTGTTGTTAATGAGCATGATTAATTAGGCTAATTGGTGTTTTGGAAATATTGATTTGGGTAATAAATTATGCTATACACTTTGAGTAATTAAATTGTGAAATTGGAATTTTGGAATTTAATTATGTTGGGCTTAAATTGGATTTGGGCTTGTAAAGTTGTTATTGGGCTTAAATGGGCTTGGTTGTACCAAGATGGGTTTAGGCTAATTGGTTGTTTGGAAATATTGATTTGGGTAATAAATTATGCTATACACTTTGAGTAATTAAATTGTGAAATTGGAATTTTGGAATTTAATTATGTTGGGCTTAAATTGGATTTGGGCTTGTAAAGTTGTTATTGGGCTTAAATGGGCTTGGTTGTACCAAGATGGGTTTAGGCTAAATTGGTTGGATCCAATTAGGCCCAAAACCATTTCCATAAAGTCCAATTATGACTTAATGGACCTTTAATATTTTATTTGGGCCTAATGGGCCTAAATTGATTTCTAGGCTTATGGGGTTATTCCTTGATTGGGCTTTGGTTATTGGGTTTGACCCAAGTTGACCAAAAGTCCATGCCTTAAGAAATTAATTGAAAGCCCATTGGACTTTAATTAAATTAACATTGGATGTTAATCGGGATTTGAGACCCGTAACGATGAAATTTGGAATTTTAGTCGTAAAGATTTGTTAATAAAGTGTAATATTTAATTTGGAATTAAATAAATGAATTAGAATTAAATGCAAATTAAATTGGATTTAATGTTGTAGTTTAATTCAATTCAAGAATTCGTACTTTGAGTACTTATTCACAAAACGAGTTTGACTCGCGCAAAATCAAATCGTTGTTTGAACATTGGATGGTCATTAATTATCAGGATAATTAATTGGATCAGATTGATTGATAACATGCTTGTGTGAATACATGGTTGCGATGCATGAATAATATATATCAGATGGATATTAGATGGGTGGGGCAATTTTGGAAATTGTTGTAATAAATTTAGAATTTATTAATTGGACCTGCGTGTCCAGCCTATTACCTCCTTACTCTATGTATTTCTCTTCTCACCTATTCCCCTCAATGTAAATGAGGTTTCTTTAGAAGTGTTATGTAACGGGTAGAAGCAATACTTGTGCTAGCGGGAGAGAGGAAATGGAGAGATTTGTTCTAGGAACAATGTGTTAAATATCCATCCGCATATCATTATTTTATTTATATGCTCCTTATTATGTGTTTCGAATGCATGTTTAAGGGTGTATGATGATGAGACATTAACAAAGATAATAAATTGATTGCCAATTTGTACGCGAAAAACCCTCAACATCATATTAAGCGTTTTTCCTTCCATTGAGTGATTCTTACTCAAGATCTAAGACTGGCATTGGTTTGTTGGCCAAAGTCAAGACCTTTGTCCGTCGAGGATGTGTTTGAATCATGAAGGCTTTGTTCCATATTGGTGTCTTGTCCAAGTTGTGATTTGTTGGCCAAAGTCAATATCACTTCTTGTCCATCGACATTGATTACGAAGCTTTCCATGGTCAATGGGTTCCGCTTAACTGGGATCACTAAGTTTGTTGTGCCTGTTGGGGTTGGTGCTCAGAGCGCCAATCCGGACCGTATTTATGTCTGATTCATGAATACGAACATCCCCTTATTCCATAATATTACTTATTTATGGTTGCACCTCTTGTTCTTATATACGTATTCGATCTGATTACGATTAGATTGAAACTAAATGTGGTTTAGTGATATGTATATATTAGACAAAGGCCCGATAATATATAATGCAGTACACAGTTACAAAGTTAGTTTGTAATTGACATTGGGAAGTGTCACTGCTATATGAATATTATCAAACATAGTTCCTGGTCAAGATTTGCTAACACGGGTCGGTTAGTCAAATCCGTTGAGACCAGTACATGTCGTATATCGAGACTTGGTCCGATGTTTATCCTAATGAACCATGAGTCTAGGGAGACTCATATAGACGTGTAGGTGTTTATAGTGGATAAACACTGAACGGCTCACCGAAGATTCTTAATGGATGGTACGCCAACGTCAATAAGAATCTTCTCGGGTTGAGTAGCATAGTGGTCCTTCGACTTGAGATACCACTGTGGATGTATGAGACATCCTCCACACTTAGATGGCAGTCACGTCACCGATCTATTTAGATCAGACCTCCGCCTGTTCGTTGGGTGTGGATCGATCCTCAGGATATCCTGTGTGTGTCAAGATAAGATCCGTCAGTTCTGTGTACAGAGCATAGGTAGTCCATATATTATTAGCAGTCTGTTAAATCTGTGGCCACAGTATACATCGGAAGTAAGTTCCGAGTGTTATTTAGAGATTGCTAATAGATACGTCGACGAGATAGTACCTATAGAGATTTGACGTTTACATCTATATCTCTGGGATTATCTGGATACCTGTGACGGAGGGATTATACGTATGCAATGACCTCGACCTGTATGATTCAGCTAGTTTATCCGTGATCGTCATAATCTACGGGTGGATAGATTATGGACATGAAATTGGATTTCGTGACGGATATACCTGAATCTAGAGAGTCTCAATAATGAAACATACTCGTAGAGCACTAGAGCAACATTTATGAATAATGATGATTATTTATAAATCGTTTAATCGTTAAACGAAAAATACATGCGAACGGGCCGAACCGTCATTTCCTAATTAATGTGTATTTGTATTTAATATATGATATTATTAAATACACATTAATAAATGGTCAAATAAGGTATTTGACATAGATCATCAATATATGTATTTGAGATATTTAAAGTAAATATAATACATATATTTGATATATTTGTATTTAATTAATTATTTAATTATTTAATTGTTAAATAATTAATATAATTAAAATATAAATATATCACCAAATGATAAGTTAGGAAATGATTATAAGTGTAAATGTTTGACTTTACATTAAAGGAAAAGGTTGTCAAATTGATTTTGACTTCTTAAGATATTTGTTCAAAATTGTTTGAAAAATAAAATATCTTTTTTCTTTATTTCTTGCTAATTTCGGCCATGACACTTTAAAATATAAAGAGTTATATTTTTTCTAAGTTGCATTTGTTGACTAAATTAAATATCTTTAAAGTTGTTTAGATATTTAATCAAGTTGAACAAATGAAATTCAAATGAAGATGAAATTAATATTTCTTGTATTTGCCTTTACCAATTTCGGCCTAGGGCTTTTCCAAGCAAGTATATATTGTTTTTCATTTCATTTGGCAATAACCTAATACACTTTAAAGAAAAACTCCATTGATGAAGCCAAAGAAGCTTGTGAGAAAGAAAGACAAAATCAAAGAAAGCTTGGATTTTAGTAAGTTTTTCCAACTTACTATTAGAAAGGAAAATGTTCCTTAGGATCTAGGCTTTAACATATGATGTTCTTAGATTATTCCTTTCTTTATTCTTTGTGTTTTTGTTGATGGAAGTTTTGATGGAAGTGTTGAGCATGTGTGATGAAGGAAAGTTGTGACTATTGTAGTTATAAGCTTTCTTTTAAGGTTTTGGAAACCATGTTGCTAATCTAGAGTTGTTGACCCACTCTTAGATGACCTAGATTTGATCTTGAGTTGTTTCATTGTGTTGAGACTTTGATTGGATGGAAGAAAGATGATTAAAGTATTGGATTTAACCAATTTGGTCTAATTTGTCCAATTTGATGAAATTGAAAAATTAGGGTTCTTGACCAATTCCAAATTTGGGGGTTTTCATATATGTTGTGTATTTGGATGTGTATATGATGCATATAAAGTTTCATGTTCATTGGATTACATCTTGATGTGTTTTGATGCATGAAATGACAAAGTGCACAAAATGGCACCAATTGGGTGCATTCGGCCAAACTTGCAAAAATGGGGATTTGTGTTGCCCTTCGTGTTTTGATGTTTTGAACATGCTAAGTTCATCTTAGAAATGATTTAGAATCATTCAAAATTGATTAGATCAATTTCGGACTAAAATGGACGAAATACCAAAGCAAGGGTAATTTGGTAAATTCACTTGAATATGATTCATTTGAATTTTATTTCATAATTTGATTATTGGAATGTTAAATAAATATGTTTATTTAATTAATTCGAGAAAAAGTTTTGAAATCGGAAGATTCGATCTTCCGCCGCTTCCGCTGCGTTACCGGATTTAGCCCCTAAAAAACCCTTACAGTGCCAAAGCCAAGGCTTAGTTGGATATATTGGCATATATAGGATATATGTTTCGGACTTGGATGTCAACCTACTGGATCTAGGAATTGGATGGGATCCAATTGATCTTAGAGATCTACCTAGTTAATTATCATACAATTTGTTGGCCAAAGTCAAGATTGTGTGTTATTTAACGGGATCCTAGCCCACTAGGAAACAAGGTTTCCCGAGTACTCAACAGAGGGTTAGTGGCTCGCCGAAAAATAGTGGGAGGCAAGTATTAAATTTGCAATATTCGTTTAGTTACTTGCCATACGCGCTCATTTCAAATATTTCGTCAAATAAATTATTTATTAGTTGGACTAATATTTAATCGTTGTTTAATTAAACAGTTGGACTGTATTCAAACTATTTCAATTAATAGTTGATTTTATAATTGGATTATAGTAATCAATATAATTGAATTTAATCAATTAAATTATAGTTGATTATATAGTTGGACTATAGTAATCATTAAAATGAAAAGTACCTAAAATCGTTGATTAAATAGTTGGACTATTAGAATCAAGATAATTGAAAGATTGGTGTTTAAAACATAATCCTGAGAGAAAATGTATTTAAACGACTTTAAAGTTGGGAATAAAACTCAGGATAGTCCTGAAAATTAAGAAGTTATTTTATTTGATAAAATAACATCTTAGGCCTGAGCCCGGAGTTAAGCAAATAGTAGAACATCATCTTTGGAAGATTTATGTGATGATAACGTTAGTGCTTAATCCATTAAGCTTGCCAAATGGACTCCTTAATTTCTTAGTCAGAACTAAGGATTAGATCCTTATAGTATGATATTAAAATTGAAGGATCTTCATAGATCTTATTTTAGATCTTTGAAGTATTAAATTGCAATAGTAAACTCTTGGAGAGTTAATGGCTATACTCAATGAGACAAAGCCAAAGTTTGCAATAAGGCAAGAAGCGCAAGGCGCATCTTACTTTGATATTGTAGAAGGCCAAGGCTTGGCCAAAGGTTTCTGGAGTGTGGAAAATGGGCAAAGGCAAAATCATTATAATCTTCTGGGAAGATAAATGACATATCCCAAGATGTCTGCCTAAATTGTGGCAAACGGGGACACGGAAGCGTGACTGCCGTATGGACAAGGCAGACATGAAGAAATTGAAGACGAGTAAGGCTCTGACTTCAAATATGTTTGTTATAAATATGTTCGCAGCTAGTATTAAAATTGGATTTTAGATACTGGATGTGGTACATAAATATGTACTGGTGTGCAGAATCTGCTGAGAGCAGGATACTGACTTCAGATGAGATTAATCTGCAAATTGAAAATGGGATGAAAGTCGCTGTTTTAACCGTAGATACCTAAGTTTAGGAACTACCCTTCGGGTGTGTACTTAAATTAGGAAACTGTTAAAATGTAACTAGTTTGACTAGGAACATTATCTCTATATCAAAGTATAATCCGTTGCGGATATACCTTTATATTCTAGAACACTAAAGTGTTTCATTATATAAAGATGAAATTGAGATAAACACATTAGATGTGAAAAACATTATTTATATTTTGAATATAAATAAATCTCAAACATATAACATGACAAACAAATAACTCAAACTGAATTAATCAGTTGAGACTTATATATGACATTGATGTCTGAGACACAATTAAACAAGACTCGTATATCCACACTTTTGAAGAGTGGATACTAGGACAAATTTGATTCTAATCAAATAAAGTTTACGAATCTAGTTTATTAGGCAAAGTGTTTATAACACCTTTACTTGGTAAAAGTGTAAGTGCCACCGATCTGTTAGCCCTTGGTCATAGTGAAGTAATTGGGCCCATGTCTAGATAGGCTAGAGGTGGATATGAATATTTCGTGACCTTTACGGATGTGGCATCACGTTATGGTTATGTGTTTCTTGTGAAAAACTTATCAGAAACTTTTAAAGTTTCGACACGAAATAGACAAACAGATCGGCTAAAGTATTAAATCGTCACGGTAAGACCGTAATGAAAATACTTAGGCAATAAGTTTCTCAAATACTTGAAGAGTATAATATTCTTTCAATGAGGACTCCTCCCGGAACACGTCAATTGACGGTGTATCCGAACAGATAAACCGAGTTTTGTTGGACATGATAAGGTTAATCATGAGTCGTTCTGAGCTACCATTTCCTTCAACGGATAAGCTTTAAACAGTGCAAGAACTTATTTTGAATAAAGTTCCATAAAATCTGTTAGACAGATTTCATATTAGATATGAACAGGAAAGAAATTGGGTTTTCTAATTCCTGAAGATTTGGGAATGCTAGGCATATGTTTGGATGATGCCAAACTAGAACCCAAATTGGATAAGTGCCTAATAATGGTTATCCTAGGGAAACCAAAGTATAGTACTTATATATCTCACAAGAGAACAATGTAATTGTTGCTCACCATGCAATTTTCCTGAGAGGAATACCTATATGCAGTGGTAAGTGGGAGGAAAGTAAAACTCGATGAAAATCGAAGTAATACTATTCCAGGCACCGATTCCTTAATGGAACACAAATAGTTCATCAAGGATGAAACTATACCATAATCTTCTAATACACAAGAACCGCGTAAGTCGGAGAGAGTCAGAAAACAACCTGGGGTATGGGTTTCTGATCTCACCTCATGAAGATGTCAATCTTATTGAGGAACATGAACTGACTACGTATGAGGAAGTGATACAAGGTATCGACTCCCTATTATGGCAAAGTGTCATGATATCCGAAATGGATTCAATGCATACCAACTAAGTTTAGATACTAGTTGAAGTGTCGCAAGGCATTGTGCCTACTGGTACTATAAGTCTTCAAGGAAGACATACATGGAAGGCAACATACAAACGTACTAAGCTGGGCTTATAGCGAAAAGGTATCGTTATCAACATTGTGTCGATTACGATGAAACCTTTTACCTGTTGCCATTGTTAAATCCATTTGGATAATGCTTGCTAATACTGCATGTTTCATTCATGAAATATGGCAGCTGTAACTCCAAAATCGCTTTCCTTAATGGAAACCTTTTAAAGGATGTTTATAACATCCTGACGGTTTTGTCGTACCAAAACTAGCAAACAAGATTTGCAGGTTATTCGATCCATGGATGGATTGAAGCAAGCATAACGTTCTAGGAATTATCATTTTGATGTAATCATAATGGTGTATGATTTAATTCAAAGCGAAAATGATTCTTGTGTATATAAGGAGGTTTGTGGGAGCGCACTGACAGTGAATGTCCTGTATAATAATGACATATCATTTCTTGGAAATGATATTCCCAAAATTACAATCGGTGAAAACTTGGCTTTCATGAAAATTCTCCGTAGAATTATTGGGAGAAACAACCTTTATTCTAGGAATAAAGATCTACTGGGATAAATTTAAAGTTGTTGGTACTCTCCGAGAACTCGTACATTGAAAAATATACTTGACCTGGTGACTCCATATGCTTTGAGCATATGGAGTCACAATTAGGCCAATCCAAGTGATAGTCATTGGATTGATGTTAAGAACATCCTTTAGTATCTTAGAGGAACTAAGGATGCTGTCTTATACTATGGAGAAGAAGAACTTGAAGGGACTGGGTTCACTGCTGCTAGTTTCCTAACCGATAAAAATGACTATAACTCGTAACAACGGTACTATACAGTTTGAATAACGGAACAGTGAGCTGAAAATCTTCCAAGCAAGATATTGTTACCGAATAAACAACAAACGCGGGTTATTGCTGCAGCTGAGGCAGCAATAGAAGCCATTTGGGTCGATAATAAATCTAATTAGATTAGATATAGTTTTGTATGCAGCTGAGCTAGGCTTCGGCGCAGGCTAAAGAATTAATGGTCTCATCAACGATCTAGATACATACTTCGACTATTCATCTGATTCGTTCGGATCATACATCGTGGCGATGTGATGATGAATAAATCGCATCAGATAATAATCATGGAAATCCGCTGACGAAAGTCTTTTCTCAGTAATTTAAGCGAATCGTACATAGTTTGGGTGTGTAGGACACTCGAGTGACTGGTTATAGGCCAAATGAGAGATTGTCGGACAATTATGACCCATAGCGTCACTATTTGTACAGATCATGGTGTTGTTGTACAAATTAACTATGTGACAAAGGAAATTGCTCTTGATCATTTGTGATGAGATCACCAAGATGTATAAATGATAGAAGGTCAATATGATTAGTTCCTGGATTGAGATGATATGAGACAGTATCAATCCGTGAAGTTTAATCATTAAATATCCCTAGTCAGAGTATTATCGAGATTGGACATCGATAATGCGTAAAAGACTAGTATTACACTTGTGCGCGTTGTGAGGGCATAACATTATAGTTCTCATATATTTGGGTATAGGATACTCATGCAAGTGTAGTAGGAGGTTGTGTTTTACCGATAGTACGGAAAACAGCTTCGCTCTGGATAGACCCCTTGGAATTCCATTGGTAGTATGACTATGTGTCTATGGAAGTCCGAATCAGTGTAGGTGTATTTGGTCTTAACCTGAGACTTGCACCGCTAATGCTTGCGAAAATCAATATACTTTGGTTTTGGTCGTCCAGGGCTTTAACAGGTTCTGTGTACGCCTCTGCTGGGTATATTGAGAATCGTAGTGTATTGGGTGTGATGTCAAGACGGAAGTATCACTCCAGTCATAATGGAGATGATGGTCACGTAGGATACGAAACTGGTTCTCTTATGTACTGCAGTCATCGGGATAATATGACTAGGTCATGATTATCTGATTATAGAGACTAGTTACCAGAGATCCGATATATGCTTCGTATGGGGCAAACACATTTCTAGCCCCAGGCCTTGCATGTGACATCTGATGCTGGATCGAAATACACAATACTACGTATACTACGCCTGATATAGATCACATATTCCTGTAAGGATATTTCTGGAGAATTGGGTAGGCATGGTGCTTTGCTAGAAGCCAACCTTGTCTTGTAGATCGGTACAAACGTAGTACTATTTCGGATAGTCCGACGACCGAATTTACTGCCAACATATCCGGGGATCTCATGGGTTGCTTCCCGAAGATTCACCGATGACGTATGACTCGCACTTTATTAATCTGGGATTAATTAGTAGAGAGAGAAAATTAATCTGGGATTAATTACGGAGATATTTTATCTGAGATAAAATATAATTTAAAGAGAGAAAACGATTAATTTGGAATTAATCGATAAAATAATATATTTGATATATTATATGAAATTGGATTTCGACGCGGAATTGAAATTAGATTTTAATTCGGGCGAATGATTTAATTTAGAATTAATTCGTTAGCGACGTGAATAGTAATTTTACTAGGCATAATTATTTAATTACGTCGCAACGGAAAATTCGTTAATTTGAAATTAGCGAACCTGAGCCCAAGAGTGTTTGCGAGCGCACTCGCATTTCGAATTCAAGTGCGGCCCGCAAGTCACATCAAGCATCAAATCACTAGTCAATCAATTGATGTGACAACTTGTCACTTGATTGTGTGAATAGTGATGGAAGTTGTTGGAGTTGTTGGATGGCTTAAAGCCTTTGACTTTTGGAAAGCCAAAAATTTGGTAATTGAATTTTGAATTCAATATTGTGTATTCGATACACAAATTCATCCAACCACCAACACTTATCACACAACACATTTCTCTCTTCTCTCTTCTCTTATTCACGCCCAAGGGGCTGAATTTTCTTCCTCTCTTCACTGGTTTTACCGTGAATGGCAAGGTGAAATTAAGGAATTTTTGTGGCAAAAATTCCAAAGTGCTAGCACACATTTGGAGACATACAAAGTTGATAGGGAAACCCACTTGTGAGCTTGGAATCACCACCCAAAAGCTTGGAGCTTGGACCGAAAATGGAGAGCCAAAATAGCCCACTGCCGGGAGCCTTGGAGGAGTTTCAAAGGGCATAAAAGTTTTGTTCTTCACCGCATCGCCTCAACCGATCATTGTGACTATTCCGCAACTTCTTTGATGTATTCGCACTTATGTTTCATCGCTTTAATCGATCCTCGGGACCGTAGAAACCCCAACAGTAAGAATGTGGTACGGGGTACGCACGTGTTCTGATAGTCCGACAACCAAATTTACTGCCAACATATCCAGGGATCTCTTGGGTCACTTCCCAAAGATTCACCGATGACATTTGACTCGAACAAAATTAATCTAGGATTAATTATAATAGAGAGAAAATTAATCTGGGATTAATTACGGTAAGAATTTATCTGGGATTAAATTCGTATAGAAGAGAGAACACGATTAATTTAGAATTAATCGATTAACTAATATATTTGATATATTAATTGAAATCGGATTTCAAAGCGGAATTAAAATTGGATTTTAATTTTGGGCGAACTAATTAATTTGGAATTAATTCGCAAGCCACTTTCCTAATAATTTTGCTAGGAATTATTATTTAATTAAATGGATTTAATTACGTCACAACAGAAAGTTCAGTTAATCGGATTAAACGAACCCGAGCTCGAAGTGTGTAGTCTCACCCAACTTGAATTTTGAATTTAAGTGTGGGACCCACTAACTTACATCACTAGTCAATTAAGTTGATGGAAGTGGTTGAGAGCATTTAATGGAAACTTGCTCAACACACTTTGCCTTTGTTTTGCTTTTTGGAAAAGCATATACACCTTTTTGGAAATTGACTTTGGTAATTGTTTTTAGAAAACAAAATACAAAAACCAAAAACTCTCTATTCTCTCATTCCTTTGCCGTGAACTAGGGCTCATTTTCTCCATTGATTTTTCTTCAAAATCTTCAAAGCTAGCACTTAAAGCAGTCTTGTGAGGTGATAGGGAAACTCACCCTTAGGTTGGATTCACTCAACACAAGGCTTGGAGCTTCCAACAAAGAAAGATTTTTTAAATCCAACATCCATTCAATGTAAGTTTTTTCCACAAACTTCATTTATATTCACACACAATATCATGTCTTAGAGACCTTGGGCATGTCTAGGACACTAACAAAACATAACATCAAATAAATCATGGATTTTTTTTTAAATGATGCCCTCCTAATGAATCATGCAATACTGTAATCCCCAAACAAAAGTAATAATATAATCAAATTAAATTAAACAGCAGGAAGTAGATCCCATAAATATATTTCGGTTCACTGCTTTGGTAAGTTCTCGCCAATGTATATTCATTAGGTAGACAACCATTGTCAATCACAAAAGTGACTCATAAATTTCGGTCCTGATCGTTTCTCGTTGTGACAGCTTTGACACGTTCACAAGGAGGCGTTTTCAAGGCTTAACTTGCCAATGAGAAACTCAAGTTACCAATGTAGTCCTGACAGCTTTGGCACGTTCATGATTTCCATTTTTCACTTGAATTTATCTCTTATCATATAAGTTCTACCGGATCAAATGAACTACCATCAGCCATAACTGCACAGTTTTGGCATGATACAGCTACAGCATCAGGAAAATATTCGCATTCGTACCGACAAGACGGACCAAGGAAAAAGCCCACACAAATACAATTTACTTTAAAGCCATATTTAAAGGGAATTTTCCGCTAAACTGTCAAACAAATTATTTAGATCCTATCTAAGAAAGCATGAACTTTCGGAAATAAGTCTTAGATTACATATCAAATATCATGCTAGAATCATTTTATTGATTAGGAATCAGACAGGCTCTGATACCATTTTGTTGGCGTATTAGCGATTTTGCCGGGGGCACAGCGGAACGTGAAAAATCCGATTTTTCTAATTTCAAAAATTTTCTTTGGACTATTAAAATAAACTATTTATTTTAATATTTAATCCCAAATCAAATTTGGAATTACCCAAAAAACCCCAATTACCGAAAATACCTAAAGTAACAAACTTTTTTCATTTTGCTCATTTTAGTCCAAAAGTGTCAATCACACATTTAAGTGTTTCAAAAACACTATACCAAAATGATTAATATACATCTAATATGGCCAATTGAATCCATAAAATGAAAAGCCCCAATTTAGTATTTGGCACAAACCCTAGAAATTTAAATTAATCAAATTAACCAAATTTCCACCAAATTGACTTTCAATCTAGCATTACAATAATCAATCCAACATTCTTAAAGTCACACTACACTCAAAAACACCCAAGAACAATTATAGGTTTCTATAAAGTGGCAAAGAAATTCTAGAATGCCAACTTTAATTTCCTAAATCAAATTGAGCTCCAATAACAATTATTAAGCTCAATGTATCATCACACATGCATTTAAACTTCCCAAAAAACATCCAACAAACAAAACCCAAATTCAAGAGAGGGAAAAACAATATACATCATATATATTATCAAAAATACAAAGGAAATAATTCCTAACTAAAAGATTAGTAAACTTACCTTAAACTTTAAAAATCTCTAAGCTTTTGGTTGATTTTTGATCTCACAATTTTCCCCTTGTCTCTTAGGTTTTTCTCTCTAATTTTGTTGTTGAAGAAATGAGAATTATACCCATTTTGGTAGTTGGCCGAAATTATTAGTAGTGGCAGAGAGAACATAATTTTTTATTTAATAAAAAATAATTTTGATTAATAAAATAAATATCTCAACCCACTAATATTTCCAACAATGCCACATGTCAACATTATAAAGCATCTATCACATGTCTTATACATGTGAATTATATACTTAATAATTCCCAATATATTTATTTAATAAATTAATTAATTAACACTTTAATTAATTAATCCATTTAATCAAATGTATAATATAATTCTACATTTATAATAAATGTTAAAATACATACAAGCTTGACCTAAAACCTCTGCAAGCCCACATACCACCATCCAAAGCCAACCACACGCCCAAGCCAAGCCAACCACACGCCCAACCCAAGTCCACACACGCCCAAGCCTAGCCCACACACGCCCAAGCCCATAAAACATATCCAAATTAATAAAACACATATTAACAAATGGGAAATTAAAATAAATCAAATAAAATATAAATAATCACCTACTAAAATAACAAATTACTTACCTAAACAAAAAAAAATCATATACCAAATTAAAATAAAACAAATAAACATCAAATAAACATATTCCTAATTTAAACAAATCTTGTCCCCAATTAAATATATTTTTTTCCTTGTGTGACACTAATTAAATGGTATCCCTTTTATTACACAAATCTCATTCCTTTTCAAGCAAGGATTCACCATACCCTTTGCCTACAAAAGAAACCCAAAACCAACCCTCACCTCTTCTAGTCCATTCATGCATAACACAAGAACAAGCACAAAAAAGTTTCTCTTCTTCTCATATCTCTACAACAGCCGAAACTCATCGCCCTAAACACACTCCATTACCGAAAATCACAACCCTAAAATAGTAAGCCTTCACCGAAAATCACCCTTGAAATAACCCCCCCATTCACCGAAAATCAAAAACCAAAACAGCCCCATTGCCGAACAAAACAATCCACAAACAGCCCCATTGCCGTGACCAAAACTGCTCCCATACAGCCCCTAAACACCACCGAAATAGCACCACCATACAGCCCTTAACATCACCTAAATAGCAGTCCCATACAGCCCTTAATATCACTGAAACAGCATCCTCAAAACTGCACTATAACCACCGAAAATCACCATCAAATAGCAGCTCAAAAACCACAAAAACATTAGCCTCAAAACCACAAAAACAATAGCCTCAAAAGCGAAAAAACAGCAGCTCCAAAACCGTAAAAATAGTAGCCTAAAACTGCAAAACAATGACCGAAAATAGCAGCAAAACAACAGCGAAATGGAGTGAAAATATCAGCCCGAGCAGTGAAACAGCGAGGAAAACGTTGAACCAGTGAACCGGAGGAGTTCCGGAGCATCCACCCTTCCGACGACCGTGTACCGTACTACCGAGAGATGATCTAAAAGGTTAGACCTGAGGGCACTTTTCGTATTTATTTTCATTCGTCTTTTAATTATTTTTTTTACATGAGAGTCGTTTGTGGATGCATGTTGTGGCTTTGAATGGATGGAAAAATGTATCGTCTCTTGTGGTATATAGGATGGAAACCCAGATGTAAATTCCGTAGCCGAATCCGAATAGAAGGTAGTTCGGTCTGTACTTGGGAGACAACTCCACGTACCACTTGAGCAAACGACACATATTTCGCTTTATTATATCTTGTTTGTTTATTATCCGCATTTTATACTCCGCCATTTAATTTCCGTATGTTATTTGCTTGTGTAATGACGATATAGTGCGCATGGGCTTAGTATGTTCGTCTAAAGGTCCTATATTTGAGAGAAGAAAAGTCTAAAAGACTACATTTACGACAGTACTTTGCTGCACCGGACAAAGTATGTTCGATTGAATGCGAGATACGTTTAATCGGGCATACGAATTCCCATATCCTTGTCTTATTTATTTTATATGCATTGTGATGTGATGCGCATTGGGTTATTATGTTGGTCTAAAGGTCCTCCATTTTGAGGGATAAAAAGCCTAAGGCTACCTTTACCACGATATTTCGCCGCGCCTTTTATATTCCGTTTTTTAACTTTACGTACATTAGTTATTTATGTAATTGATGATATATTGCACATGGGCTTAGTATGTTGGTCTAAAGGTTCTCTATTTGAGGGAGGAAAAGTCCAAAAGGCTACCTTTATGATAGTACTTCGCCGCGCCTTTTATATTTCGTCTTTTGCTTTACGTACATTAGTTATTAATGTAATTGATGATATAGTATGCATGGGCTTAGTATGTTGGTCTAAAGGTTCTCTATTTGAGGGAGGAAAAGTCCAAAAGGCTACCTTTATGACAATACTTCACCCGCCTTTTATTATTCCGTTGTTTGCTTTCTGTATGTCATCTCCTTGCATAATCATGCATCATATTGCAACGCGCATGGGCAAATCAATTTGGATTAAAGGTCCTCCATTTTGAGGGATAGAAAACCGAAGGGCTACCTTTGCCACGACGTTTTGCCGCGCCGGACAAAATATGTTCGATTGAATGTGAAATATGTTTAATCGGACACTCGAAGTCCTATATAGATGTGGGCATATGTCGCATCTCTTTTCTTTCACTTTCATTGTCTATCTTTTGCATCGCATCATCGCAATTTTATTTTAATGTACAACTGCCTCATTAGTTATCTCTTTGCATTACGTACCTAATTGCTTTTCTTTATTACGTATGATTGTGCAATTGCCATCTATTTGTGTTCCCACATATATAAGTACAATGTGCTTATGAAATTGTATGCTTGCCATTATTCTGATTCACTTTTATGCGTGTTTGTACAATTACCATTTCATTGCATTTCCGTATCCATGAATAAGGTGTGCTTATGAAGTTGTATGCTTGCCGTATTTCAATTAACCTTTATACATGCAAATTTGAACATAGGTTATATACAAATAGGTTGTATGCAAATTCGGACATAGGTTATATGCAAACTTAGATATGATCCTTGTACTTATGCATGTGAACTTAGAAATAGAATACCCTTGGGAATGTATGTTGCTAGATTCGATTAAATTATTGCACAAATCACATCATTACAAGTGGCATAAGTAAGGGACCATTCCGAACCCAATGGTTTGAGGTCTTCCATTGCGAGGGGTGAGTGCGACCTTAAATCATTTCCCGGTTCACACCGGGTGGCGACTCCATGTTATTTCTTCAATTTAGTCCCCCACGGCTACTCCGTACTCCCAACCGGGCCGCGAGCCTGAAACAGCGTCGTCCACATATGTGTCCTACAGTCTGGCGACTCCACTGGGGATAGAGAATTGGCCCCGAAATAATGTCTTGTAATGTTTGGATTTGTGCTTTAATTAACCGTGTCTACCGTGGGTTGAAATGGGTTTAATTAAAGGCACTTTTAAGGCTAGGTAATGGTTTGGTGTCTTCCTTCATTCACTACATTTCTACAAGGAAAAGCTGTGAAGGCACCTGGATAATCATGTACTCGTAGCTTATTGTGATGGACTAATTTGGAGGACTCGTTGTTTATTCCTGTCACCAAGCGATAAGAGCCTAAGAGGCTTGGGTTTTTAAGAGAGTTCGCTCCGCCCTCCCTCTGGGGAATCTACAAGGGGAAATCCATTTGACAGTCAGTCACACACCATAACTCGTTGGCACGTACCGTAAGGTATAAAAAAGGTACGCTCACTTGGTCGCTCGAACCCTTGAGTGGGGAGACCTAGTTGTGGGCAATTCTTCGCCAGCGAGAGTCTTTGTCTATACTCCCGCAAACCCACACGTAGACCGGAGTCGTATGGCCTATAGCAACTATTTCCTTGTGCTTGTGGACCATCCTCATTTGGATGCAGTTGGACCTCTTTTCAGAAATACGAACTTGTTGGGCCATTTAAACTGGGACGAGTTCGTATCCTATGACGATTGGGCCAAAAGCTTCTGAAATGTCGATGGGCCGCTCTATAGAAATTATTGCTTTATGTTTGAATTATCTCTTTATGATTGGGACTATCATCATTTGGATGCAGTTGGACCTCTTGTCAGAAATGTGAACTTGTTGGGCCATTTAAACTGGGACGAGTTCGTATCCTATGACAATTGAGCCAAAAGTTTCTAAAATGCCGATGGGCCATCTTGTGTTTGGGCCCCTTATCATTTGGAGTCATTTAGCCATGTTATCGTAAAATGTAAACCTGTTGGGCGTTTTCAACTGGGATAAGTTTACACCGCTCAACGGCGTGGTTAAATGCTTTAAAATGATAATGGGCCAACCTATACATTCTATACATCTCATGTATCATATGCATGCATACATGCTAATATATGGTTTTAAAAGACACCATAGATTCCCGTTGGGTAAGGGAAGAGGGAAGACTCACCAAGAGACCGATAGCAAACATGAGTGAATCAGAGAATGAGGTATCTCGTATGGATCAGTTTGAGAACAGTCTCACCAAGATTACTGAACAGTTACAAGCCTTGACTGCTGCTGTGGCTAATATGGTTGTGCCCCGTGCTGGGGGAAATTTCGAGAATGTGAGGCGTGAAGAGCCTCCGAATGGGTTGGGGGATGATATCCCCACTTTTTATGATGACATGGCAGAATATGTGACAGGAAGAATGATTGGGTCTCAGGCATAATTTCAGAAGCTTCGAGATCAAGTAGAAACGGTTACCCGCAAAATGAGGGGTAAACATGCAGAGTTGTTAGATTATGAAGCAATGACTTTTGAAGAACAGCTGCCAGCTAAGTTCAAGATGCCTGATATGGCCAAGTTCAATGGGAATGGGGTCCCGAGGGTCCATCTTCGACAATATGTTTCAGTTATGAGTTCAGTGGGCTTGTCACAGCGCCAAGTGCAGAAAATGTTAGGAATGTCACTTGAGGGAGCGCCGGTAGTATGGTATCATAGCCTGGAAAGAAAGATTAAGGAAGACTGGAGGGAACTGGCTGAAGCTTTTCTGAAGCAATATGTTATAGATTTGGAAATTGATTTGTCACTCCTTGATTTGGAGAACACTAAGCAGAAGCCAGAAGAAAGCTTTAAGGAGTATGTAGACCGCTGGAGAAGCCAGCTTCTGAAAATGCAGACTCGGCCCTCTGAGAAGGACCAGATTAAAATGATCATCAAGGGCACCAAGCCCTCGATTTATGGCAAGTTGAGGAGGATGACCTCCATGATTACTGATTTTCGACAGTTGAGGGAAACTGTCATGGATATTGAAGAAGAAGAGGCAGAGAATAAGAAGTTCTATGGCCTGAACATGAGGCCCATTGGGGGAACATCAGGTACCAAGCCTGTTTCCGCTGAAATTGCTGCTATCTGAAACCGACGATTTTCCAACTTGGGAAGACCCTTGTCTAAGGTGTTGGAGAAATTAAAGAGACCCTTAGAAACCAAACCACTTCCACACCCTCCACCACCACATCTCAACCTAAACCAATATTTCCATTTCCACCAACAGAAAGGCCATGACACTGATAATTGCGCCCGCCTCCGCCACGAAATCCAAGACCTCATAGACTCCCAAAAAATACCCGATCCCGAAAAAGACCAGCCCAACACACATCGAAATCCCTTACCAAATTACAACTCTGTCCCACCACCTACCTATATGATAAACTCTGGCCTACCCGAAAGCCTTGTCCTCAAATCCTTTGACCACCAAGCCTTTTGCCTGGGAATTTTGGATAGCAACAGCGAAGATGAAACAGAACAGAGGAAGAATTTATGGGTAGACTTTTCCAGTAGTGATGAAGATGAGGTAAGAGGAATGACATGCAGTGGGTGTTTCTACAGTGATACAGCTGAGAAGGGTAAAGAAGTGTTGACAGAAGGGAGAGAAGTGGCTGAGAATACAGAAAATGCTGAGAAAGATGTAGTGCTGCAACAGTTGAAAAAGACACGGGCACAGGTCAGCATCTGGGAATTATTGTGTTCATCACAGGAGCACAGACGTGCTATGGTTGAGGCCTTGAGCAAGATAGTAGTGCCGGAGGATGCTAACCCCACAATGTTTGTTGGATCAGTACAAAAGGAAGCTTTACATATAACCTTTTCTGAGGAGGAACTTCCGGCTGAGGGAAAGAATCATAATAGACCCTTATTCATCAGAGCTGAAGTAAGGGGCAAGGAGACCTCTTGTGTGATGGTATATGATGGCTCCTCTATCAATGTGTGCCTATTGAAGATTTTGGCAAAACTGGGTATGAAGGCAACAGATCTGGATCCCTCCAGTATGACTATTAAAGCTTACGATGATAGTAAGAGGGGAGTTGAGGGTACTTTTGCAGCAATGGTCAAAGTTGGCCCAATTGAAGATGAGGTTGAATTCACAATGCTGGACATCCCGATCACTTTTGCTTTGTTATTGGGAAGGCCTTCGTTTCACAAGCTTGGGGGCGTGCCCTCCACTCTGCATTAGGTTATTAAGTTCCCGTATGGGGGAGAAATTGTCACCATTCGAGCTGAGATAGATAATGATGTGGCCACTTTGGAAATACAACCTTTCACAAGGTTCCAAGTGTCGGTAACTTTTGAGGAGTGGGTGGATCCTAGGGTGGCTAGGATCATGGAAAAGATGAAGTTCGAGCCGGGCAAAGGTTCAACATTGCCAAACTTTAAGGGGAAGACTACCTGGAGAGGGTTGGGATACATGTCTGATGAGGATAAGCCGAAAGCCAAGAAGAAATGGTTAAAACTGATGGAATGCTTTGTGAAGGCAACGAGATATCAGGGAGAACCTGAACCGGTAGAAGTAAATGGGATTGTGGTGCCCGGGTTTGAGATCTTTCTGGAGGTGATAAGTGAGAAGTCACTGGCATCGGAAATTGTGAAGAATGAAGAAGAGAAATGGGAAGAAGAGCTGATGAAGTTGGAGGGCCTGACCCTCGAGGAAAAGGAGGAAGACCCAGCTGTGGGAGATGAAGTATCTGTGGAGGATGAAGATGTTTATCTCTCTGATTTATTTGAATGTATTCATGCATCTGCTAGCAATAAAAACAATCATTTTGCTTACTCGTTGAGTCTCTCCCTTTCAATTTGCACGACTTGAATATATTTGATATCCGCTCCACAAAAACAAATGCATTTAACCTTGGTACACTTGAGAGCCCCAGGGAAATTCTAATTGCAAGTGAGGTTACCTCTGAGGAGCGGGAGAAATTAGAAGGAATATTGGCCAAATATGCCAAAGTGTTTGCTTGGTCCTACGAGGACATACCTGGGGAAGACAGAAGCATCGCCCATCATACAATACCAACTTATCTGAATATGAGGCCAGTGAAATAGAAACTCCGACGGATGAGACCAGAGTGGGCTGAGAAAGTTAGAGAAGAATTCAAGAAACATATAGATGTGGGGTTCCTGGAAGTAGTAAAGTATCCTGAATGGTTAGAAAATATTGTGCCAGTGCCGAAGAAAGATGGGAAAGTCAGAATGTGTGTGGATTACAGAGATCTTAACAAGGCTTGTCCGAAAGATGATTTTCCTTTACCTCATATTGATGTACTAGTTGATAGTGCAACTTTATCTGCCATGTACTCATTTGCAGATGGGTTTTTAGGGTACAATCAGGTTCTTATGGCTGAAGAAGACAAGCACAAGACTGCTTTTGTCACCGAGTGGGGCACATATTGTTACAAGGTAATGCCGTTTGGGTTCAAGAATGCAGGAGCTACTTATTAGCGGATGGCCACTACACTATTCCTCGACTTGATGCATAAAGAGATTGAAGTATATGTGGATGATATGATGGTAAAATCAGAGACAAGAATCGGGCATATAGAAGCACTGGAGAAGTTCATTCAGAGAGTTGACAAATACAACCTGCGGCTGAATCCCATGAAATGTGTGTTTGGGGTAACGTCAGGAAAATTGTTGGGATATACAGTGGGAATGAGAGGAATAGAGGTAGACTCTGAGAAGATCAAAACAGTTACTGAGATGCCAGCACCGAAGATTGAGAAGGAAGTCAGAGCATTCCTCGAGAAAATTCAGTACATTAGTCGGTTCATCGCCAAGTTAACATCAGTATGTGAGCCTATCTTCAAACTGCTAAGAAAAGACTAGCCAGTGAAATGGAATGAGCAATGTCAAGCAGCCTTCGACAAGATCAGAGAATACTTGGTAAAGCCTCATGTATTGAAACCTCCGAGACCCGACAGACCCTTGATATTGTATTTGGCCATAGAATCAGAAGCATTGGGGGCCATGATGGTACAGGCAGATGAGACAGGGGTAGAGCATGCAATCTACTATCTCAGTAAGAAGATGCTTCCATACAAAGCCCGCTATCAGGAAGTAGAGAAGATCTGTTTGGCAGTAGTATGGGCATCTAGAAAATTGCGGCATTACTTCCAATCTTACAAGATCCAGGTAGTGGCAAAGGAGAATCCTTTGAAGTATTTACATTTAGTGCCTTTGTTAGTGGGGAAGTTGGGCAGATGGTTAGTGTTGCTGACAGAGTTTGACATTGAGTACCTCACATCCAAAGTAATCAAAGGGCGAGCAGTGGCAGAGTTTATGTCATTACAACCTATTGAAGGGGATCAATAAAAGTTTGAATTCCCAGATGAAGAGATCCAAGCAATAACAGTTCAAGGATGGAAGAAGTATTTTGATGGAGCAGTGAATTACAAAGGGGCCTGAATTGGGATTGTGATAGTGTCCCCCGAAGGGGAAACCTTGCCTATGACCAAGAGGTTGACATTTGGGGTAACCAATAACATGGCCAAGTATGAAGCATGTGCTTTTGGATTGACTGCACTGATAGCCTTGAAAGCTGAGAGCGTGGAGGTCTACGGAGATTCGATGTTGGTAATCCGACAGATTCAGGGAGAATGGGAATTGAAGGAAGAACGGTTGAAACCTTATATTTTTTACCTCAGAAAGTTGGCACAATCTATCCCCAATTGTAAGTTTCAGCACTTGCCGCGGGAAGAGAATCAGATGGCAGATGCATTAGCTACACTTGCACCGACTTGGGAAAATCCAGAGAAGTTAGTAATGAGACCATTGATACTGACAACAGCAAGCAAACCGATCTATGAGACAGAAAGAGTTTTGGAAATAGAGATCGACGATGGTAAACCTTGGTATCATGACATTCAGAGGTATCTGGAACACAAAGAACTCCCAGAGGAAGCAAGCAGAAAAGACAGAATAGCCATTCAGAAGTTGGCTTCTCAGTATGTGATTTTGAAAGGAGAATTGTACAAAAGGCAAGCAAATGGCATCCAGCTGAAGTGTTTGGGAAAAAAGAGGCTCAGAAGATAATGGAAGAACTACATGCTGGGGTATGTGGGCTACACATGAATGGGTTGAATTTGTCTCGCAAGATTGCAAGATAAGGTTTCTACTGGTTGACCATGGAGAAAGACTGTGCGAAGCTGGTAAGATATTGTCATGATTGTCAAGCACATGGTAATATGAATCATCTGCCTCACACAGAGTTACACGGGTTGTCAGAACCATGGCCTTTCTCAGCATGGGGAATTGATATGATCGGAGAGATTCGACTGAATGCATCTAATGGACATCGCTTCATAGTAGTGGCAGTATATTACTTCTCAAAGTGGGTGGAAGCCGAATCATTCCGTAATGTTACAGCAAAACATATGGCAAAGTTCATAGCTCGGAATCTCATATGTCGGTATGGTATGCCGCATCATGCGGTTACAGACAACAGAGTTCAGTTCCAAGGGGAAACAAAGGCAAACCATCACAAGTCATCACCTTACAGACCACAGGCAAATGGGGCAGTTGAGGCAGCCAACGAGACAATAAAGAAATTTTTAGCCAAGATGACAGAGAACTACAGAGACTGGGCTAATAAATTGCCGTACGCCTTGTGGGGGTATAGAAAATCTGTGAGAACAGCAACGGGAGCCACACCTTACTCTTTGGTCTATGGAATGGAAGCAGTACTGCCAGTGGAAGTTGAGATACAGTCAATGAGGGTATTAGCAGAAACAGAGTTACCTGAACAAGAATGGGCCGCACAGAGATTTGAACAGTTATCACTGCTAGATGAAAAGAGAATGAAGTCCTTGCATCACATGCAGATGTACCATAAGAGGTTGGCTCGAGCATTCAACAAGAAGGTGCGCCCAACTAAGATCAAAAAGGGTGATTTGGTACTTAAGCAGTCAAGACCGTTGACGACAGATCCGAGAGGAAAGTTCAGACCTAACTGTGAAGGACCTTACATAGTGTAGAAAGTAATGGGAAATAGGGCAGTGAGACTGTCAGATTTGGAAGGGAACTAGTTCACTGAGCCGATCAACGTAGACAAATTGAAGCAATATTTTGCCTGAGAAAGAGAAGACTTGGCAGAAGACCTAACCCAACGGGATGGGAAACTCATTCATACATGCATACATACACGTAACATATTTTGCATTCTTTTTGTGTGTTTACTTTGTGTTCACAGGTTTTCGAAGAAAAGAAGAGGAAGAGAAAAAGACAAGCCAATCAGAATCATCATCAGTATCAATTGAGGATGAGTCCCGGGGGTGAGACCCAAATCAGCATCAGTATCAATTGGGGATGAGTCCCAAGGTCGTGACCCACATTGTCAGTGGTATTGGGATGCGTCCCAGGGTCGATGGCCTCCTGTATCATCATTTCCAGTATTGGGATGCGTCCCGGGGTCGTGACCCACATTGTCGACGGTATTGGGATGCGTCCCAGGGTCAAGCCCCGTTTTCGGTGCAGTTATTGTGATGCGTCCCAAGATCGAGGTCCACTGCATCATCCATTTAATTTGAGGCAGCAGGCAAGATAGGCGGTAGCTGGCGAGCCAGGTAAGTAGAAATGCATTGCATAACTTTGATAGGATTGTCATTGTCACACACTGCACAAGTCCCATCAAAGTGGGGGCGACTGTAGGCATGCATTTTTACATATAAGTCCATGTGATGAGTCTCATTTGGAGACACTACCTTTTAAGTCGAGGGAAACGGACGTCGGAAGGGAATCGGTATTTTCGTTAGATTTTATTCGCTTATTTAGGTCGGGCTCGCTTGTAGACCTCTGTTTTAAAATTCACCTAGCCCAAAACCCCCGCAAACCACTTGGCCTTGACCTAAAACCCCCGCAAGCCCACATACCACCATCCAAAGCCAACCACACGCCCAAGCCAATCCAACCACATGCCCAAGCCGAGCCCACACACACCCAAGCCTAGTCCACACACGCCCAAGCCCATAAAACATATCCAAATTAATAAAACACATATTTAACACATGGGAAATTAAAATAAATCAAATAAAATCTAAATAATCACCTACTAAAATAAAAATTACTTACCTAAACAAAACAAATCATATACCGAATTAAAATAAAACAAATAAAAATCAAATAAACATATTTCTAATTTAAACAAATCTTGTCCCCAATTAAATATATTTTTTCCTTGTGTAACACTAATTAAATGGTATCTCTTTTATTACACAAATCTCATTCCTTTTCAAGAAAGGATTCACCCTACCCTTTGCCTATAAAAGAAACCCAAAACCAACCCCCACCTCTCCTAGTCCATTCACGCATAATACAAGAACAAGCACAAAAAATTTTCTCTTCTCCTCATCTCTCTACTACAGCCGAAACTCATCGCCCTAAACACCCTCCATTACCGAAAATCACACCCCTAAAATAGTAAGCCTTCACCGAAAATCACCCTTGAAATAACCCCCCCATTATCGAAAATCAAAAACCAAAACAGCACCAATTGTCGCAACAAAACAGTCCACAAACAGCCTCATTGCCGTGACCAAAACTGCTCCCATACAGCCTCTAACCACCACCGAAACAGCACCCCCATACAGCCCTTAATATCACCGAAATAGCAGCCCCATACATCCCTTAATATCACCGAAACAGCATCCCCAAAACTGCACTATAACTTGATGAGTGGTATTTATATCACTATTTCCAACTCATTTATCCAATATTTTGTATAGTTTCTTGAGTTTTGTGAATATTTTGATGTGTTTGGTGTTATTTTGTAGATAAATAAGTTTCAGGACATTCTGGAGGTGATTTGGGGCAAAACAGTGAAAATTGGACGAAAAGGGCATTTTTTGGTCAATTTCCCGCGTCGCGACGCCCAACACTTCAGCGTCGCGACGCCCAGCATGCGCCGAATCTGCTAAAATGCGCCGGGTCAACGTGTCAGAATTCGAGCCGACTTTGCTAAAATGCGCCGTGCCATGTGTCACCATCACAGCCGATCTGCTAACATGCGCCTTGACACGTGTCATCATCCTACGGTGCCGACAATTACTATTTCCACGTGTGCCAAATGTCGCCACGTCATCCGGTCAATGAGTCAACTCTTCCACGCATCATGCCACATCATCATCCATGTCATCAGGTCAACTGAGTCAACATGCCACGTCATCATCAGCCAATCACAGCGTGACACGTGTCGTAATCCTACGGTGCCGACAATTGATCTCAGCCGCCTTGCCACGTCAGCGCCACGTCATCGCAATAATTGAGCTCTTAGCCGCCTCGCCACGTGTCGCCTTATCCTCTTATCCGAATCGCCACGTGTCAAGCCCTCAGCGTGCCACGACTCACTGTTCCAGCGTCGCGACGCCAAAGGCTCCAGCGTCGCGACGCCAGAAGCTTATCTGCGCCTATAAATTCAGCTTCGAATTTCAGAATTCAACACACATTCCTCTCTCTTAAATTATTTCTAAAGAGAAAGTTTCTCTCTCTAGAGTCTTTTTTTTTTAGTTTTTTTTTATTTTTAGTTTTTAGTTTTGTAAATAATTTTAAGTACGTTTTGTAATAATGGTAATTTAATTTTACTACTTTTACTTTTTACAGTTTTTACTATTCACCATGATAAGGTAACTTCCCCAGCTAGGGTGAAAGGTAATTCTTTTACTGTTACTATTTAGATTAATCTCCTTTAAAATAATATATTCACTATTTAAAATACTGACTTAAAAAGGATACCGCTATATTGGTCGGTTGGTAATTTTATTTTAATCTGGTTTAAACCTGACTAATAAAGGATACCGCCAGATTGGTCGGTTGGTAATTTAATTTTGGTTCCGCCTTATGGCTGGTTGGACTTAATTTGACTTAATCAGGATACCGCCAGATTGGTCGGTTGGTAATATTATCACAAGTTTATATATTATTTTATGGAGATATCTAAATTAGTAGTAGTAAAAGTAATTCCTTTTACCTTAGCATTTTATTTTATTTTACTTTTCAGCTTTTACTTTATGTCTTTTACTTTTCAGTATTTTTACTTTATGTCTTTTACTTTTAAGTTTTTACTAGCCCTAGTTATGTGTTAGTTATCTGGGGTTGTGATGAATTCTAATATCACCGTTTATAAGAGGTTATTTTATAGTTTGGGTAATTTAAAGGTTTACTTATTAAGTCTTAAGCTAATGCTTCTTGTTGTCTGATCACCAATAAGATTGATGTGGTAATCTAAATGAACTAGACATATGGATTTTAGGTTTAAGCCTAGACTTAATAGCCAAATCTTCCTTGAGGATAGATAACCCTTTAATAGATTCCTTACAGGAAGGAATATACCTGTCGGGCGGTGATGAGTGATAAATGTATCACTATTTCCCACTCATTTAACTTAATGTTTTGTATAGTTTCTTGAGTTTTGTGAATATTTTGATGTGTTTTGTGTTATTTTGTAGATAAATAAAGTTTCAGGACATTCTGGAGGTGATTTGAAGCAAAACTGTGAAATTTGGTGAAATTTGGCAAAAGGGTATTTTGGTAATTTTGGACGTCCCGACACAAATTTTGGTAATTTTGGACATCCCGACACCGAAATAAAGTTTCAAGATATTCTGGAGGTGATTTGGAGCAAAATGTGAAATTTGGCGAAAATGGTATTTTGGTAATTTTGGGCATCCCGACACCGAGGGTATTTTAGTAATTTAACCACCATGCCACGTGTCAAAGATTCAACGAGCCGTCATTTTTAGCACACCATGCCACGTGTCGAAAATTCAGCGATCCAAAAAAAATAATAATAAAATAATAAAAATCAGAAAAATAATAATAAAAAATTAGATTTTTTTGCCTATAAATAGATTTCGAATTTTTAGTTTCAAATGTACCTCTTCCTCTGAAATCCTTATAAATAAATTGAGAGTTCTTCATATTTTCTTCTTTTATTCAGTTTTATTTCGCTTTGTAGTAGTAATTCTAACCATCCATGAGGGGGTAACGTCTCTATGCTGAGGTAATAAGGTAATTCTTTTACTTTTGCTATTTAGATTAATCTCCCTTAAAATATGATATATAAACTATTTAAAATCTGAATTAATAAAAAGATACCGCCATTCTAGGTCGGTTGGTTATTCAATTTAAACTGGTTAAACCTGACTTAATGAGGATACCGCCATTCTAGGTCGGTTGGTTTAAATTATATTTCTGTTCCGCCTTATGGCTGGTATATTTGAATTTGACTTAATCAGGATACCGCCATTCTGGACGGTTGGTTTAAAATATCACAAGTTAATATATTATTATTTTATGGGAGATATCTAAATAGTATATAGTAGAAGTTATTTCCTTTTACCTTAGCATTTCATTTATTTATTTTAATTACTTTCTGCAATTTCATTTTCTGTCTTTTAAGTTTATATCAGTTTTAATTATGTATAGTAACTAAATTAAATATCTAGGGTTGTGATAAAATCTAATATAACCGGTTTTAAAAGGGTTAGATTATAGTTTGAGTAATTTAAAAGAGTTATTTATTGAGTCATAATCTTAATGTCTTTTTATTAATTGGCCATTAATAATTGATTTAGATAAACTTAAAATGAACTAGACATAGGGATTTTAAGTTTAAGACCTTAGTCTCAACAACCCACGATCTTCTTTAAGGATAGATAAACCTTTAATAGATTTCCTTACAGGATAGGAATATACCTGTTGGGCGGGGGTAGTCATAATTGGAACTCAATCTTCTTAAAATCTAGGTAATTTAATTGACATAGACATATGGTTCAATTGGATTATACTAGGTATTTGTAAATGATCATTCGGAAGAGGCTTTTACATAATTTAGTGTTCCAGATTAATAATTCAATAATTTACCCAACTATGATTTAACTACTTCATCTTTTAATTGATATTAGAAAGATTCACAACCCTAGATCTTTAAGTCTTTTATTTTCCTTAGTATTTTCTTTTATCTTTTGTCTTTTTATTTATTTAGTAAATCTACAAATCAAATCATTTCAAGCAATCAATTCCCTTCTCCCTATAATTAGATATTTGTAAATAAATAGTATCAACAATTAATAACAACAGTAGGAATTAAGTCCTCGTGGGATCGATATTTTTATACTACTTGAACGATACGTGCGCTTGCGTTATACGTGTGTGTTTACGCCGGTCAAGTTTTTGGCGCCGTTGCCGGGGACTTATTTTTCTTGAGTTGTTAATTTTGAAACTATCTAAATTACTTATATCTAATTTTCTTTCTTTTATTTTGTAATTTTTATTTCTTTTGTTTTCAGGTGATTAAAAAAAATGGAACACTATTGGGAAATTGAGAAATCACGAACTTTACAAGAAGATACACCCCAAATCTGGGAGCAACAGTCTAGTTTTCTGAGGCCTGTTGTCCAGCCCAACAATTATCACTGGAATTCAGAATCAAGCAATACTACATTTGCTCAACAGAATGAAATGGGGAGATGTGTAATTTGTGATGGCAACCACCCGAGCGATCAATGTATTTACCTTTCAGAGTGGCAGAATTTTTGGAATCAACCAAGGTACGAAGAATCATCACATTTTCTATCTTATCCACCATCTTCCTTCGATTCTTATCAAGAACCAGAACCATCTGAGGAAGATCAATTGATTCACACGTTCAAAGAACAAGCAGTTCGATTTGATGCACAAATTCAGAGTAACGCAGGATCCATACAGAGAATGACAGATCAGATCAGACAATTAATAAAAACCAGAGCTATATACCTCAAGAATCATTTTCAGATGAAGCCTCAGAGTACCAACACATTTCACGATGACACTTTAGCAAAAGAGGAGGCTGAGGAGAATCAAGAACCAGAGGTATCAGTTCAGGAACCCGAACCGACAAAGTCTCGATTTGATTTCTATTTTTCAGATTCTGACGAGGATGAAACTGAGCTGTTTGTGCCAACTGCATCAAAAATTGAGGATGAAATTCTGTATTCTCAAAATGAAGATCTTGGAGATTCCATTGCAAAAATGTTTGATGAAGATCTACCTGAGCCAATCATTTCAACCAGATCAGAGGATGAAGACCTAAAAACTAACATTTCTCCTCAGGTTGAAAATTTTGAAACATGTATTTCACAGATGACAGATGAAGAGCTGAATGCAGAAATTTTCAAACTCATCTGTGAAGAAAAGGTGGAGCAAGAAACAGAGCAAATGGAGGAGCAAATGTCTGACTTTATTAAAGATCCAGAGCATTCAGGAAAACATCGCTGTTTTGGGGAGTACAATATAAAGATATCAACCAGAAGCTTGACAGAATGGAACTTCCATTCCAAGTCAAGCACCATACAAGACCTCCTGATTTTCTTTCTTTCTTTTCAGGAATCACTGGAGCAACAAAGAGCAAAAAGGTGGCACGAGCACTGAATGAAACAAAATTCTTTTTACCACCTTACCGTTGGAAGAGACCCTTCAAAAGCAACGCACATGGGAATGTCTTTAATCGGACATCCAAAACGACGCTGAAACCGCCTTGACAAATGGATTTCAGTCACGTCTGGCTGAAGACGAAAAATTTAGCGCTAGCTGGGAGGCAACCCATTTAACCAGGTATTATCTTCTTAATTCTCCTTTTATCTTGATTTTTAGTTTTTTTGTTTTAGTCCAAAATTTTTCGAAAAATACAAAAAAATTAAAAAATTAATAAAAACAAAGGGCATATTTAAAGCTAGGTAATGGTTTGGTGTCTTCCTTCACTCACTACCCTTTTATAAGGAAAAGCTGTGAAGGCACCTAGATAATCATTCACTTGTAGCGTGTTGTGACAGACTAGTTTGGAGGACTCGTTGTTTATTCCTGACACCAAGCGATAAGAGCCTAAGGGGCTTGGGTATTTAAGTGAGCCTCGCTCCACCCCCCTCTGGGGAATCTACAACGGGAAGTCCATTCGACAGTTAGTCACATACCATAAACTGAGCCTTTGATTAAACTTTTAAAAAAAACATGTAAATTATAGTTTTATGACTAGTAGAAATATGTGGTTTTTGTTGTTAAGTTGACTAAAAAGATGAAATTGGTAAGAAATAGCTGTGTAAGGAATTTCCACTCCTGAGACGTATTTCAAACCTAATTCAAAACAAGTTAATTTTTGTTTATTCACTTTTGAATTATTAAATCTGTAAATTCTCTATAAAACTGACTAAAATGAATCTTCATATACTTAGTTAGCAGGTATTATCAACATACATGATAACATACAGACATAAGCTAAAATTGAAAAGTTTGTAATATCCAGTACTCTAGTTCATTTGGAGGAAACATCTAAAAAAATAGTGATGGAATAAAAAAAAAAAATACATCTGAGATCCGAGTTATTAAGTCTGTAAGGGTATTTTAATACCTAGTGCCCTAAAACCAACTGGTTTGGGAGTCATTGGCCCAAAGCTCGTTACATGGATAAAAATGATGAAAAATTTATATATATGTATATATATCTGAAGTCTGAGTAATTAAGTCCTTAGGGGTGTCTTAACACCTGATGCCCTAAAGCCAACTGGTTTGGGAGTCACCGACCTAAAGCTCGCTACATAGATGGAAGATATTGTATATAAATAAAAAATAGTCAAAAAGAAAAAAATCAAAGAAAAAAATCAGAAAAATCAGAAAATTTATTCCATTACTACAAAAGATGTGAAATCTGATAAAACTTTAGGACAAAAATATTACTCTCTTATCAACTGCACTTATGACCGTTGTGGGCAAAAATGAGTTGTTTAATATTTTGTTGGCTGTGTATATGAAGAATGGTAAAAATAATCGGAGATTTACTTATTTAGTAATTTAGAATGAAACAAAACAACTACTAAACTTGGAGTAGAAGTTTCATCTAATGAGTCACTGACTTCTTTATTCTCTTTTCTCTTGTCTTTTTGCTTTTGTATGCATTAGTTTCACTTCCTTTTTACTTTTATAAAATGTTTGTGGGTATCATTGCTGTAAACCTTCACGAGACTACAACTCGTCCACTAGGGACACCTAGGGGTTTAAAGGCTTGTTGCATATGCTAAATGCAATCGTGATCCCTACGAAAGTGGCTTAGTTAAATTTACTATGTTATTTTATTTTGCTCGAGGACTAGCAAAATGTTAGGTTTGGGGGTGTGATGAGTGATAAATGTATCACTATTTCCCACTCATTTAACTTAATGTTTTGTATAGTTTCTTGAGTTTTGTGAATATTTTGATGTGTTTTGTGTTATTTTGTAGATAAATAAAGTTTCAGGACATTCTGGAGGTGATTTGAAGCAAAACTGTGAAATTTGGTGAAATTTGGCAAAAGGGTATTTTGGTAATTTTGGACGTCCCGACACAAATTTTGGTAATTTTGGACATCCCGACACCGAAATAAAGTTTCAAGATATTCTGGAGGTGATTTGGAGCAAAATTGTGAAATTTGGCGAAAAGGGTATTTTGGTAATTTTGGGCATCCCGACACCGAGGGTATTTTAGTAATTAACCACCATGCCACGTGTCAAAGATTCAACGAGCCGTCATTTTTAGCACACCATGCCACGTGTCGAAAATTCAGCGATCCAAAAAAAATAATAATAAAATAATAAAAATCAGAAAAATAATAATAAAAAAAATCAGAAATTTTTTGCCTATAAAATTTGATTTCGAATTTTTAGTTTCAAATGTACCTCTTCCTCTGAAATCCTTATAAATAAATTGAGAGTTCTTCTTATTTTCTTCTTTTATTCAGTTTTATTTCGCTTTGTAGTAGTAATTCTAACCATCCATGAGGGGGTAACGTCTCTATGCTGAGGTAATAAGGTAATTCTTTTACTTTTGCTATTTAGATTAATCTCCCTTAAAATATGATATATAAACTATTTAAAATCTGAATTAATAAAAAGATACCGCCATTCTAGGTCGGTTGGTTATTCAATTTAAACTGGTTAAACCTGACTTAATGAGGATACCGCCATTCTAGGTCGGTTGGTTTAAATTTATATTTCTGTTCCGCCTTATGGCTGGTATATTTGAATTTGACTTAATCAGGATACCGCCATTCTGGACGGTTGGTTTAAAATATCACAAGTTAATATATTATTATTTTATGGGAGATATCTAAATAGTATATAGTAGAAGTTATTTCCTTTTACCTTAGCATTTCATTTATTTATTTTAATTACTTTCTGCAATTTCATTTTCTGTCTTTTAAGTTTATATCAGTTTTAATTATGTATAGTAACTAAATTAAATATCTAGGGTTGTGATAAAATCTAATATAATCGGTTTTAAAAGGGTTAGATTATAGTTTGAGTAATTTAAAAGAGTTATTTATTGAGTCATAATCTTAATGCCTTTTTATTAATTGGCCATTAATAAAATTGATTTAGATAAACTTAAAATGAACTAGACATAGGGATTTTAAGTTTAAGACCTTAGTCTCAACAACCCACGATCTTCTTTAAGGATAGATAAACCTTTAATAGATTTCCTTACATGATAGGAATATACCTGTTGGGCGGGGGTAGTCATAATTGGAACTCAATCTTAATGAATCTAGGTAATTTAATTGACATAGACATATGGTTCAATTGGATTATACTAGGTATTTGTAAATGATCATTCGGAAGAGGCTTTTACATAATTTAGTGTTCCAGATTAATAATTCAATAATTTACCCAACTATGATTTAACTACTTCATCTTTTATTTGATATTAGAAAGATTCACAACCCTAGATCTTTAAGTCTTTTTATTTTCCTTAGTATTTTCTTTTATCTTTTGTCTTTTTATTTATTTAGTAAATCTACAAATCAAATCATTTCAAGCAATCAATTCCCTTCTCCCTATAATTAGATATTTGTAAATAAATAGTATCAACAATAATAACAACAGTAGGAATTAAGTCCTCGTGGGATCGATATTTTTATACTACTTGAACGATACGTGCGCTTGCGTTATACGTGTGTGTTTACGCCGGTCAGGCGGGGGTAGCCATAATTGGAACTTAAACTTAATGAATCCAGATAATTTGGTTGACATAGACAGATGGTTCAATTGGTTAAACGGGTATTTGCGTCTGACCATCGACAGAGCTTTTGCATAATTTAGTGTTCCAGGTTAGTAAACTGATTTATTACACAAACATAAAATAATCACTTCATCTTTTAAACGATATTAGAATGATTCACAACCTTATATCTTTGTGTCTTTTGTTATTTTCCTTAGTATTTTCTTTTGTCTTTTTAGTTATTTATTTATTTTGCAAAACCACAATCAACCAAATCAATCAAGCAATCATTCTCTTCACCCTCAATTAGATATTTGTAAATAAATAGTATCAATTATTAATAACAACAGTAGAAATTAAGTCCTCGTGGGATCGATATTTTTATACTACTTGAACGATACGTGCGCTTGCGTTATACGTGTGTGTTTACGCCGGTCAAGTTTTTGGCGCCGTTGCCGGGACTTATATTTCTCTTGAGTTATTAATTTTGAAGCTATCTAATTTACTTGTATCTAATTTTCTTTATTTTTATCTGTAATTTTTATTTCTTTCTTTTATTTTCCAGGTGGTTGAAAATGGAACACTACTGGGAGATTGAGAGATTACGAGTCTTATAAAAAGATACACCCCACATCTGGGAGCAACAGTCTGGTTTTCTGAGGCCTGTTGTCGAGCCCAACGATTATCACTGGATGCCAGAACCAAGCAATACTACATTTGCTCATCAGAACGCAATGGAGAGATGTGACATATGTATCGTAACCACCCAAGAGATTATTGTGAGTACAACTACAATCCAGGGTGGCAGAGCTATCAAAATCATTCACGGTACGAAGAACCATCACATTTTCCATCTTATCCACCATCTTCCTTCGATCCTTATCAAGAACCAGAACCATCCGAGGAAGATCAATTGATTCACATGTTCAAAGAACAAGCAGCTCGATTTGATGCACAAATTCAGAGTAACGCAGAATCCATACAGAGAATGACAGATCAGATCAGACAATTAATAGAAAACCAGAACTACATACCTCAAGAATCATTTTCAGATGAAGCCTCAGAGTACCAAATATTTCACGATGACACTTTAGCAGAGGAGGAGGCTGAGGAGAATCAAGAACTAGAGGTATCAGTTCAGGAACCCGAACCGGCAAAGTCTCGATTTCATTTCTATTATTCAGATTCTGACGAGGATGAAGCTGAAATGTTTGTACCAACTGCATCAAAAATTGAGGATGGAATTCTGTATCCTCAAAATGAAGATCTTGGAGATTATTTGCAACAGTGTTTGAGGAAGAACTACCAATCGAAGAGGATAAAAGCATACAGACAGAGACATCTTTACATCCTCCGTTTGAAGATCTTGGAGATTGTTTTGTAATGATGTTTGAATAAGATCTACCCGAGCCAATCAATTCAACTGAATCAGAGGATGAAGACCTAATGTCAGACTCATCTTTTCATCCTCAGGTGGAACAAGAAGTAGAGCAAATAGAGGAGCAGATGATAGAACTTATTGAAAATCCAGAGCATTCAGGCGAAACATCACTGTTATGAGGAGTACAATCTAAAGATATCACCCAGAAGCTTGACAGAATGGAACTTCCATTCCAAGTCAAGCACCATACGAGACCTCCTGATTTTCTTTCTTTCTTTGCAGGAACTACTAGAGCGACAGAGTTTAAAAAGGTGGCACGAGCACTGAATGAGACAAAACTCTTTTTACCACTTTACCGTTGGAAGAGACCCTTCAAAAGCAACACACATGGGAATGTCTTTAATAGGACATCCAAAACTACGCTGAAACCTCCTTAACAGATGAATTTCAGTCACGTCTGGCTGAAGACGAAAATTTTAGCGCTAGCAGGGAGGCAACCCATGCAATTTGTTGTAATTTCTGTTTTCATATTTTGTGTATAAATATTGTGGAGTTTTTAATTTTGTGTGTTATTTTTGTAGGGAAAAGCACAAACGAAGCATTTTAAGACAGAAAGAATGGTGTTTGGCAATCAAAGATGAGAAACAATTCATTAGCGATGGATGAATAAATAATTAATTCTTGAGACGCATCCTAATGGATTTTTATACCAAGCGAGTGGCGTATTGCGTACACAATTCCGTTGCCTTAATTATTGCTTTGATTCGCTTTTCTGTTGTAATTATCTTTTTTCGTAGACATGATCCAGACTTTTTGACCTTTCACGATTTCTTTTGTGGTTTAGCTAACAAACGTCATTTGGAAGATACTAGTGCTATTATTACTCACTCACCCTTTCAGGTACTATAAATATCAGCAGCCCTCATTGCACTTTTGAAGGCATCCAGAGTTGAGAAAGAAATACATAAAAAAAATGGAAGCCACTTCAAGAAGACGAGTTGAAAACATCTGTGTGTTTTGCGGTAGTAGTGTTGGTACTAAAACACAATACATAGAAGCAGCACAGGAATTGGGTCGAGTCTTAGCTGCGAGGAATATGCACTTAATATATGGCGGAGGAAATCTTGGACTGATGGGGATCGTTTCAAAGGCTGTACAGGAAGGAGGCAGTCACGTTTTGGGAATCATCCCAAACCCTTGGCAGAGGCAAATCTTATTGGATCATCAAACGGAGAGGAACTGATCGTGCCAGGTATGTCTGAACGTTTGGTAGAAATGATTAACTGTGCTGATGCTTTTATTGCTTTGCCAGGTGGCTTGGGCACATTGGAGGAATATTTATAGTATTATCTTGGGCGAACCTGAACATACACCAGAAACCAATTGGATTGCTCAACGTTGATGGATTTTATGATTTTCTTTGTTGTGTTTCTTGATGATGCTCGGAGAAATAGGTTCGTGTCAAAACCTTTGAAAGAACTCCCTTTACTGCCATACTGCTAACTGCTCCGGATCTAATAGACCAACTCATAGCCTATGAACCACGAGTTGACCCTATCTTTCAAAGATAAATTGGTCTGAGGACGATCGTGGTAAGAGGCGTAGAATTAATCTGGATCTTAACCTTTAATTTCCTGTAGATTTTCAGCTAACCAGGTACGACCTTCTAAACTCTTCTTCTACTTTTAAGACATTGGGGACAATGTCTCATTTAGGTTTGGGGGAGGGAATTAGTTTTTCAGTACCTTGTTTTTACTTTGTATGTTGTTTTTATTTTTAGTCCAAAATTTTTCGAAAAATACAAAAAAATTGAAAATTTTTCAAAAAAATTACAAAAATATTTTGCGTTTTTGTATTTTGACTAAAAAGGTGAAATTGGTGAGAGATAACTGTGTAAGGAATTTCCACTCCTGAGACGTATCTCAAACCTATTTCGAAACAAGTTAATTTTTGTTTATCTCCTTTTAAATTATTTAATTTGTGAATTCTCCTTAACACTTACTAAAATGAATCTTCATATGCTCAGTTGGCAGATATTATCAACATACATGGAAACATACAGACATGAGCTAAAATTGAAAAGTTTGTAATATTCAGTGCTCTGGTTTAATTGGAGGAAGCATCTCAAAAGTGATGGAGTAAAAAAAAAAAAAAACGTCCGATATCCGAGTTATTAAGTCTGTAAGGGTGTTTTAACACCTAGTGCCTAAAACCAACTGGTTTGGGAGTCACTGGCCCAAAGCTCGTTACATGGATCAAAGATGCTGCAAAAATATATATCTGAAGTCTGAGTAATTAAGTCCGTAGGGGTGTCTTAACACCTGGTGCACTAAAGCCAACTGGTTTGGGAGTCACTGACCCAACACTCGCTACATAGACGGAAGGTATTGTATATAAATAAAAAGTCAAAATAGAGAAAAATCAAAAAAAAAAAAATCAGAAAAATGAGAAAAAATTATTCCATTGCTACAAAAAGGTGTGAAATCTGATAGAACTTTAGGACAAAAATATTACTCTCTTATCAACTGCACTTATGACTGCTGTGGGCAAAAATGAGTTGATTAATATTTTGTTGGCTGTGTATATGGAGAATGGTAAAATAATCAGAGAATTTACTTATTCGGTAATTTAGAAAGAAACAAAACAAATAGTAACTTGGAGTAGAAGTTTCACTTGAATAGTCACTAACTTCTTTATTATCTTTTCACTTGTCTTTTTGCTTTTGTGTGCATTAGTTTTAATACCTTTTTACTTTTGTAAAATGTTTGTGGGTATCATTGCTGTAAACCCTCACGAGACTACAACTCGTCCACTAGGGACACCTAGGGGTTTAAAGGCTTGTTGTATATGCTAAATGCAACCGTGATCCCTACGAAAGTGGCTTAGTTAATTTATTTATGTTATTTTACTCTATGTTTTGCTCGAGGACTAGCAAAATGTTAGGTTTGGGGGTTGTGTGATGAGTGGTATTTATAACACTATTTCCCACTCATTTATCCTAATATTTTGTATAGTTTCTTGAGTTTTGTGAATATTTTGATATGTTTTGTGTTATTTTGTAGATAAATAAAGTTTCAGGACATTCTGGAGGTGATTTGGGGCAAAACAGTGAAAATTGGACGAAAAGGGCATTTTTGGTAATTTCCCGCATCGCGACGCCCAGCACTTCAGCGTCGCGACGCCCGGCATACGCCGAATCTGCTAAAATGCGCCGGGTCAACGTGTTAGAATTCGAGAAGTTTGACTTTGCTAAAATGCGCCGTGCCACGTGTCACCATCACAGCCGATCTGCTAACATGCGCCTTGACACGTGTCATCATCCTACGGTGCCGACAATTACTATTTCCACATGTGCCACGTGTCATCCAACGTGTCGCCACGTCATCCGGTCAATGAGTCAACTCTTCCACGCATCATGCCACATCATCATCCATGTCATCAGGTCAACTGAGTCAACATGCCACGTCATCATCAACCAATCACAGCGTGACACGTGTCGCAATCCTACGGTGCCGACAATTGATCTCAGCCGCCTTGCCACGTCAGCGCCACGTCATAGCAATAATTGAGCTCTTAGCCGCCTCGCCACGTGTCGCCTTATCCTCTTATCCGAATCGCCACGTGTCAAGCCCTCAGCGTGCCACGACTCACTGTTCCAGCGTCGCGACGCAAAGGCTCCAGCGTCGCGACGCTAGAAGCTTATCTGCGCCTATAAATTCAGCTTCGAATTTCAGAATTCAACACACATTCCTCTCTCTTAAATTATTTCTAAAGAGAAAGTTTCTCTCTCTAGAGTCTTTTTTTTTTAGTTTTTTTTATTTTTAGTTTTTAGTTTTGTAAATAATTTTAAGTACGTTTTGTAATAATGGTAATTTAATTTTTACTTTTTACTTTTTACTGTTTTTACTATTCATCATGATAAGGTAACTTCCCCAGCTAGGGTGAAAGGTAATTCTTTTACTGTTACTATTTAGATTAATCTCCTTTAAAAATATATATTCACTATTTAAAATACTGAATTAAAAAGGATACCGCTATATTGGTCGGTTGGTAATTTTATTTTAATCTGGTTTAAACCTGACTATAAAGGATACCGCCAGATTGGTCGGTTGGTAATTTAATTTTGTTCCGCCTTTATGGCTGGTTGGACTTAATTTGACTTAATCAGGATACCGCCAGATTGGTCGGTTGGTAATATTATCACAAGTTTATATATTATTTTATGGGAGATATCTAAATTAGTAGTAGTAAAAGTAATTCCTTTTACCTTAGCATTTTATTTTATTTTACTTTTCAGCTTTTACTTTATGTGTTTTACTTTTCAGTATTTTACTTTATGTCTTTTACTTTTAAGTTTTTACTAGCCCTAGTTATGTGTTAGTTATCTGGGGTTGTGATGAATTCTAATATCACCGGTTTATAAGAGGTTATTTTATAGTTTGGGTAATTTAAAGGTTTACTTATTAAGTCTTAAGCTTAATGCTTCTTGTTGTCTGATCACCAATAAGATTGATGTGGTAAATCTAAAATGAACTAGACATAGGGATTTTAGGTTTCAGCCTTAGACTTAATAGCCCACGATCTTCCTTGAGGATAGATAACCCTTTAATAGATTTCCTTACAGGATAGGAATATACCTGTCGGGCGGGGGTTGCCATAATTGGAACTTAAACTTAATGAATCCAGATAATTTGGTTGACATAGACATATGGTTCAATTGGGTTAAACTGGGTATTTGCGTCTGACCATCGACAGAGGCTTTTGCATAATTTAGTGTTCCAGGTTAGTAAACTGATTTATTACACAAACATAAAATAATCACTTCATCTTTTAAACGATATTAGAATGATTCACAACCTTATCTCTTTGTGTCTTTTGTTATTTTCCTTAGTATTTTCTTTTGTCTTTTTGGACTATTAGAATCAAGATAAAATTGAAAGATTGACATTTAAAACATAATCCTAGGGAAAATGTATTTAAATGATTAATTTCAAAATTGGGAATAATTTCAGGATGGTCCTGGAAACTAATAAGTTACTTTATTTGATAAAATAACATATTAGGCCTAAGCCTGGAGGTAAGCAAATAGTAGAGCATAATCTTTGGAAGATTATGTGATGATAACTTTAGTGCTTAATCCATTAAGCTTGTCGCAGTAGACTCTTTAATTTCTTAATCAGAACTAAGGATTAGATCCTTAAAGTATGATAAAGAAATTGAAGGATCTTCATAGATCTATTTATAGATTTAGAAGTAATAAATTGCAATAGTAAACTCTTGGAGAGTTAATGACTATTCCAAGGAGACAAAGTCAAACTTTGCAATTAGGCAAGTAGCGCAAGGCGTACCTTACTTTGATATTCTAGAACCCGAGGCTTGGCCAAAGGCTACTGGAATGTCAAAAGGGCAAAGGCAAAATCATTATATTCTTCTAGGAAGATAAATGACATATCCTAAAATGTCTGCCTAAATTATGGCAAACGGGACCGCGGAAGCGTAACTGCCGTTTGGACAAAAGCAGACATGAAGGAATTGAAGACGGGCAAGGCTCCGACTTCAAATATGTTTGTCATAAATATGTTCACTACTAGTATTAAAATTGGATTTTAAATACTTAGTGTGATACATAAATATATACTGATGTTCAGAATCTGCTATGAGCATGATACTGACTTCAGTTGAGATTAATCTGCGAATCGGAAACGGGACGACTGTCGCTGTTTTAACCGTAGATACCTAATTTTAGGAACTACCATCGGGTGTGTACTTAAATTAGGAAACTGTTATAATGTAACTAGTTTGACTAGAAACATTATATCTATATCAGTGTTTAACCCGCTGCGGGTGAACCTTTATATTCTAGAACACTAAAGTGTTTTATTATATAAAGATGATATTGAGATAGACACATTAGATGTGAATAACAGCATTTATATTTTGAATATAAATAAATCTCAAACGTATAACGTGACAAACAAATAGCTCAAACTGATTTCATCAGAAGAAACATATTGTGGCATTGTTGTATGGGACGCAATTAAACAAGAATCGTATATCCACACTTTCGAAGAGTGGGTACTGGACACATTCAATTCTATTCAAATAAAAGTCTACGAATCTAGTTTATTGGGAAAAATGCCTAAAACACCTTTACTTGGTAAAAGTGTAAATGCCACCGATCCGTTAGCCCTAGTTCATAGTGAATCAAGTGGGCCCATGTCTAGCTAGGCTAGATGTGGATATAAATATTTCGTGACCTTTACGGATGTGGCATCTCGTTATGGTTATGTGTTTCTTTCGGAACACAAATCAGAAACTTTTATAGTTTTCGACACGAAATAGACAAACAGATTGGCTAAAGTATTAAACTGTCACGGTAAGACCGTAATGGAAAATACTTAAGCAATAAGTTTCTATTATACTTGAAAGATTATAGTTCTTTCAATGAGGACTCCTCCTGGAACACGTCAGTTTGACGGTGTGTCCGAACTGAGTAACCGAATTTTGTTAGACATGATAAGGTTAATCACGAGTCGCTCTGAGCTACCATTTCCTTCAACGGATACGCATAAACAGTGCAGAACTTATTTAGAATAAGGTTTCATAAAAATATGTTTGACAGATATCATATTAGATATGAACAAGAAAGAAATCGGGTTTCTCATTCCTGAACATTTGGGAATGCTAGGCATAAGTTTGGATGATACCAAACTAGAACCCAAATTGGATAATGGCCAATTGTAGGTTATCATAGGGATACCAAAGTATAGTACTTATACAATTCACAAGAGAATAATGTAATTGTTGCTCGCCATGCGGTTTTCCTAGGAGGAATACCGATATGCAGTGGTAAGTGGGAGGATAGTAAAACTCGATGAAAATCGGAGTACTACTATTCCAAGGCACCGAATCTTAATGGAACATAAATAGTTCATCAAGGATGAAACTATTACCAATAATCTTCGAATACACAAGAACCGCGTAGGTCGGAGAGAGTCAGAAAACAACCTGGGGTATGGGTTTATGATCTCACCTCATAAAGATGTCTATCTATTGAGGTATACCAACTGACTATGTATGAGGAAGTGATACAAGGTATCGACTCTCTATTATGGCAAAGTGCCATGAGTCCGAAATGGATTCCATGTATATCAACTATGTTTGGATACTAGTTGATGTACCGCAATGCATTATGCCTATTGGTACTATATAAGTCTTCAAGGAAGACATACATGGATGGAAACATACCAATGTTATAAGCTAGGCTTTTAGCGGAAAGGTATCGTTATCAACATTGTGTTGACTACGATCCAACCTTTTACCTGTTGCCACGGTAAATCCACTTGGATAATGCTTGCTGATGATGCATGTTTCATTTATGAAATATGACAGCTGAACGGAAAATCGCTTTCCTGAAAAGGAAACCTTATGGAGGATGTTTATAACATCCTGTCGATTTTTTCGTACCAAAACTAGCAAATAAGCTTTGCAGGTTATTCGATCCATGTTTGGATTGAAGCAAACATAGGTTCTTGGAATTATCGTTTTGATGTAATCATAATGGTTTATGATTTAATTCAAAAACGAAATGATTCTTGTGTAAATAAGGAGGTTAGTGGGAGAGCACTGACAATAAATGTCCTATAAATAATGATAATATGTCATTTCTTGGAAATGATATTCCCATAATAACGATCGGTGAAAGCTTGGCTTTCGGAAAAACTCTCCGAGAATTCGTACATTGAAAAATGTAAGTTACCTGGTGTCTCATACGCTTTGAGCATATGGATTCACAAACAGGCCAATCCATGTGATAGTCACTGGATTGAAGTTAAGAACATACTTAGTATCTTAGAGAACTAAGGATGCTATCTTAATCTGTGGAGATGGAGAACTTGAAGTGACTGAGATCACTACTGGAATTTTCCTAAACCGATAAAATGACTATAAGTCGTAAACGGTACTATACAGTTTGAATAACGGAACAGTGAGCTGGAAATCTTCCAAGCAAGATACTATTAACGAATAAAAAACAAATGCGGGTTATTGCTGCAGCTGAGGCAGCAATAGAAGCCATTTGGGTCGATAACAAATCTAATTAGATTAGATATAATTCTGTTAGCAGCTGAGCTAGGCTGCAGCGCATGCTAAAGAATTAATGGTCTCATCAACGATCCAGATATATAGTTCGATATTCATCTGATTCGTTCGGATCATACATCGTGGCGATGTGATGATCGAATAAATCGTATCAGATGATAATCATGCAAATCCGCTGACGAAAACATTTTCTCAGCAATTTGAGCCAACCGTACATAGTTCGGGTGTCAGACACTCGAGTGACTGGCTATAGGACAAGTGGGAGATTGTTGGACAATTATGACCCATAGCTTCACTATTTGTACAGATCATGGTGTTGTTGTACAAATTAACTATGTGACAAAGGAGATTGCTCTCTTATCATTTGTGATTAGATCACCAAGATATATAAATGATAGGAGGTCCTTATGATTTGTTCCTGGATTGAGAATGATATGAGACAGTATCAGTCCACGAAGGATAAATCATTAAATATCCCTAGTCAGAGTATTATCGAGATTTGACATCGATAAATACGTAAAAGACTAGTATTACACTTGTGGGCATTGTGAAGGCATAACGGCATAGTTCTCATATATTTGGGTATAAGATACTCATGCAAGTGTAATGGCAGGTTGTGTTTTACCGATGGTACGGGAAACAGCTTCGCTCTGGATAGACCCCTCAGAATTCCATTGGTAGTATGACTATGTGTCTATGGAAGTCCGACATCAGGGTATGTGTATTTGGTCTTAACCTGAGACTTGCACCGCTAATACTTACGAAAATCAATATACTTTGGTTTTGGTCGTCCAGGGCTTTAACCGGTTTCTGTGTACGCCTCTTCTGGGTATATCGAGAATCGTAGTGTGTTGGGTGTGATGTCAAGACGGAAGTATCACTCCAGTCATATGGAGATGATGGTCACGTTGGATACGGGACTGGTTCTCTTAAATGCTGCAGCTATCGGGATATTATGACTAAGTCATGTATATCCGATTATAGAGACTAGTTACCAGACATCCGATATTTGCTTCGTACGGGGCAGACACAATTCCAGCCCCAGGCCTAGCACGTGATCATCCGATACTGGATCGACATACACAATACTATGTATACTACGCCTGATATAGATCGCTTATTCCTGTAAGATTGTTTCTGGAGAATTGGGTAGGCATGGCGCTTTGCTAGAAGCCAACCTTGTCTTGTAAATCGGTATAAACATAGTACTAGGTACTTACGTGTTCGGATAGTCCGATGACCGTATTTACTGCCAACATATCCGGGGATCTCATGGGTCGCTTCCCGAAGATTCACCGATGACGTATGACTCGCACTTACTTAATCTGGGATTAATTTGATGAGAGAGAAAATTAATCTGGGATTAATTGCGGAGATATTTTATGTGGGATAAAATATCAATTAAAGAGAGATAACGATTAATTTGAAATTAATCGATAAAATAATATATTCGATATATTATACGAAATTAGATTTCGACGAGGAATTAAAATTAGATTTTAATTCGGGCGAACGAGTTAATTTAGAATTAATTCATTAGCGACGTGAATAGTGATTTTGCTAGGCATAATAATTTAATTGAGTCACAAAGGAAAATTCGTTAATTTGGAATTAGCGAACCCGAGCCCGGGATTATTTGCGAGTGCATTCGCTTTTCGAATTCGAGTGCGGCACGCAAGTCAAATCAAGCGTCAAATCGCTAGTCACATCAAGCGTCAAATCACATGTCACTTTGAATGATGTGACATTTGATTGATTGATGTGATTGATTGATTGATTGAAGGATTGATGGAAGTGGTTGGCAAGCTTTAATGCTTGACTTTTGAAAAGAGAAAATATATAATTAATTTTGGAAATTGATTTGGTATTAGATACACAAAATCCTTACCAACCAAATACACTTCTTGTTAGGGTTGGTGCTCAGAGTGTCAATCCGGATCGTATTTATGTCCGATTCATAAATACGAACAATTGTATTTTCCATAATATTACTAATTTTAGTGGTAGCACCCTTGTCTTTTATACACCTATTTGATCTAATTAAGATTAGTTATCTGATTACGATTGGATCGAAACTGAATATGGTTCAGTGATAAGTGTATATTAAACAAAGACCCTAGGATTTACAATATAGTGTGCAGTTACAACGTGGTTTGTAATTGACATTGGGAAGCGCACTGTAAGATGTATATCCTTAAATAAAGTTCCTGGTCAAGATTTACTAACACAAGTCGGTTAGTAAAATCCACTGAGACCAGTACATGTCGTATATCGTGACTTGGTCCGATGGTTTATCCCAGTGAACCTTGAGTCTCGGTAGACTCGTATAGACATGTAGGTGTTTATTTGATAAGACATTGAACGACTCACTGAAGGTTTCCTAATAGATGGTACACCAACGTCAATAGGAACCTTCTCGAGTAGAGCGAGCATAGTGCTCCTTCGACTTGAGATACCACAGTGGGATATATGAGTTCTCCTCCACACTTTGATGGCAGTCACGTCAACGATCTATTCATGATCAGACCTCCGTCTGTTCGTTGGGTGTGGACTGATGCTTATGATATCCAGTGCGTATCAAGATAGGATCCGTCAGTCCTGTGTACAGGGCATAGGCATCCTCACGTGTTTATGATCTAGTCAATCCATGGCCGTGGTATAACGTCGGAAATCAGTTCTGAGTGTTATTTCGAGATCATAAATTGAAAGTCGACTGTATTATACCGAACGGATTTGACGTTCTCATCTATATCCCAGGTATAATACGAATAGCATGTGACAGAGGGATTATACGTATGCAGTGACCTCGGCTTGTATAGTTTATCGAGATTATCTGTGGTCGTCATAATCCATGAGTGGGTGGATTATGGACATGAAATTAGATTTCGTGACGGATAAACCTAAACTTAGATAGTCCCACAATATGAAGTGTACTCGTTGAGCACTTGGGCAACTCGATATGAATAAAATGGATTATTTATAATACTTCACTGGATTAAATGAGTTAATTCGGATCGTTTAATCGGTTAAACGAAAACACATGCATTTAGAGATTTTGGTCATTTAATAATTATTGTGTATTTGTATTTGATACATAATACGATTAGATACACATTAATTATTTGTCAAATAAGATTTTGACACATGCCATATTTATATATATGTATTTCTTATTTAATGTAAGTAAAAAATACATATATGATTGTTATTTAATTATCTAGTTATTTAATTATTTAAATAATTAAATAATTAATTTTTTCAAACTTTATCCAATTATCATTATGAATATGATACATGGTGATAAATAATTGGATTACATGGCATGTATTTATTAAAGGAAAATGTGTGACATTTTAATTGGCTTTTTAAAAGCTTGTATTTGACTTTAATTTGATTAAATAAGCCAAAATGACCAAAATACCCCCTTTACATATCAATTTCGTTTTTTGTTTCTTTTAAAAAGGGAAAATTATTTTCTTCATCTTTATCACTTCTTCCATGACCAAATGAGAGAGAAATAAAAGCCCTAGGATTTGCTTCAACAAATCCATGAAGAAAAGGATGAAAAATCAAGGAAAAAGCTTAGGATTGAAGAGAATTAAAGGTAATTCTTTATACCCAAGCTTAGTAAATTTGATTTCTTATTCCTTGATGATCTAGAAAGGTTTTAGGGTTCCTTTAAATCTGAAAAATTAGGGCTTTAGGTTGTGGATGAAGTATTGGAGGCTTGTGATGCATGTGTGAAGTGTATTGGAATTAATTAATGTAATTATATTCCAATTTGTTTGAATTATTGTTGGACAATGTTGTTGCCATTCTAGAGTTATTGATCCACTCTAAGATAGCCTAGAATTGTTCTTGGTTGCTTCATGTGGTGGGACTTTGATTGGTGTTTGATTAATTAGATTAATCTTGAAAGAATTGGATTTAAAGCATGAAAAATGAGAATTTTTGGTCTGTAGATCAGATCTGTCCAAACTGGAAATAATGTGATGATTTTGATGTCATATGAATGTAATGGATTTGTTTTGGGAGTTGGCACAATTTCCGGAAAGTGTTTCGGAGTTGAAATAAGCAAAAACGGCCAAAAACGGCGTTACCGGGTGGATTTTGAGCCAACCGGGTGACGGCTGTGAAAAAAGTGATTCCGTCACTGTTTGGGCAGACCATGAACTGCCTCGACACTATTGGATCTGACCTGGGCAGTTTCCATAAGTGTCGGGTAGTCGGTTCGGTCAAAAAATGTGTTTTAGGCAATTTTGAGGAAAAACAGTTTTCATAAAAGTTTCGCGAGTTTTCAACTATATTTATGTTAATATATGATATTAAATAAATTGGTTTAGGTAATAAATGAATAAATTATTCATATTAGATATTGAATAATTTATTCGGTATTTTTGAAAAAGTTTTAAAATACGATATCGCTCGGACCCGCGCTTCCGCTGCTTCCAATGCCCAAAACCCCAACACTTCTCTCATCTCTTTCTTCTCTCTCTCGCCCAAATGGGCTGCTTCATCTTCTGTCTTCAGGTTTTTCCGTGGAAATGGAGGAGAAGCAAGTGATTTTTGTGGCAAAAATCAAGGTGCTAGCACACATAGAGTTATCCTAAGGTGATAGGGAAGTAATTTCGTGAGCTTGGAATCCTTTTTGTAAGCTTGGAGCTTGAAGACTTCAATGGAGGACCATGGCCGAATTTGAGGACAAGAAGACTGCTCACTGCCGATACAACAAGCAGCAAACCAGTGAGTTTACCGAGCCTTGGAGGAGGGAAGAACGTTTTGTTCTTCGTAGCATCCAATCCGTTCATTGTGAGTATGATTCTGCCATTCTCCTTTGCGTATTCACATGTGTTTTATGATTATTAATGATCCTTGGGACTTAATAGAAACCCAACACATTGTAGGGGTTTTAGGGGCAGAATCCGGTAACGCAACGGAAGCGGCGGAAGATCGTATCTTCCGATTTCAAAACTTTTTCTCGGATTAATTAAATAAACATATTTATTTAATATTTCAATAATCAAATTATGAAATAAAATTCAATAAATCATATTTAGGTGAATTTACCGAATTGCCCTTACTTTGGTATTTTGTCCATTTTAGTCCGAAATTGATCTAATCAATTTTGAATGATTCTAAATCATTTCTAAGATGAACTTAGCATGTTTAAAACATCAAAACACCAAAAGCACCAAAAATCCCATTTTCTTCATCAAGGCCGAATGCACCTCCAAGGTGTGCCTTTTGTGCACTTTGTCATTTCATGCTTCAAAACACATCAAGATGTAATCCAATGAACATGATACTTTATATGCATCATATAAACATCCAAATACACAACATATATGAAAATCCCCAAATTTGGAATTGGTCATGAACCCTAATTTTTCAATTTCTTCAAATTGGACAAATTAGACCAAATTGGTTAAATCCAATACTTCAATCATATTTCTTCCATCCAATTAAAGTCTCAACACAATGAAACAACTCAAGATCAAATCTAGGTCATCTAAGAGTGGTTCAACAACTCTAGATTAGCAACAAGGTTTCCAAAACCACAAAAGAACACTTATTACTACAATAGCCATAAGCTTCCTTCATCATACATGCTCTACACTTTCACCAAACTTTTATCCATCAAAAAAACACAAAGAATAAAGAATAGAAAAACTCAAGAACATCACAGATGTTGCCCACAACAAGAGGAACAAATTACTCTCTAATGGAAGGTTGGAAATACTTACTATTTTCCAAGCTTTTCTTGATTTTTCCTTTCTTTTCTCTCTAGCATCCTTTGCTTCCTTTAATGGAGTTTTGGGTAAAATTTATTAGGTTATCAAATGAAAATGAAATGAAAACAATATATACTTATGGTAAAAATTGCCCTTGGCCGAATTCACCTAGCATATATTTAACAAATTTCATTTCAATTTCATTTAACTAAAGTTTGATCAACTTGATTAAATATCTAAAAACACTTTATAAGAATATAAAACTTGGTCAACAAAGGCAACCAAGAAAATATAACTCTTGTATTTCTAAGGTCTTTGGCCGAATTAAAGGAAAAATAAGGAAAAAGACATTTTCATTTTTCAAACAATTTGAACAAATATCTTAAGAAGTCAAAATCAATTTGACAACCTTTTCCTTTAATGTATAAGTCAACAATGCAACTTTAATCACTTCCTAACTTATCATTTGGGTGATATTTATATTTTAATTATATTAATCATTTAACAATTAAATAATTAAATAATTAAATAAATACAAATATATCAAATATATGTATTATATTTACTTAAATATCTCAAATACATATATTGATGATATATGTCCTATACCTTTATTTGACTATTTATTAATGTGTATTTAATAATATCATATATTAAATACAAATACACATTAATTAGGAAATGACGGTTCGGCCCGTTCGCATGTATTTTTCGTTTAACGATTAAACGATTTATAAATAATCATCATTATTCATAAATGTTGCTCTAGTGCTCTACGAGTATGTTTCATTATTGAGACTCTCTAGATTCAGGTATATCCGTCACGAAATCCAATTTCATGTGCATAATCTATCCACCCGTAGATTATGACGATCACGGGTAAACTAGCTGAATCATACAGGTCGAGGTCATTGCATACGTATAATCTCTCCGTCACAGGTATCCAGATAATCCCAGAGATATAGATGTAAACGTCAAATCTCTATAGGTATTATCTCGTCGACGTATCAATTAACAATCTTTAAATAACAATCGAAACTTACTTCCGATGTATACTGTGGCCACAGATTTAACAGACTGCTAATTATATATGGACTACCTATGCTCTGTACACAGAACTGACGGATCCTATCTTGACACACACAGGATATCCTGAGGATCTATCCACACCCAACGAACAGGCGGAGGTCTGATCTAAATAGATCGGTGACGTGACTGCCATCTAAGTGTGGAGGATGTCTCATACATCCACAGTGGTGTCTCAAGTCGAAGGACCACTATGCTACTCAACCCGAGAAGATTCTTATTGCGTTGATGTACCATCCATTAAGAATCTTCGGTGAGCCGTTCAGTGTTTATATCCACTATAAACATTTACACGTCTATACGAGTCTCCATAGACTCATGGTTCATTGGGATAAACCATCGGACCAAGTCTCGATATACGACATGTACTGGTCTCAACGGATTTGACTAACCGACCCGTATTAGCAAATCTTGACCAGGAACTATGTTTGATAATAATCATATAGCAGTGACACTTCCCAATGTCAATTACAAACTAACTTTGTAATTGTGTACTGCATTATATATATCGGGCCTTTGTCTAATATATACATATCACTAAACCATATTTAGTTTCAATCTAATCGTAATCAGATCGAATATGTATATAAGAACAAGAGGTGCAACCATAAATAAGTAATATTATGGAATAAGGGGATGTTCGTATTCATGAATCAGACATAAATACGGCCCGGATTGGCGCTCTGAGCACCAACCCCAACAATTTCTCCCACTTGCTCTAGTGCCAATCCACGGTATCATATACACGTCTCAATGTGCATCGTATGCACATGGTCCTCAAAAGCTCACCCAGTACTTAAGAGGTAGGCAACAAAAACAAGTCCGCTATGACATATTGAGTTTGTCAAACAAACTCCATCGTTTCCCATAGTCAGCATCATTCATATTTTAGAATCTAGATTATACATTAATATGACTCTGATGCTACATCAGTATTGTGCTACAGCTACTGAGTTGTCCAAGTATTTAAGGATCAAATCCAAAATACTATGAAGACAACCGCAAGCACAATAACAATTCAAAACTTTTATTTTATAAGGTCACTATGCAACTTCATAAGTCAATACTTTATAAGTTACATTTAATTCCACTAAAAGTAGAATCTTTCGTGACACTCCTACTGCATCTTTTCTGACTATTTATAACTTAGACTGTCTAACGTCATAATTAGTCTCAAAACTAATATGACCCTAATGGTTGCAGACTATATTCTCCATGAATTAGAAACTCGTACTTAATATCTCAAAGATCACAAAGAACGTGTTTCAAGATCCATCATATGGTCTATAGGATGTCAAAATAACTCGTAACAATTACGATTAAATCGACATCGATAATCGCACATAATAAAGTATTCACTATGTCATCATCAAATGATACATAATATTGTTTAGACATTCTAATCAATATCTCTTTCGAAAAAAGAATCATCCTTTACGAAAGATGAATACTATGTATAAGACACACAATAACTGTCGAACAGTTATACTAACTGTCATACAGATAGCCTTGTTATGTCCTTCATTAGATCATATCTAATGTACGACTAATAGGAGTAACTCACAAGTCTCTTGGTTTTATATCTTATATAAAACTTTATATCGTATATAACAGAGACTACTCCCACTGTTTTCACGGAGTAAAGAAAACTTAGGTAAATCTTTTACCTCACAAACATCTCATTATTACTATAATAATGACAATGTCGTTAGGATATATAAAACTAGAAAGTAATTTGTACGCTCCCACTAACCCTTTTATCACATATGTATTCTATATACTTTGACAAGATCAGACAATTTGACGATATCAAAAATATAGAACACTTATTTCTGGAAGACTTATCCGAGTCTACAATAGGCTCTGTAAGCTAGCACACTAAACTGCGATCTCAACAGAACACAAACTCTGGGGCCATTTCAGAATGAACTCTTCAAATAAGGAAATCACAACTGATCTCTTATCTGAATAAGTCATCCAAAAACGCCACTTTGCATTCTTTAGCTAAAATATATAGTTTAATATCAACATTAACCAATATATCTTTAATTGTTCAATTAGCGTGACTAGAGATAAGTTTTCTCAGAATCTACAATAGATTGTTGAGTATAACTTTTCTCACTGTCATATTGTAAAGGTCAAACCTTTAATAAGCTCACATTGCTTTCGCTGCGCAAACAATTAGCACATATCATGAACTAATTCATAATGAAAGCGTAATCAAGTTCAAAACTTGATCGTAGTAAGCTATGAACAATCTTAGATCTATGGTTCAATGGTGAACTTCCAGAATCGATATCAAATATCGCTTCCATTATAAGTTATAGGATAATTTTTCTTCAGTAAGAAAACAACGGAACCATTAAGTATCAAATACTCGTGAATGATTCTGTTATCCTATTAAACTTGTACGGAAGATGTATAAGGGTTGTTTCATCTTATTAATTACATAGTTCCATTTATAATTTATCATTCTCACATTTGACTTCAATAAGTCAAGTCTTTTCTATAATAGTTAACATCTGATGTTACACACCAAGAAATAAAACGATTTTATTGCTTAGAATCGTAGGAAAGATATTTTATTAAATAGAATACAATATTCTATTAAACAGAATAAACGATAAACTTTTACTTATACCTCCGAGGTGTAAGTAATTTCCATTATAAAGAACAAGTGACTATCCAATAGTCGCAAGTTCCAATATCAAATATCAAAATAATCGTTAACCAATATTTCAAATAACTAGACGGGAGATCAGGTATCCAATACCTATAGTTGTAGTATTGTGAAAATCGATATTTTCTATACACAAATATACGCATCTCCTTTCTTTAGCTTACTATTTGCATTCAACTATTCACAACAATTGTAAATAACTGATTAGCAAATTATGTTAGACACATTACCTCTAAAGGTAATTAAAGCTTAGAAACGTCATTACTAGATAAACAAATACCTAATAGGGCTTTCTTAATGCCAGTCAAGAATCTCGAGACATGAACTAATTCATGTCAATTCTTACTGCATAAGAAACTATTGTCTCTAAAGTATTATATCCTAAAGGGGATATCTATCTAGATTATCTATCATGACTTAGAAACTAAGTCATTAACCATCTTTATTTTTCAAGAAAATCGGAACAACCGTTCCCGATGGTTTAGACTAATCTAATAATATCCTAGTCTATTAGTATATAGAACCTATTCTAGAAAAAACTGCAACCAAGAGTCTAGTCAGATAACATATCAAAATATGTGTGCAGTAAATAAAAGTTTAATTCTATCTACTATAGAATAAGGAAACAAACAAGCGGCAATTTCCATAATAACATACACTGCCTAAGTTATGGAATATTTTAAACTTAGCAGTGCTTCCCACTATTTTTACGTAATGCCGTAATCCCCAACGGAAAGACGAGAATTCAATAATTAAATCGAATTCCATAATGGGAAGAGGACCCCATGAATATATTTCGACTCACAGCAGAGGCACGGTCTCACCTACGTATATTCACAGGTAGACAACTAATTGTCAATCACTCACTAGTGACTCCGAGGTTCCGGTCCTGGTCTTTTCTCGTTGTCGCTGCGAAGGCAGGCCCACAAGGAGACGTACCAAGGTTAAACTTGTCAATGATAAACTCAAGTTACTTGCGTAACCCTGACAGCTAGGGCACGTTCAGGATTCCGTTTTCGCTTGAATTTATGTAGTATCTAATATACATTCGGCATAAATAAATTTCTATCAGCTACACCCTCATAGCAGAGGCACAGTCTCGGATGTAGTCAACGAAAAGATATTTATAAACCGTATTGACAAGACGGACCAAGAAACAAGTATTCCAAATACTAGTTACTTTAAAACCTTATTAAGTGGGGATATTACTTTAAGTGTCATACACCCTAAATCTAATCAAATTAGATTATAACATGCATGTATAAAGTCAAGAAAACATGATTAAATATTGAATAAAACAAGCTAATCATTTTATGGAGGCCTAGAATCAAACTCGCTCTGATACCATTTTGTAGGGGTTTTAGGGGCAGAATCCGGTAACGCAGCGGAAGCGGCGGAAGATCGTATCTTCCGATTTCAAAACTTTTTCTCGGATTAATTAAATAAACATATTTATTTAATATTCCAATAATCAAATTATGAAATAAAATTCAATAAATCATATTTAGGTGAATTTACCGAATTGCCCTTACTTTGGTATTTTGTCCATTTTAGTCCGAAATTGATCTAATCAATTTTGAATGATTCTAAATCATTTCTAAGATGAACTTAGCATGTTTAAAACATCAAAACACCAAAAGCACCAAAAATCTCATTTTCTTCAATCAAGGCCGAATGCACCTCCAAGGTGTGCCTTTGTGCACTTTATCATTTCATGCTTCAAAACACATCAAGATGTAATCCAATGAACATGAAACTTTATATGCATCATATACACATCCAAATACACAACATATATGAAAATCCCCAAATTTGGAATTGTTCATGAACCCTAATTTTTCAATTTCTTCCAAATTGGTTAAATCCAACTTCAATCATGTTTCTTCCATCCAATCAAAGTCTCAACACAATGAAACAACTCAAGATAAAATCTAGGTCATCTAAGTGTGGGTCAAAAACTCTAGATTAGCAACAAGGTTTCCAAAACCACAAAAGAACACTTATTACTACAATAGCCATAAGCTTCCTTCATCATACATGCTCTACACTTTCACCAAACCTTTATCCATCAAAAACACAAAGAATAAAGAATAGAAAAACTCAAGAACATCACAAGATGTTGCCCACAACAAGAGGAACAAATTACTCTCTGATGGAAGGTTGGAAATACTTACTATTTTCCAAGCTTTTCTTGATTTTTCCTTTCTTTTCTCTCTAGCATCCTTTGCTTCCTTTAATGGAGTTTTGGGTAAAATGTATTAGGTTTCAATGAAAATGAAATGAAATCAATATATACTTGTGGTAAAAATTGCCCTTGGCCGAATTCACCTAGCATATATTTAACAAATTTCATTTCAATTTCATTTAACTAAAGTTTGATCAACTTGATTAAATATCTAAAAACACTTTATTAGATATTTAAAAATTGGTCAACAAAGGCAACCAAGAAAATATAACTCTTGTATTTCTAAGGTCCTTGGCCGAATTTAAAAGGAAAAATTAGGAAAAAGACATTTTCATTTTTCAAACAATTTGAACAAATATCTTAAGAAGTCAAAATCAATTTGACAACATTTTCCTTTAATGTATAAGTCAACAATTGCAACTTATAATCACTTCCTAACTTTATCATTTGGTGATATATTTATATTTTAATTATATTAATCATTTAACAATTAAATAATTAAATAATTAATTAAATACAAATATATCAAATATATGTATTATATTTACTTTAAATATCTCAAATACATATATTGATGATATATGTCAAATACCTTTATTTGACTATTTATTAATATGTATTTAATAATATCATATATTAAATACAAATACACATTAATTAGGAAATGACGGTTCGGCCCGTTCGCATGTATTTTTCGTTTAACGATTAAACGATTTATAAATAATCATCATTATTCATAAATGTTGCTCTAGTGCTCTACGAATATGTTTCATTATTGAGACTCTCTAGATTCAGGTATATCCGTCACGAAATCCAATTTCATGTGCATAATCTATCCACCCGTAGATTATGACGATCACGGATAAACTAGCTGAATCATACAGGTCGAGGTCATTGCATACGTATAATCTCTCCGTCACAGGTATCCAGATAATCCCAGAGATATAGATGTAAACGTCAAATCTCTATAGGTATTATCTCGTCGACGTATCAATTAACAATCTTTAAATAACAATCGAACTTACTTCCGATGTATACTGTGGCCACAGATTTAACAGACTGCTAATTATATATGGACTACCTATGCTCTGTACACAGAACTGACGGATCCTATCTTGACACACACAGGATATCCTGAGGATCTATCCACACCCAACGAACAGGCGGAGGTCTGATCTAAATAGATCGGTGACGTGACTGCCATCTAAGTGTGGAGGATGTCTCATACATCCACAGTGGTGTCTCAAGTCGAAGGACCACTATGCTACTCAACCCGAGAAGATTCTTATTGACGTTGATGTACCATCCATTAAGAATCTTCGGTGAGCCGTTCAGTGTTTATCCACTATAAACATTTACACGTCTATACGAGTCTCCATAGACTCATGGTTCATTGGGATAAACCATCGGACCAAGTCTCGATATACGACATGTACTGGTCTCAACGGATTTGACTAACCGACCCGTATTAGCAAATCTTGACCAGGAACTATGTTTGATAATAATCATATAGCAGTGACACTTCCCAATGTCAATTACAAACTAACTTTGTAACTGTGTACTGCATTATATTTATCGGGTCTTTGTCTAATATATACATATCACTAAACCATATTTAGTTTCAATCTAATCGTAATCAGATCGAATATGTATATAAGAACAAGAGGTGCAACCATAAATAAGTAATATTATGGATAAAGGGATGTTCGTATTCATGAATTAGACATAAATACGGCCCGGATTGGCGCTCTGAGCACCAACCCCAACAATTTCTCCCCACTTGCTCTAGTGCCAATCCACGGTATCATATACACGTCTCAATGTGCATCGTATGCACATGGTCCTCAAAAGCTCACCCAGTACTTAAGAGGTAGGCAACAAAAACAAGTCCGCTATGACATATTGAGTTTGTCAAACAAACTCCATCGTTTCCCATAGTCAGCATCATTCATATTTTGTAGAATCTAGATTATACATTAATATGACTCTGATGCTACATCAGTATTGTGCTACAGCTACTGAGTTGTCCAAGTATTTATATGATCAAATCCAAAATACTATGAAGACAACAGCAAGCACAATAACAATTCAAAACTTCTATTTTATAAGGTCACTATGCAACTTCATAAGTCAATACTTTATAAGTTCCATTTAATTCCACTATAAAAGTAGAATCTTTCGTGACACTCCCACTGCATCTTTTCTGACTATTTATAACGTAGACTGTCTAACGTTATAATTAGTCTCAAAACTAATATGACCCTAATGGTTGCAGACTATATTCTCCATGAATTAGAAACTCGTTCTTAATATCTCAAAGATCACAAAGAACGTGTTTCAAGATCCATCATATGGTCTATAGGATGTCAAAATAACTCGTAACAATTACGATTAAATCGACATCGATAATCGCACATAATAAAGTATTCACTATGTCATCATCAAATGATACATAAGTTGTTTAGACATTCTAATCAATATCTCTTTCGAAAAAAGGAATCATCCTTTACGAAAGATGAATACTATGTATAAGACACACAATAACTGTCGAACAGTTATACTAACTGTCATACAGATAGCCTTGTTATGTCCTTCATTAGATCATATCTAATGTACGGCTAATAGGAGTAACTCACAAGTCTCTTGGTTTTATATCTTATATAAAACTTTATATCGTATATAACAGAGACTACTCCCACTATTTTCACGGAGTAAAGAAGACTTAGGTAAATCTTTTACCTCACAAACATCTCATTATTACTATAATAATGACAATGTCGTTAGGATATATAAAACTAGAAAGTAATTTGTACGCTCCCACTAACCCTTTTATCACATATGTATCTATATACTTTGACAAGATCAGACAATTTGACGATATCAAAAATATAGAACACATATTTCTGGAAGACTTATCCGAGTCTACAATAGGCTCTTGTAAGCTAGCACACTAAACTGCGATCTCAACAGAACACAAACTCTAGGGCCATTTCAGAATGAACTCTTCAAATAAGGAAATCACAACTGATCTCTTATCTGAATAAGTCATCCAAAAACGCCACTTTGCATTCTTTAGAGCTAAAATATACAGTTTAATATCAACATTAACCAATATATCTTTAATTGTTCAATTAGCGTGACTAGAGATAAGTTTTCTCAGAATCTACAATAGATTGCTGAGTATAACTTTTCTCACTGTCATACTGTAAAGGTCAAACCTTTAATAAGCTCACATTGCTTTCGCTGCGCAAACAATTAGCACATATCATGAACTAATTCATAATGAAAGCGTAATCAAGTTCAAAACTTGATCGTAGTAAGCTATGAACAATCTTAGATCTATGGTTCAATGGTGAACTTCCAGAATCGATATCAAATATCGCTTCCATTATAAGTTATAGGATAATTTTTCTTCAGTAAGAAAACAACGGAACCATTAAGTATCAAATACTCGTGAATGATTCTGTTATCCTATTAAACTTGTACGTAAGATGTATAAGGGTTGTTTCATCTTATTAATTACATAGTTCCATTTATAATTTATCATTCTCACATTTGACTTCAATAAGTCAAGTCTTTTCTACAATAGTTAACATCTGATGTTGTATACACCAAGTAATAAAACGATTTTATTGCTTAGAATCGTAGGAAAGATATTTTATTAAATAGAATACAATATTCTATTAAACAGAATAAACGATAAACTTTTACTTATACCTCCGAGGTGTAAGTAATTTCCATTATATAACTATTATATAAAAAGAAAGATTGAAATCTCAAACTTTTCAAGATTCAAATTTTCTACCTACACTATACATATATATGCAACTGTAGAAAATAATGGAACATTAATTAAAGAGATGAATTAGTGTTACTGGAGCATAACCCCAAGAGTATTGAAACTAATTCGGTAACATTCAATATCAAACGAATCAAATCATATAAGATTCAATTGCTCCCACTACTCAATTCCATCAAGATGGAATCATGGAAGAATAATATTGAATATGAATCATATTCACTAAATAACCTTAGAACTAATTGCTTTAAATTCATATGTTTGATCGTATCAAAGATCTTTGAACAGTTCAAAGACATGTTATGAATTTTGAGGATAGAATTCTCTAAATCCTTTAGATTGAATATATTTGAACAAGTAAAAATGTTCAATCTACGTTTCATCAGAACGGATTGAAAGTACTTGATACTTTCAAGACTTTCAATATGTGTTCCTTCAGAAACACATAACTAAGTTATGACAATTCATCAACTAAGTTCCGAAGTAATAGAAAACTACTTTAAGCAATTATTATTCATTAAACTACATACATCCAATGTATCAGTTAAATAAATCTGGTGGTCAATGACAATCATTGATTAAACGAGATCTTAATCACTTTCCTGAATACATATTCATTAAATGGATAAGGATATGTGGTGTGATCTAGTATCAAACCATCATTCACCATACGGAATAAGCATCCAATGCTTAAGTGATTAAACCATAAAGCACCCGTTCTAAATTATTTACTTTACCGAATAATTTTTTCTTATGTTTATCTCTACGTTAATGACACTACTAGTTATTATAAAATATGTAACAATTGTTTATAAAGAACAAGTGACTATCGAATAGTCGCAAGTTCCAATATCAAATATCAAAACAATCGTTAACCAATATTTCAAATAACTAGACGGGACATCAGGTATCCAATACCTATAGTTGTAGTATTGTGAAAATCGATATTTTCTATACACAAATATACGCATCTCCTTTCTTTAGCTTTACTATTTGCATTCAACTATTCACAACAATTGTAAATAACTGATTAGAAAATTGTGTCAGACACATTACCTCTAAAGGTAATTAAAGCTTAGAAACGTCATTACTAGATAAACAAATACCTAATAGGGCTTTCTTAATGCCAGTCAAGAATCTCGAGACATGAACTAATTCATGTCAATTCTTACTGCATAAGAAACTATTGTCTCTAAAGTATTATATCCTAAAGGGGATATCTATCTAGATTATCTATCATTACTTAGAAACTAAGTCATTAACCATCTTTATTTTCAAGAAAATCGGAACAACCGTTCCCGATGGTTTAGACTAATCTAATAATATCCTAGTCTATTAGTATCTAGAACCTATTCTAGAAAAAACTGCAACCAAGAGTCTAGTCAGATAACATATCAAAATATGTGTGCAGTAAATAAAAGTTTAATTCTATCTACTATAGAATAAGGAAACAAACAAGCGGCAATTTCCATAATAACATACACTGCCTAAGTTATGGAATATTTTAAACTTAGCAGTGCTTCCCACTATTTTTACGTAATGCCATAATCCCCAACGGAAAGACGAGAATTCAATAATTAAATCGAATTCCATAATGGGAAGAGGACCCCAGGAAAATATTTCGATTCACAGCAGAGGCACGGTCTCGCCTACGTATATTCACAGGTAGACAACTAATTGTCAATCACTCACTAGTGACTCCGAGGTTCCGGTCCTGGTCGTTTCTCGTTGTCGCTGCGAAGGCAGGCCCACAAGGAGACGTACCAAGGTTAAACTTGTCAATGATAAACTCAAGTTACTTGCGTAACTCTGACAGCTAGGGCACGTTCAGGATTCCGCTTTCGCTTGAATTTATCTAGTATCTAATATACATTCGGCATAAATAAATTTCTATCAGCTACACCCTCACAGCAGAGGCACGGTCTCGGATGTAGTCAACGAAAAGATATTTATAAACCGTATTGACAAGACGGACCAAGAAACAAGTATTCCAAATACTAGTTACTTTAAAACCTTATTAAGTGGGGATATTACTTTAAGTGTCATACACCCTAAATCTAATCAAATTAGATTATAACATGCATGTATAAAGTCAAGAAAACATGATTAAACATTGAATAAAACAAGCTAATCATTTAATGGAGGCCTAGAATCAAACTCGCTCTGATACCATTTTGTAGGGGTTTTAGGGGCAGAATCCGGTAACGCAGCGGAAGCGGCGGAAGATCGTATCTTCCGATTTCAAAAGTTTTTCTCGGATTAATTAAATAAACATATTTATTTAATATTCCAATAATCAAATTATGAAATAAAATTCAATAAATCATATTTAGGTGAATTTACCGAATTGCCCTTACTTGGTATTTTGTCCATTTTAGTCCGAAATTGATCTAATCAATTTTGAATGATTCTAAATCATTTCTAAGATGAACTTAGCATGTTTAAAACATCAAAACACCAAAAGCACCAAAAATCCCATTTTCTTCATCAAGGCCGAATGCACCTCCAATATGTGCCTTTTGTGCACTTTGTCATTTCATGCTTCAAAACACATCAAGATGTAATCCAATGAACATGAAACTTTATATGCATCATATACACATCCAAATACACAACATATATGAAAATCCCCAAATTTGGAATTGGTCATGAACCCTAATTTTTCAATTTCTTCAAATTGGACAAATTAGACCAAATTGGTTAAATCCATACTTCAATCATGTTTCTTCCATCCAATCAAAGTCTCAACACAATGAAACAACTCAAGATCAAATCTAGGTCATCTAAGAGTGGGTCAAAAACTCTAGATTAGCAACAAGGTTTCCAAAACCACAAAAGAACACTTATTACTACAATAGCCATAAGCTTCCTTCATCATACATGCCTACACTTTCACCAAACTTTTATCCATCAAAAAACACAAAGAATAAAGAATAGAAAAACTCAAGAACATCACAAGATGTTGCCCACAACAAGAGGAAATTACTTCTACTCTCTAATGGAAGGTTGGAAATACTTACTATTTTCCAAGCTTTTCTTGATTTTTCCTTTCTTTTCTCTCTAGCATCCTTTGCTTCCTTTAATGGAATTATGGGTAAAATATATTAGGTTATCAAATGAAAATGAAATGAAAACAATATATACTTGTGGTAAAAATTGCCCTTGGCCGAATTCACCTAGCATATATTTAACAAATTTCATTTCAATTTCATTTAACTAAAGTTTGATCAACTTGATTAAATATCTAAAAATACTTTTTTAGATATTTAAAACTTGGTCAACAAAGGCAACCAAGAAAATATAACTCTTGTATTTCTAAGGTCCTTGGCCGAATTTAAAGGAAAAATTAGGAAAAAGACATTTTCATTTTTCAAACAATTTGAACAAATATCTTAAGAAGTCAAAATCAATTTGACAACCTTTTCCTTTAATGTATAAGTCAACAATTGCAACTTATAATCACTTCCTAACTTTATCATTTGGTGATATATTTATATTTTAATTATATTAATCATTTAACAATTAAATAATTAAATAATTAATTAAATACAAATATATCAATATATGTATTATATTTACTTTAAATATCTCAAATACATATATTGATGATATATGTCAAATACCTTTATTTGACTATTTATTAATGTGTATTTAATAATATCATATATTAAATACAAATACACATTAATTAGGAAATGACGGTTCGGCCCGTTCGCATGTATTTTTCGTTTAACGATTAAACGATTTATAAATAATCATCATTATTCATAAATGTTGCTCTAGTGCTCTACGAGTATGTTTCATTATTGAGACTCTCTAGATTCAGGTATATCCGTCACGAAATCCAATTTCATGTGCATAATCTATCCACCCGTAGATTATGACGATCACGGATAAACTAGCTGAATCATACAGGTCGAGGTCATTGCATACGTATAATCTCTCCGTCACAGGTATCCAGATAATCCCAGAGATATAGATGTAAACGTCAAATCTCTATAGGTATTATCTCTTCGACGTATCAATTAACAATCTTTAACTAAAAATCAGAACTTACTTCCGATGTATACTGTGGCCACAGATTTAACAGACTGCTAATTATATATGGACTACCTATGCTCTGTACACAGAACTGACGGATCCTATCTTGACACACACAGGATATCCTGAGGATCGATCAACACCCAACGAACAGGCGGAGGTCTGATCTAAATAGATCGGTGACGTGACTGCCATCTAAGTGTGGAGGATGTCTCATACATCCACAGTGGTGTCTCAAGTCGAAGGACCACTATGCTACTCAACCCGAGAAGATTCTTATTGACGTTGATGTACCATCCATTAAGAATCTTCGGTGAGCCGTTCAGTGTTTATCCACTATAAACATTTACACGTCTATACGAGTCTCCATAGACTCATGGTTCATTGGGATAAACCATCGGACCAAGTCTCGATATACGACATGTACTGGTCTCAACGGATTTGACTAACCGACCCGTGTTAGCAAATCTTGACCAGGAACTATGTTTGATAATAATCATATAGCAGTGACACTTCCCAATGTCAATTACAAACTAACTTTGTAACTGTGTACTGCATTATATATTATCGGGCCTTTGTCTAATATATACATATCACTAAACCATATTTAGTTTCAATCTAATCGTAATCAGATCGAATATGTATATAAGAACAAGAGGTGCAACCATAAATAAGTAATATTATGGAATAAGGGGATGTTCGTATTCATGAATCAGACATAAATACGACCCGGATTGGCGCTCTGAGCATCAACCCCAACACACATAGGTATGTACACCAATATTCCATAATGCTTGTAACTCATCGATCAATGGTCTCAAGTAAATATTCATATCTTCATCAGGGGAACGTGGACCAGAGATAAGCAATGACATAAACATGAACGAATCCTTCATACATTTCCATGGAGGTAAGTTATATGGAATAACAATAACGGGCCACATGCTATAAGAGTTGTACATATTCCCAAATGGGTTAAAACCATCAGAGGCAATACCTAACCTGACATTACGGGGGTCCTCAGCGAAACGGGGGTACATGTCATCAAATTCCTTCCACTCGGTTCCATCCGCAGGATGTCTAAGTATGCCCTCCGCACCGATCCTCTTTTCATGATGCCACATCATGTCAGTCGCTGTGTGTCGTGACATGAACAATCTCTGCAGCCTGGGCGTTAAAGGGAAATATCGCAATATCTTTTGAGGCACTTTCTTCCCCATACCACGAACTTTGTACCGACTTTCACCACATATCGGACAATATTCAAGTGATTCATACTCGGCATGAAATAATACACAATCATACCTACAAGCATGAATAGATTCATACCCCATTCCCAGATCACGCAACATTTTCTTTGCCTCGTAGTACGACTTAGGCAATTCGCTTCCAACCGGTAACATTTGGCCCAGTAACTCTAGCATCATATCAATACTTTTGTTGGTCATTCTGTTGATCACTTTAATGTGTAATAATTTCACAACGAAATTCAAGATCGACATTCCAGCACCTTCAAATGGAATTTTTTTTGCCTCATCAAGTAGTTCACTAAATAAATTTTGATCATTTCCACTTAACACTGACATGTCACCACTGACACTATGACCAAGTTGTGGACCTTGTAAGTCATGCAAAACATCAGTTATCTCATCGTTTGCAGGTTGATTGTAACTACTGTTCCCTTCGCAGGAGTCAATAAACCGTGACTGAGAATGATACTGCTCACCGTGATAAATCCACGTACGGTAAGTTGGTGATATTCCTGGCATGTATAAATGATTATGAACTTCATCTAACCGTTTCCTTTTCCTATTCAAACAATTTGTACATGGAAACCGAACACGACCTTCTGCATCAATATGTTGCTTTGCGACTTCCATGAACTCATACACTCCATTACGATATTCAACACTCAATCTATCCAGCGAGCATATCCAATTTCTATCCATTTCAGCGAAATACCTAAATATAATAATATAATTATTACATATCATATTACACTCATCAACATTACTAATTCATTAATTATTTTTTTAAGCATATATATATATATATATATATATATATATATATATTTAGTTGATAAAGTAAATAGTTTACAGAAAAATTCTATTTAGTTAATTAATTAACTTAATCTACATATATGAACCATCAACCACTAACAAAAAGTATATAATAAATATAATCATAAAAATTGAAAGATAATAAAGAAATATAAAAGAAGATTTACCTTATGGAAAATTGATTACAATTTTATTGAAAATTTGTAGGAGAGTTGTGAGGTTGCAGAGGACAGATTCTGAGATTTCAGAGGATGAAAATGAAGAGAATGGGAGAAAAAACAGAGGGGGAGAAGGGTTGGTGGCATTCTGCATTTTAATCTATATTTAGCGTCGAAAGATTTAATTTGACGCTAATTGTTGTTTTTTTAGCGTCGAAATAGGTTATTCGACGCTAAATATTAAAGGATTGTCGGTGGAATCTTCATAAACTTTTAGCGACGCTACTTAGTCGACGCTAAATGTCTAGTTTTTGGCGTCGACTTATATTTTTAACGCTAAAAGTATAACATTTAGCGCCAAAAATTATTGGAATAGTAAAATAATTTAGCGTCGAATATTTTTTTCGTCGCTAAAATCTTGATATTTGGCGTCGAATATTAATTACGACGCTAAAAGTGATTTTAGCGTCGAAAGTTATTTTGACGCTAAATTGTTGGACGCTAAAAGCCATATTCCGATATACGGCATGTACCAGTCTCCCGGGTTTACTTTCGGACCAAGAATTTAAACCTTGACCAGGAACAGTTTAAGAATAATATTGTTACAACGTTTCTCAATGTCAATGCAATTTTTTTTGCAATTATGTTATAACTTAATCATTCCTAGGTCAAACACGTCATTACCATTTCTAAGATAATATATTGACGAAACTATAAATTTAATTCATAATAAAATATTATTCATACACGTATGTACAAAGAAATACATGAGAAATCGGCACGCCGAGTACCAACTCCAACATTATGTAGTAGCATTACACGGCTCATGATATATCTATAATAGTTGTCTATTATCTAGATAACTAAACATATAACATGTATATAGAGAATTATAATATGATTGGTGTTGATAGTGATTTTCTGACCCTAGAAAAGCCGAAGTATGAAGAAAGGGTATATAGAGGATTTCCACTTCCTGAATAAAGGGCTCAGGCCCAAGAGGCATAGGCACCCGGCCCGATGAGAAGATCAGAATTAGTTTGCACTTAATGTCCGACCCGAGGTGGAAATATGTTCAGGGAAAATGAGAAAAATGAAGGTCTCAGCACCGACCTGACATGGTGGGATAGATCGATCATTTCAATTTGCAGTCGATCATCTCAATTTCCCGACCCGAGGAGGTAGATCGGGTAATGATATTAAGTTCGTTCAGATGACGTAAGCTTTACATGGAAATTTATGTCCACCAAAAGGGGTGATGTGACATGAGTTGGTCACTAGTTTACCCTCTTCCATACGCTATCACATACGAACAATTGGGATACAGGCTGGCATATGGACTAGATGTGGAGCAGTTGCCAAAAGTAGGTAACATATAGGATTATGACTTGTTGTGGAACCGTAACCGAACCGGTTCATTTTTTTTTAAATAATTTTAAAAATTAGAAAATAATTTTAAAAAAAATTTGTAATTGGATATTATTATCAAATAAATATAATAAAAAAATATTTATTTAAATTTTATTATATTAAATTAAAAACTTAAATTAAAAATAAAATAAAGAGATTGAACTTAAAAAATTATTTATTTGAACATAAATATTATTACAATAATATTGGAACCGAACGATTCGAACGATTCAATTATGGTGGGAACTCTAATCGAACCGTCTGAAACCGGTTCCGGTTCCGATTTCGGTTCCCGAATAGGAAATGTAAAGAACTTGAACCCGACAGTTCCTTCCGGTTCGGTTCCAAACCAGAACCATAGCCGGATCTATTTCCACTTAATAAAAGTATAAAAATAAACATATTTGAAATATCTAGTAGAAAATTGAATGATTTCAAAATTTTCATGAAAAACGATACTTAGAAAAAATAATAATTTCATAAAAAAATATACTATATATTAAGGTTTATTAGCTAGCTTTACAACTAATAACTTGACCAGCATTCAATTTCATATATTGCATTTGACCACTCAAAATATGGGCGCAATCCTTTAAAAAAATGCTGAATATTATATTACAAGATCAAAATTTAAATAGAGAAATGATTAATTTTCCATCTTGTTTATCACAAAAATTTTGAATTTGTTCTATTTTTTACCAATTTTTGAAAATTATTTATTTTCCCACTTGAAAAAGTACAAAAGTTTACAACTTATCCATTTAAATTAGGAAAATTATTTGCTTTCCACTTAATAAAAGAGGAAAATTGAACACATTTGAAATTACAGGTGAAAAATAGAACAATTTTAAAACTTTTGCGACAAATAATACTTATGTTATTTAACAGGTGGACAAATGATAATTTTGTATTAAAATATAAATCCAAAGGTTTTAGAGCGGCAAATTATCTTATTAGTTTTAAATCACCCGCTAATTATGGAGCTCCATGAAGCTAAATAATGATATGTGGTCCCTAAAATCACACTATAATTTTGATAAAATATGTCACCAAACACTACTTTTAAAAGAAATAATTCAAAGTTTAAAGGGATGCTTTGGCCACATAAATATCTATTTTAATTAATGGACCCCTTGTATTTTAATTGCGTTTGTTGTAAGTAGCCCATTGATTGTTAGTATTGAGATTCAAAGTTTAAATAATTAACTTATACGATTCATGCAATGAATTAATGGACTTGCCTTAGTGGAGGGACCTCTTAATACTCCACAACAAGGCAAAATATCAAAACTAGCTTTGGATTTATTTGGTTTAATTAATTTAATAATGAGATCATGGTTCCTTACTTATTATTTTTTTTTTTAAATGGTTGGAAACCCAATGTCAAATTATTCATTCCGAGTTTAAGTAGAATAGGTAAAACCTCTGGCTGTCATAGACTCTTACAAGAAACACACTCTTTGGATTCGAACCCACGACTTAAAAATCAGACCCTAAACCCTAAACCACCAAGCCACACGAGGACGGTACCTTACTACACTACAGAGAAAGAAGAGAATATATATCAAATTAAATTGTATAATAAACTAATGGTTTCAGAATCATTCAATGAAGATAGCTACATGGTCATGTAAGTTTTACAGTGTAATTTTATGACTTCAAAATAATAGGGACACTCCCTTCATTGGTCTCCAGGTGTAACTTGTATAGCCGTGAACATTTGTATACCTATGGTTTTCCGAGTTCGAGTGAGATAAAAAAAAAAATCAATGTTTTAATGGATGAAATTTCTTATTTTTGTACAATAAATTATATTTTTAGTGAAGAAAATTTAGTGGGAAAATAAATTTCGCAATTAAAAATTAGGGAAGAATTGAAAATTCGCCACTGTATTTCCCCATTAAAAATATTATTTTTATTGACGACTTTCTATTTCCCACTAATATCTTTAATGACGAAAATATGATTTTTAACAGGGAAAAAGATCCTCACTGAAAGTCATTTTTATTGTACTAATCATATATATATATAATCTACCTACAAATTCGCTTTTATTTTTATCAATTTCTTATATGTAACATAATTAATGCTTATACTATAATTTTGTATATATAACATCAAAGCCGGGGCGACCTCACAATGAAACAATGCTTTAAGTTGAAGGTTCTCAAGCATATATTTTTGCTACATTAATAAATTATAAGTTATAGTTTATGAAATAGGTTGATATTTAATGTGGCAACATCTTGGGTGTTAGCTCGGTCAATTTCAATTATTGATACTATTATAATAGTAGCACTGAAACCCAAAAAAAAAAAAAACAACAACTTTTACGTAGACTTGCAACAACTTAAGGTTAACATTTTATCAACCCTTTATCTCTAAATTTTAAGAGCTAAAAATATAGTCCTTAAAGAATGAAAATAAATCTTAATTTTTTTAAAAAAAAAAAAAAAAGCCAAAGTTTGAAATAAATAAAAATTCAGTGTTCTCAAAATTTCTACAATCCAATAGTGGTTCACCCATACAACAAAATTCAATAATATTTTTTCATGTTTGTTAAAATATTAAAGAATTATCAAATAAATAGTAATTATATTTAATACAACTACACATATCATATGTTTATTATTTGATGGTATCACATCATTCATACTTTTGTTGTATTAAAAAATTACTCATATATATATATAAGAAATTATCCCATTTCCACCCTAAATTAGGTGAAAGATTGAAAAATCACAACATTTTTTAAATTATCATTTTCCACTTTGAAGTTTGAAAACTATGTCGATTTCCATTTTTTAAGGTGGAAAATTGATAAATTTTTACAAGATTTTGATGGAAAATAATACACTTTATAATTTTAGGTGGAAAATTATACACTTTTACAATTTGGTGGAAAATTGTTATTTTTCCATATATATATATATTAATGATGGTAATGAGTAATGAATCCATCTTCAGTTGCTCTTAATTCACGTTAATCATTTGACAAACAAGCTATTGGCACGTTGTAGGTGAGCTAACTACCAATCAAATGACAAATTGATTACAATAGTTGCCGATAAAAGAAAATTAAGATATTTCTTCAACAATAAGTCAATTACATAAATGTTATTGATAATTATAGATATAGTTCAATGAAAAAGGATATTTGTACACAAATTGACAAACACAAATATCACAACAACGTGGTTTTGATGGTAATTAATTTTTATCATTAATTTTTATATTTTTTTTTTATCTCAATTAATTTAGGGAAAATGATTTTTGGACTCAAAATATTTAGGGGGGAAAGTGACAATAAATCCCTAATGTTTTAAAAACAATATACATGCCTGTATCCGTTAATAATTTTTTTTTATAAAATTGTTTAAAAAATTCTTTCCACCATAAGCTATTCCAATTTAGGACAAGCACTTAATTAGTTGTTTAATTAATCCTAATATTTAGATTCTTCCTAATTAATCCAAACATGAATCTTAAGATGATTTTATTCATATTTACATCCCTATTTTATCCGTCTCTATTATAACATTAGTTTTTAAAACACAATATTTTTATAAAAGAAGTCACATTTTTTATAAGAATTGTCACAATTTTTTGTAATGACAATTATATTTTCAATAAGGAATTCACTTTTTTTTATAAGAAAAATAGTTTTTTTTTTGAAGAATAGTTACATTTTTTTTGTAAAGACAATCAGATTTATTGTATGGGCAATCATATTTTTATGTTTTGCTTTCATGGCCTATTGTTCAATTATCCTTCGGCTAGTAAATATACTAAACCTTTCTCCTTGCTCTGACTCTATTTCATACTGAAACATGCTGTGCAAAAATACGTAAGCTATACTGAATAGCTCCCGCTATTGGATTAATGGAATTTCTTGATTCATGGCCTCTTAGATCAGCTTGTAAATGATATCCGGAGTTGTAGAGTCATTATGAGCCCTCTTGCACTCTCTCTCTCTTAATTTTACTTCCGACTAACGAGATCTTCATCAAATGACTTTCACGACTCATTAATTATAACTCAATTTTACATAGTCATGTAGATTTTTGGTATAAATCTTTGGAATCAAGCCCACAACCTTTGAACCTCAAGCTGTCACAATTACTTACTTCAGCATCGATTGATAGTCACCAGGTCAGATCTAAAGAGATCGATCAAGCTAATTCAATGCCTAACTCCATGACAAAGAGCCAGTATCCTAAATCCACCAAGAGTATTCAAGTGATTGAATATCGCTCACGTATTCATATTAACCCAAGATCACATTTGCATGTCAAAATAATTTAAAAATAATAGTAAAACACATGCATGATTATATTCTTCCTTACTTAGAAGAATAGCACATTTTGATGGCCTCTGAATATGGTTCTCAAAAACCAAGCAATTGATGTATTAAGACAATTATATTTTCAATAAGGAATTCACTTTTTTTTATAAGAAAAATAGTTGTTTTGTAAGGATAGTTAAATTTTTTTTTGTAAAGACAATCAGATTTATTGTATGGGCAATCATATTTTTATGTTTTGCTTTCATGGCCTATTGTTCAATTATCCTTCGGCTAGTAAATAGCTCCCGCTATTGGATTAATGGAATTTCTTGATTCATGGCCTATTTCATGGGAACTTAATACTTCTCTTAGATCAGCTTGTAAATCATATTTCTCTTAATTTTACTTCCTACAAGCTGGTGCATGTAAATATTAATGAGCTAACTTGAGGCTGTGGGAGGTTTTGTGGTTAAAGGAGGTAAATGAACATGTCACGTGATAACCTAAGAGTGTTGCTATTTCTGTCTATATTCCTGATGCAACAGGGGTTTAATAGATGGGGATAACTATCTTGTTTAGGCTATTGAAGCTGCTATTGTTGTTTACGGGTTACTGAGTCCGTCGATCTGCATATGGATTTCTACGTGATCTACTGTCTTTAGTGAGATTGTCCTTATCATGCACGTGAAAATTTCTCCGGACTAACGAGATCTTCATCAAATGACTTTCACGACTCATTAATTATAACTCAATTTTACATAGTCATGTAGATTTTTGGTATAAATCGTTGGAATCAAGCCCACAACCTTTGAGCCTCAAGCTGTCACAATTACTTACTTGAGCATCGATTGATAGTCACCAGGTCAGATCTAAAGAGATCAAGCTAATTCAATGCCTAACTCCATGACAAAGAGCCAGTATCCTAAGGTATCTTAATTAAAAACCTTAACATAAGAGGGAGGCATGAATTAGAGTTGCAAAAAAGCTCTCAATAAATTGTGAATTTCATGGCTCTTATTAATTGTACAAATGGCCAAAGTTAAATGAATTTATAAAGAGGTATGGTATGTATAAATTTGGCACCACATCTTCAAAAATAATTGAGTTATTACTATGGAAATAATATCAGTTTAATTTTGGATATTTTGGAATGCTAAAAATATCTCTAAGCCATAGCCACCACATTTACGTAACCATAGGTCAAGAGAAATCCTAAGTTTCACATCATATTTAAGCAAAATCGAAACCTGGTCAACAACCAATCGGTTAATCAATTGTTTATACATGACTTCATTACATCCTCATCTCAATTGGTTTATCAATTAAATCCAATTGGTTAGCCAATTTTTCACTCTATCAATACACTACTTTAGACCATCTAGATCATAGAGATGTTATACATAATTCCATACCATTACGTTCATTCTCAAGTCGGACATAAAATTTGACATGATAGATTAAGTCCACATAATCTATCATCTAATAAACACCATCATATGATTTGCATTTTGTAATGACCATAAGTGACGCCTAATACTGCATCATAACCCTTGAATGAGAAGGAATATAATTTTTCATAAACAATTTCCATACGATAAGATCTTTCGCCCAAAACAGTATCCCACCAAAAGTATGGAATGTGTCTCCAATAGTCATTTGTTGATCACAATCCCGATGATATGCAATATGAGAATTTCACAACTCGAAATTCTCTCACCATTCCCATGGATTTGCATCATCACTGTTGGACAATTATGACCCATAGCGTCACTATTTGTAAAAGACATTGTGGTTTTTGTACAAATTAACTATGTGACAATGAAAATTACATTTTATCATTTTGTAATTTGATTACTTGAATATATAAATGATAAAAGTCCTTATGATTAGTTCCAGATTATAAGATATGAGACAATATCAATCCATAAAGGTTTAATCATTAAATATCCCTAGTCGTAGTATTATCGAGACTGGACATCGATAATGCGGAATAGACTAGTATTGCACTTGTGCGTGTTATGGAAGCGTAACATCATAGTTCTCATATATTTAAGAATTGGATACTTATGCAAGTGTGATAGGAGGTTGTGTTACCGATGGTACGGAAACAGCTTCGCTCTGGATAGACCCCTCAGAATCCCATTGGTAGTATGACTATGTGTCTGTGGGAATCCGAATCAGGATAGGTATATTTGGTCTTAACCTGAGACTTACATCGCTAGTACTTGTGACAATTAATACGCTTTGGTTTTGGTCGTCTGGGACTTTAACAGGTTCTGTGTACTCCTCTTCTGGGTTTATTGAGAATCGTAGTGTATTGGGTGTGATGTCAAGACGGAAGTATCACTTCAGTCATATCGAGATGATGATCACGCAGGGATACATAACTGGTACTCTAATGTGTTGCAACCATCGGGATAATATGACAAGGTCATGATTATCCGATTAAAGAGACTAGTTGCTTGTGATCCGATATATGCTTCGTACGGGGCATACACTATTCCAGCCCCAGGTCTTGCATGTGACATCCGATATTGGATCGCAATACGCAATACTACGTATACTACGCCTGACATAGATTATATATTCCTTTAAGAATATTTCTGGAGAATTGGGTAGGCACGGTGCTTTGCTAGAAGCCAACCATGTCTCGTAAATCGGTAAGAACGTAGTACGAGGTACTCACATGTTCGGATAGTCTGACGACCGGATTTACTGCCAACATATCCAGGGATCTCATTGGTCACTTCCCGAAGATTCACCGATGACGTATGATTCGAACATAATTAATCTAGGATTAATTACGGAGAGATTTTATCTGGGATAAAATACTATTTGAAGAGAGAGAACGATTAATTCAGAATTAATCGATAAAATAATATATTCGATATATTAAATGAAATTGGATTTCGACGCGAAATTAAAATTGGATTTTAATTCGGGCGAACGAATTAATTCACGTGCGACTTTAACGGTAATTTTGCTAGGCATAATTATTTAATTAAATTTTATTCAATTAACTCGCAACGGAAAATTCGTTAATTCAAAATTAACGAAACCGAGCCCGGGATGTGTTTGCGGGCCCACTCCGATTTTGAATCTAGTGGGGGCCACAAGTCACATCACATGTCACATCAATTGTCACTTAAGTGATGGAAGTCATGTCAACCTTTTTTGTGATAGACATCTAGTCACTTTATGATTGATGAGGGTTGTTGGAGGCATTAAATGGTTTTTTCCCTCCAAAATTTGTTTAGATTTTTGGAAAAGCATATACCAAAATTAGTGAGACTTTTTGTATTAGGTTTTTAGAGAACTAAACAAAATATCAAAAAGCTCTCTCTCTCCCCATTTTCTCTCTTTGGCCGAGACTTGCAAGAACAAAAGGGAAATTTTTGTTGCAAAAATTTCCAAAGCTAGCACTTAAAGATATCATACTAGGTGATAGTTCTAGATTATAAGATATGAGACAATATCAATCCATAAAGGTTTAATCATTAAATATCCCTAGTCGTAGTATTATCGAGACTGGACATCGATAATGAGGAATAGACTAGTATTGCACTTGTGCGTGTTATGGAAGCGTAACATCATAGTTCTCATATATTTAAGTATTGGATACTTATGCAAGTGTGATAGGAGGTTGTGTTTACCGATGGTATGGAAACAGCTTCGCTCTGGATAGACCCCTCAGAATCCCATTGGTAGTATGACTATGTGTCTATGGGAATCCGAATCAGGGTATGTGTATTTGGTCTTAACTTGAGACTTACATCGCTAGTACTTGCGACAATCAATAAGCTTTGATTTTGGTCGTCCGGGACTTTAACAGGTTCTGTGTACTCCTCTTCTGGGTTTATTGAGAATCGTAGTGTATTGGGTGTGATGTCAAGAAGGAAGTATCGCTTCAGTCATATGGAGATGATGATCACGCAGGGATACAGAACTGGTACTCTAATGTGTTGCAACCATCGGGATAATATGACAAGGTCATGATTATCCGATTAAAAAGACTAGTTGCTTGTGATCCGATATATGCTTCGTACGGGGCATACACTATTCCAGCCCCAGGCCTTACATGTGACATCCGATATTGGATAGCAATACGCAATACTACATATACTACGCCTGACATAGATTATATATTCCTTTAAGAATATTTCTGGATAATTGGGTAGGCACGGTGCTTTGTTAGAAGCCAATCATGTCTCGTAAATCGGTAAGAACGTAGTACGAGGTACTCACATGTTCGGATAGTCTGATGACCGGATTTACTGCCAACATATCCAGGGATCTCATTGGTCACTTCCCGAAGATTCACCGATGATGTATGATTCGAAAATAATTAATCTAGGATTAATTACGGAGAGATTTTATCTAGAATAAAATACTATTTGAAGAGAGAGAACGATTAATTCGGAATTAATCGATAAAATAATATATTCGATATTTAAAGGAAATTGGATTTCGACGCGAAATTAAAATTGGATTTTAATTCGGGCGAATGAATTAATTCACGAGCGACTTTAACGGTAATTTTGCTAGGCATAATTATTTAATTAAATTTGATTTAATTAAGTCGCAACAGAAAATTCGTTCATTCAAAATTAACGAAACCGAGCCCGGAATTTGTTTACGGGCCCACTCCGATTTTGAATCTAGTGGGGGCCACAAGTCACATCACATGTCACATCAATTGTCACTTAAGTGATGGAAGTCATGTCAACCTTTTGGTGACAGACATCTAGTCACTTTATGATTGATGGGGGTTGTTGGAGGCATTAAATGGTATTTTCCCTCCAAAATTTGTTTAGATTTTTGGAAAAGCATATACCAAAATTAGTGAGACTTTTTGTATTAGGTTTTTAGAAAACAAAACAAAATATCAAAAAGCTCTCTCTCCCCCCATTTTCTCTCTTTGGCCGAGACTTGCAAGAACAAAAGGGAAATTTTTGTTGCAAAAATTTCCAAAGCTAGCACTTAAAGATATCATACTAGGTGATAGTTTCGGATGATAAGATATGAGACAATATCAATCCATAAAGGTTTAATCATTAAATATCCCTAGTCGTAGTATTATCGAGACTGGACATTGATAATGCGGAATAGACTAGTATTGCACTTGTGCGTGTTATGGAAGTGTAACATCATAGTTCTCATATATTTAACTATTGGATACTTATGCAAGTGTGATAGGAGGTTGTGTTTACCGATGGTATGGAAACAGCTTCGCTCTGGATAGACCCCTCAGAATCCCATTGGTAGTATGACTATGTGTCTATGGGAATCCGAATCAGGGTATGTGTATTTGGTCTTAACTTGAGACTTACATCGCTAGTACTTGCGACAATCAATAAGCTTTGGTTTTGGTCGTCCGGGACTTTAACAGGTTCTGTGTACTCCTCTTCTGGGTTTATTGAGAATCGTAGTGTATTGGGTGTGATGTCAAGACAGAAGTATCACTTCAGTCATATCGAGATGATGATCACGCAGGGATACAGAACTGGTACTCTAATGTGTTGCAACCATCGGGATAATATGACAAGGTCATGATTATCCGATTAAAGAGACTAGTTGCTTGTGATCCGATATATGCTTCGTACGGGGCATACACTATTCCAGCCCCAGGCCTTGCATGTGACATCCGATATTGGATCGCAATACGCAATACTACGTATACTACGCCGGACATATATTATATATTCCTTTAAGAATATTTTTGGAGAATTGGGTAGGCACGGTGCTTTGCTAGAAGCCAACCATGTCTCGTAAATTGGTAAGAACTTAGTACGAGGTACTCACATGTTCGGATAGTCTGACGACCAGATTTACTGCCAACATATCCAGGGATCTCATTGGTCACTTCCCGAAGATTCACCGATGACGTATGATTCGAACATAATTAATCTAGGATTAATTACTGAGAGATTTTATCTGGGATAAAATACTATTTGAAGAGAGAGAACGATTAATTCGGAATTAATCGATAAAATAATATATTCGATATATTAAATGAAATTGGATTTCGACGCGAAATTAAAATTGGATTTTAATTCGGGCGAACGAATTAATTCACGTGCGACTTTAACGGTAATTTTGCTAGGTATAAGTATTTAATTAAATTTGATTCAATTAACTCACAACGGAAAATTCGTTAATTCAAAATTAACGAAATCGAACCCGGGATGTGTTTGCGGGCCCACTCCGATTTTGAATCTAGTGGGGCCACAAGTTACATCACATGTCACATCAATTGTCACTTAAGTGATGGAAGTCATGTCAACCTTTTGGTGATAGACATCTAGTCATTTTATGATTGATAGGGGTTGTTGGAGGCATTAAATGGTTTTTTCCCTCCAAAATTTGTTTAGTTTTTTGGAAAAGCATATACCAAAATTAGTGAGACTTTTTGTATTAGGTTTTAGAAAACAAAACAAAATATCAAAAAGCTCTCTCTCTCTCCCCATTTTCTCTCTTTGGCTGAGACTTGCAAGAACAAAAGGGAAATTTTTGTTGCAAAAATTTCCAAAGCTAGCACTTAAAGGAATCATACTAGGTGATAGGGAAACCATCCTTTGAGTTTGGAATCTCAACCTTCAAGCTTGGAGCTTCAACAAATAACTTCAAAAGGAAAGCTTGGAGACTTTCAAAGGAAGCAAAAATTTTCGTTATCAACACAACCATCCATCCGTTCATTGTAAGTATATTTCTGCAACTTTACTTTGAGTATTCACATTATTTCATGCTAGATTTGATCTTGGGATGTCCTTAGAAACCTAACAATGGTATCATGAGTCTTATTGAGCATGAAATTGAATTTAGGGTTTATAATCTTGATTTGGGTATTTTTGATTTGAGCATGTTTTAATCAAATTATTTGTTTGAGTATGCTTGTATGTTGATAACTTAGAGTTATGCATGATCAATTTTATGAAAAATTAATTGGATTAATTTTGCCCAAAATCTTAGGCTTGGCCGAAAGTTATAGTGCCTTAAAGTCGTGGTAATTTTTTGTTTTTTAGACCATTTAAGGTGTTTAAAGACTTGGCATATATTGATTTGTGATTTAATTGTTGCGACAATCAATACGCTTTGGTTTTGGTCATCCGGGACTTTAACAGGTTCTGTGTACGCCTCTTCTAGGTTTATTGAGAATCGTAGTGTATTGGGTGTGTTGTCAAGATGGAAGTATCACTTAAGTCATATGGAGATGATGATCACGCAGTGATACATAACTGGTTCTCTATTATGTTGCAACTATCGGGGATAATATGACAAGGTCATGATTATCCGATTAAAGAGACTAGTTGCTAGTGATCCGATATATGCTTCGTACGGGGCAGACACAATTTCAGCCCCAGGCCTAGCATGTGACATCCGATACTGGATCGTAATACGCAATACTTAGTATATTACGCCTGGTATTGATTATGTATTCCTTAAAAGAATATTTCTGGAGAATTGGGTAGGCACGGTGCTTTGCTAGAAGTCAACCATGTCTTGTAAATCGGTAAGAACGTGGTACGTGGTATGTACGTATTCGAATAGTCCGATGAGCGGATTTACTGCCAATATATCCAGGGATCTCATGGGTCGTTTCCCAAAGATTCACCGATGACATTCGACTCGAACAGAATTAATCTGGGATTAATTATGAGAGAGAAAATTAATCTAGGATTAATTACGGCAAGAATTTATTCGGGATAAAATTCGATTAGAAGAGAGAGAATGATTAATTTGGAATTAATCGATTAAATAATATATTTGATATATTAAATGAAATTAGATTTCAAAGCGGAATTAAAATTGGATTTTAATTCAGGTGAATGAATTAATTTAGAATTAATTCGCGAGAGACTTTCGTAATAATTTTGCGAGGCACTATTATTTAATTAAATTGGATTTAATTACGTCACGACGGAAAATTCGTTTAATCAGATTAAGCAAACCCGAGCCCAAAGTGTGTGGAGCAAGCCACTTGAATTTTGAATTAAAGTAGGTCCCACCAACTTACATCACATGTCTATCAAGTGTCAACTTGAGTGATGTAAGTGGTTGGAGGCATTAAATGCCATTTTCCCTCCAACATTTTTGCCCTTTTGCTTTTGGTAAAGCATATACCAATTTTGTGTTTGACTTTTCATTAGTTGTAATTGTTTTAGAAACAAAACACAACACAAAATTTTCTCTCTCTCTCCCTCACCATTGTTGTGAACCTATTCCTCTTACTTAAAAATTTTGCTTCAAAATTTCTTCTTGCTAGCACATACAAGGAGTCAACCAATGTGTTAGGGAAACAAATCCTAGAGTTTGGAACACAAGGGATAGGCTTGGAGCTCTTCTCAAACACAAAATTTTTAAACTTACAACATCCAACGAAACCAATCAATGTAAGTTTTTTCCGCAACTTCTTTGAGTATTCACATGAAATCATGACTTAGAAGATCCTTGTCCTGTTCTAGGAACCCAACAGTAATCAAGTGTCAAGTTGATGTAAGTTAGTGGGTCCCACCACTTTGAATTTAAAATTCATGTTGGTTCACACAACACCTTTGGGCCCGATTTCGTTTAATCTGATTAAACGAATTTTCCGTTGGCAACGTAATTAAATCCAATTTAATTCCAAATTAATTTGTTCGCACGAATTAAAATCCAATTTTAATTCCGCATTGAAATCCAATTTCAATTAATATATCTAATATATTATCTTAGCCCAAATAAATAAATTAAATAGAAAAATCCAATTTAACTATTAAATTTATTTTACCGATTAATTCCAAATTAATCGCGTTCTCTCTTCTTCACGAATTAATCCCAGATTAATTTTTGTCGTAATTAATCTCAAATTAATTTTCTCTCATAATTAATCCCAGATTAATTCTGTTCGAGTCAAATGTCATCGGTGAATCTTTGAGCAGCGACCCAAGAGATCCCTGGATATGTTGGCAGTAAATACGGTTGTCGGACTATTCGAACACGTGTGTACCCCATACCACGTTCTTACCGATTTACAAGACATGATTGACTTCTAGCAAAGCACCGTGCCTACCCAATTCTCCAGAAATATTCAACAAAGAATATATAATCTATATCAGGCATATTATACTATGTATTGCGTATTATGATCCAGTATCAGATGTCACATGCTAGGCCTGGGGCTGGAATTGTGTCTTCCCCGTACGAAGCATATATCAGATCACTAGGAACTAGTCTATTTAATCAGATAATCATGACCTAGTCATACTATCCCGATAGCTGCAGTATTTGAGAGTAATAGTTTTGTATCCCTGCGTGATCATCATCTCCATATGACTGAAGTGATACTTCCATCTTGACATCACACCCAATACACTACGATTCTCAGTAAACCTAGAAGAGGCGTACACAGAACCCGTTAAAGCTCCGGACTACCAAAACCAAAGTACACTAATTGTCGCAAGTATTAGCGATGCTAGTCTCAGGTTAAGACCATATACACCTACCCTGATTCGGATTCCAATAGACACATAGTCATACTACCAATGGGATTCCGAGGGGTCTATCCAGAGCGAAGCTGTTCCCGATCCAACGGCTAATAGAACCTCCTATCACACTTGCATAAGTATCATATACTTAAATATATGAGAACTATGTCGTTAGGCTTCCATAACGCGCACAAGTGCAATACTAACCTATTCCGCATTATCGATGTCCAGTCTCGATAATACTACGACTAAGGATATTTAATGATTAAACCTTTCATGGATTAATACTGTCTCATATCTTATTAATCCGGTACTAATCATAGGGACTTTTATCATTTATATATATTCAAGTAATCTAATTACAAAATGATAAAAGAGCAATTTCCTTTGTCATATAGTTAATTTGTACAAAGAACACTATGTCTTTTACAAATAGTGATGCTATGGGTCATAATCCCAGATTAATTCTTGCCGTAATTAATCCCAAATTAATTTTCTCTCTCATAATTAATCCCAGATTAATTCTGTTCGAGTCAAATGTCATCGGTGAATCTTGGGAAGCGACCCAAGAGATCCCTGGATATGTTGGCAGTAAATACGGTTGTCGAAAAATACGAACACGTGCGTACCTCGTACCACGTTCGTACCGATTTACAAGACATGATTGGCTTCTAGCAAAGCACCGTGCCTACCCAATTCTCCAGAATATTCAACAAAGAATATATAATCTATATCAGGCATATTATACTATGTATTGCGTATTATGATCCAGTATCAGATGTCACATGCTAGGCCTGGGGCTGGAATTGTGTCTTCCCCGTACGAAGCATATATCAGATCACTAGGAACTAGTCTATTTAATCAGATAATCATGACCTAGTCATACTATCCCGATAGCTGCAGTATTTGAGAGTAATAGTTTTGTATCCCTGCGTGATCATCATCTCCATATGACTGAAGTGATACTTCCATCTTGACATCACACCCAATACACTACGATTCTCAGTAAACCTAGAAGAGGCGTACACAGAACCCGTTAAAGCTCCGGACTACCAAAACCAAAGTACACTAATTGTCGCAAGTATTAGCGATGCTAGTCTCAGGTTAAGACCATATACACCTACCCTGATTCGGATTCCAATAGACACATAGTCATACTACCAATGGGATTCCGAGGGGTCTATCCAGAGCGAAGCTGTTCCCGATCCAACGGCTAATAGAACCTCCTATCACACTTGCATAAGTATCATATACTTAAATATATGAGAACTATGTCGTTAGGCTTCCATAACGCGCACAAGTGCAATACTAACCTATTCCGCATTATCGATGTCCAGTCTCGATAATACTACGACTAAGGATATTTAATGATTAAACCTTTCATGGATTAATACTGTCTCATATCTTATTAATCCGGTACTAATCATAGGGACTTTTATCATTTATATATATTCAAGTAATCTAATTACAAAATGATAAAAGAGCAATTCCTTTGTCATATAGTTAATTTGTACAAAGAACACTATGTCTTTTACAAATAGTGATGCTATGGGTCATAATCCCAGATTAATTCTTGCCGTAATTAATCCCAAATTAATTTTCTCTCTCATAATTAATCCCAGATTAATTCTGTTCGAGTCAAATGTCATCGGTGAATCTTGGGAAGCGACCCAAGAGATCCCTGGATATGTTGGCAGTAAATACGGTTGTCGAAAAATACGAACACGTGCGTACCTCGTACCACGTTCGTACCGATTTACAAGACATGATTGGCTTCTAGCAAAGCACCGTGCCTACCCAATTCTCCAGAAATATTCAACAATGAATATATAATCTATATCAGGCATAGTATACTATGTATTGCGTATTACGATCCAATATCAGATGTCACATGCTAGGCCTGGGGCTGGAATTGTGTCTGCCACGTACGAAGCATATATCGGAGCACTAGCAACTAGTCTCTTTAATCGGATAATCATGACCTAGTCATACTATCCCGATAGCTGCAACATTTGAGAGTACTAGTTCTGTATCCCTGCATGATCATCATCTCCATATGACTGAAGTGATACTTTCATATTGACATCACACCCAATACACTACGATTCTCCGTAAACCCAGAAGCGGCGTACACAGAACCCGTTAAAGCACCGGACGACCAAAACCAAAGTATACTGATTGTCGCAGGTATTAGCGATGCTAGTCTCAGGTTAAGACCATATACACCTACCCTGATTCGGATTCCAATAGACACATAGTCATACTACCAATGGGATTCCGAGGGGTCTATCCAGAGCGAAGCTATTCCCGATCCAACGGCTAATAGAACCTCATATCACACTTGCATAAGTATCATAAACTTAAATATATGAGAACTATGTCGTTAGGCTTCCATAACGCGCACAAGTGCAATACTAACCTATTCCGCATTATCGATGACCAGTCTCGATAATACTACGACTAAGGATATTTAATGATTAAACCTTTCATGGATTAATACTTTCTCATATCTTATTAATCTGGTACTAATCATAGGGACTTTTATCATTTATATATATTCAAGTAATCTAATTACAAAATGATAAAAGAGCAATTTCCTTTGTCACATAGTTAATTTATACAAAGAACACTATGTCTTTTACAAATAGTGATACTATGGGTCATAATTGTCCTTTGTCTTCCCAGAAGACAGTGACGATTTTGCCTTTGCCCTTTTTCTTCACACCCCCAGAAGCTTTCGGCTAGGCCTTGGCCTTCTGGGATGTCGAAGTAAGATACGCCTTGCGCTTCTTGCCCTTTCAAAAGCTCTGGCTCTACCTCCTTGAGCATAGCCATTAACTCTCCAAGAGTTTTCTCTTGGTTCATTATGAACCCGCCCCAACATTCGGGCAGAGACTGTAAGATCAAATCTATAAAAGTCTCGGCCTCGTAGGTAATGCCCAGCTAACATAGCTGTTCGATGTCAACAATCATCTGCGACACCTAGTGCTCGACAGATGTACCCTCTGACATACGCGAATGAAAGAGCTTCTTTTGCAATTCATACTTCTGAGATCTAAGATTAGATCTGTGAAGATCCTTCAATTTCAACATCATACTATAAGGATCCAATCTTTTGTTCTGATGACAAAATTAAGGTGTCATTGCAGCAAGCATGACAGATTGAGCACTGAAGTTCTACTATTTGCTCAACTCTGGGTTCAGGCCCGAGAGGTTTCTCTATCCAATAGAGTAACTTCTCAGCTCTCAGGACTATCCTGAGATTCATTTCCCAATCTGAAAATTAGAGCCGTTAAAGACATAATTACCCATGATGATGTCTCTAACGCTAATCTTTTCAGCCATCTCGATTGTAATAGTCCAACTATCCAATCAACGATTTCAGGTACAAGCAAATATAATGATTACTACAGTCCAACTACATAATCAACTACAAATGAAGTAAAGTCTTGTACAATCTAACTGTTCAAATAAAGTAATATTCAATATTAGTCCAACTAATATATTTATGACAACGATAAATTAAAATAAAACAGCGCGTATTGGAAAGTATCTAAACGAAATTGCAAATTTAATACTAGCCTCCCACTATTTTTTGGCGAGCCTCTAACCCTCTGTGGAGTACTCGGGAAACCCAGTTTCCTAGTGGGCTAGGATCCCGTTAAATAACACACAACCTTGACTTTGGCCAACAAGCTGTATGAAACTTAACTATGATATCTCTAAGATCAATTGGATCTCATCCAATTCCTAGATTCGGTAGGTGGACCTTCAAGTCCGATAAATATATCCAATATATGTAAATATATCCAATATATTTCCTAACCTTTTCCTCTAAATCAACTAAGCCTTGGCTTTGACTCAAAAAACTTAATGATTCCAGTTAAGCGTGACCCATTGACCGTGGGAAAGCTTCGGAATCCATGTCGATGAATGTGACCTTGACTTTGGCCAACAAGTCACAACCGCCCTAGACATGTGATATGGAACAAAGCTTTCGTGGTTCAAACACATCCGCGATGGACATTGATCTTGACTTTGGCCAACAAACCAATGCCAATCTTGTATCTTGAGAGAGAATAACTTAATGGAAGGAAAACGCTTAATATTTGAGTGAGGGTTTTTCACGTAAATTGGCAACCAATTTATTATCTTTGATTATGTCTCATCATACACCCTTAAACATGCATTCTAAAAGCATAATAAGGCGCGAAATAAATTAATAATGATATGCGGATGGATATATAAAACAATTTGTTCCTAGAATAAATCTCTCAATTTCTTCTCTCCCGCTAGCACTATTCATACTTCTACCCAATTACATAACACTAAAAGAAACCTCATTTACATTGAGGGGAATTGGTGAGAAGAGAAATACAAAAAGTAAAGAGATAATAGGCTGGACACGCAGGTCCAATTAATAAATTCCAAATTTATTACAACAATTTCCAAAATTTCCCCCACCCTTCTAATATCCATCTGATATACATTATTCATACAATACATCCAAGTATTCACACAAAGCATGTTATCCAATCAATCTAATCCAATTAATTAATCTTTGAATTAATGATCATCCAATGTTCAAACAACGATTTGAATTGCGCGAGTCCAACTCGTTTAAGAATAAATACTCAAATTAGGTATTCTTAAATTATATTGAACTATAATTTTAAATCTAATTTAACTTTTATTCAATACTAATTCGAATTTAATTCCAAATTAAATAATTACACTTATTTTAGAGCCTTTTAGACTTATATTCTAAATCTAATCTTAATGGGTCTCAAAGGCCCAATTACTATCCAATACCTTTTAATTAAAGTCCAATGGGCTTTTAATTAATTCTAAAGGCATGAGCTTTGGCCAATATGGATCCAATCCAGATGCCAAGGCCCAATTAGGAATCACCATTTGCCATAAAATCAATTTGGGCCCATTAGGCCCAATTAAATATTAAAAGGCCCAAAAGTTATATTTGAACTTTATGGAAATGGTTTTGGGCCCAATTTGGATCCAATCCAATTTTCCAAAACCAAGCTTGGCCCAACCAAGCCCATTAAGCCCAAATACAACAAAATTAGCCCAATCCAATTTTAAAGACTAATATTAATTAATATAACATTCCAAATATCATATTAATTATAATTAAAGTGTAATTGTCATAATTAATTAATTAAACTAATATTTCCAAAACATCAATTAAACTAATTAATCATGTTTTATCATCCAATTTATGTCCAACACAAATTGAAGCAAAATCAATCTATACATGCTTCTAGTGTTCACGACAATATGGCATAAAATAGCAATCAATTTGATTTCAATCTAATTAAATCAACAATCAATTTATCTCATGCTTTAAACACATCCAATGGTCTAATTAATAAAAAAATCACCATGAACACTCCTAGGGTAGTATTCGGCCGAGGGATTTTAAGGAAAATTAATCTAATCAGTTTATCTCAAATCCATTGATTCACAAATCCAATTTATCATCATCAAAGATCAACCAAACAACCTATTTGAAGAAATCATGCTCCAAACACAAAATCCCCAAATTAAAGTATATAAATCCTAGGTTCAAATCAAGCTTAGATCTCGCTCTGATACCATTGTTAGTTCCTAGACATGCCACAGGATCTCTAAGCATGATTAATTGTGTGAATAAATCAAAGGGAGTTGCGGAATACTCACATTGATCGGATTTAGGATTTCAAAAATTCCTTCTTTGTTGGAGCTCCAAGCTTGTTTGTTGAGTTCAAAACTCTTGGGTGAGTTTCCCTATCACCTTAATCTTGACTCCTTATGTGCTAGCAAGAACAAATTGAAAGAAAAAAATTGCCCTCCAAGACCTCAAAGTTTCGGCCATAGTAGAGAGGAAAGAAGAGAGTGAATAGTTCCATTTTGTTTCCAAATCTTGTAAAGTGCGTTGACTTTCAAAGTTGTTCAAAAATTTGTGTGTTAAATGAATCACATTTTATAAATCCAACCACCTCCATCAAACTTATGACTACTTGATGTAAGTCCAAGTGTCAAGTTGATGTAAGTTAGTGGGTCCCACCACTTTGAATTCAAAATTCAAGGTTGTTCACACAACACACTTTCGGCCCGATTTCGTTTAATCCGATTAAACGAATTTTCCGTCGCAACGTAATTAAATCCAATTTATTTAAATAATAATACCTCGCAAAATTATTACGGAAGTCGCTTACAAATTAATTCCAAATTAATTCGTTCGCACGAATTAAAATCTAATTTTAATTCCGCATTGAAATCCAATTTCAATTAATATATGTAATATATTATTTTAGCCCAAATAAATAAATTAAATAGAAAAAATACAATTTAACTATTAAATTTATTTTACCGATTAATTCCAAATTAATCGCGTTCTCTCTTCTTCACGAATTAATCCCAGATTAATTCATGACGCAATTAATCCTAAATTAATTCATTCTCTGATAATTAATCCCAATTAATTTTCTCTCTCATAATTAATCCCAAATTAATTATGTTCGAGTCAAATGTCATCGGTGAATCTTTGGGAAGCGACCCAAGAGATCCCTGAATATGTTGGCAGTAAATACGGTTGTTGGAAAATACGAACACGTGCGTACCTCGTACCACATTCTTATCGATTTACAAGACATGATTGGCTTCTAGCAAAGCACCGTGCCTACCCAATTCTCCAGAAATATTCAACAATGAATATATAATCTATATCAGGCATAGTATACTATGTATTACGTATTACGATCCAATATTAGATGTCACATGCTAGGCCTGGGGCTGGAATTGTGTCTGCCACGTACGAAGCATATATCGGATCACTAGCAACTAGTCTCTTTAATCGGATAATCATGACCTAGTTATACTATCCAGATAGCTGCAACATTTGAGAGTACTAGTTCTGTATCCCTGCATGATCATCATCTCCATATGACTGAAGTGATACTTTCATCTTGACATCACACCCAAGACACTACGATTCTTCGTAAACCCAGAAGCGGCGTACACAGAACCCGTTAAAGCACCGGACGACCAAAACCAAAGTATACTGATTGTCGCAGGTATTAGCGATGCTAGTCTAAGGTTAAGACCATATACACCTACCCTGATTCGGATTCCAATAGACACATAGTCATACTACCAATGGGATTCCGAGGGGTCTATCCATAGCGAAGCTGTTCCCGATCCAACGGCTAACAGAACCTCTTGTCACACTTGCATAAGTATCATATATTTAAATATATGAGAACTATGTCGTTAGCTTCCATAACGCGCACAAGTGCAATACTAGCCTATTCCGCATTATCGATGTCCAGTCTCGATAATACTACGACTAGGGATATTTAATGATTAAACCTTTCGTGGATTAATATTGTCTCATATCTTATTAATCTGGTACTAATCATTGGGACTTTTATCATTTATATATTCAAGTAATCTAATTACAAAATGATAAAAGAGCAATTTCCTTTGACACATAGTTAATTTGTACAAAGAACACCATGTCTTTTACAAATAGTGATGTTATGGGTCATAATTTTCCAACACACATCAAGTCTCGGAAGAAGACTAAATTTGAGAATAAGAGTTGAAGTGTTGAAATATAGCTAGAAATATTTTAAAATATAGATTTGACGCATTGTAAAACATGTGACATCAAAGAACCGCTTATGCGATTTATGTATATTATTCTACATGAATGAAGTTTCCTATTTTCGCTATAAAGATAGCAAACGAACTCCATTTGGGCTAATTTTTGAACCATCAGACTCGATTTTTCTAGACGAATAACTTTTGTGTTGAATAATTTTCCAAATTTCGAGCAGAAGGGCCTCAAATTTATATATTTCCAAAGAAGGACAAGATTAAGGAGGTAATTGTAATTTCGCGGGGTCAAAACGTAATTTCCAAAAATATTTTTATAAATACCATGATGTTTTCAGAAATGGTAAAAAATGGCATAAGCTTTCCACCCCTCTCACCCGACCCATCTTCTTCCTTTTGGCGATTTGAGGCAGCAGCTCGCCGGTCGGCCATCTGGCCACGACCAGCCATCGCGACGATACCAGGTAGAGCGTCCGGCCACCCTGCGTCCAACGATGGCTGGCAGCAATGGTAGAAATGTCGGCAGATGGCAGAAAAGAGAGAGAGACATGTGTGAATGGGTATCCCGATCCCAGATCATCGTTTCATTTCACAACCCGAGCCACCCGCCAAATCGAAGCTCTCAGAGAGTACTACAAGATGGCAGTGATGATTTTTTCGATCCGTTCTTGGTTACATGCAAAACGAGAAGAATAAACAACAGTGAACATTAACGTCAAATGAATAATAGCTTCGATCAGAATTTCATCGATTCCACCGCATTCGTGGGATCATTTAGAGTCCGTATATGCCCTCGAAATCTCGGTAAGACCTTCCGGTAAAAATCCGTTAATTTCAAGTTTTCTGCTAAATATTCTCATGTTTCATGTATCTTCATAGAGTAGCGTAATGATATAAATTGAGTTGTTTGTGCATTATTATATTGAATATGTGCATTTGATAGAATCCGAGAGAAATCAGAGCGAATTCGATCGAACCGATAAGTAAAGTGAGTTTCCGGTAAAATCAGGTTCACACGCATTAGTGCTTTGACGAATGTAATTAAGGATATAGCTTAATTATAATGAAACTAAAATAACTTAAAAATGATTTAATTGGGTTTTTTCCAGAAAGTTACGGAGTTTATGCTATCAGTAAGTTTACCATGAGTGACGACCCTAACCGTCCGTATTTTATGTTACAGATGGGGAAGAGAAAGGATAACATGGACCTCAGGTAAGTACCTCACTGTGAACGCATCGTAGGTAGACAAGGTACGATGGCTGAGTGTGTATTTAGATATGTGTATAGACTAAAGGCTCATAAAAATAAGTAATAGTAGTTATGAAGTTTTAGAAAGCATGAAAAGAGAGTTTCGAGAGGTACAAATAATGCGATTCGTAAAGGGGACTTATAGAAACAGATTGTCTGAAAGTATGCATAATGTCAGATTTCTAGATAGCAAGCTAGTATCAATATGAAAACTTTAGTACCAGTTGTCGTTACATTTTCATAGTTAAGCATATCTTCAAGTAGAACACATTTTCAGTACGCGAAATGTCAAAGTTTTGTAAAGCGTTTTAACAAAATTTTCCAGACTTCAGTTTAGTTTTGGTCTAAGTGTACATCCAGTTGTATGAAATGTGTTGATATGTTTTATGACACGTGCGAGCATTTTGTATATATTGGATGAGTGAGATGTCACTAGCTCGTAATTAACTATGGTTGACTTTGCTGTTGTATATATGGATAATGTCATTACATTGCATTGCATTTCATCGCATGACTTACATGATTATATGGTTGCTATGATGATACATATGCATTTCGCATACCCAGTGAGAGACTCACAATGCACATTGACAGATACAGATCCAATACCAGAGGGATGACAATGCGTAACGGCACTGGATCCTAGTTATAGTGAGTGGACCATTCTCTCAAGTTGAATTTATTTAAATTATTTTGATATCTGATTTACTTTTTAAGCACATACGTCGTTAGCCATATTTATTTCCATAAAGAGCATGTTACAGAAAGATATGTTTTATTATAGTTATTTTATGATTGATGATGTTTTAGAAAAATTATTTTCAAGAAGTTTGAGTTTTGTGATTTCGAGGCGTGGGAGAAAAACCTACCTCAGTATGTAACTTGATTCAGATATGGAATTGACGGATACAGATATCGTGTGCAAACGCAGTTCATGACTAAGGAGGACAGATGCCACTGGATCCCAGATTCAGAGTCAGACGGGTAGCATAGATCTGCACCCTAGCTCCAGATTTGTGACTTGGGGATGACGAGACGTAACGCCCCAAGACCACCAGATATTTGTATACATGGGGATGCCCCCAAGCTCCAGATTTTGCATATGGGGGACAACGAGATGTAGCGCCCCAATGTGCTAGATTTCTCCATAGATTTCGAAGACAGAGTTTTCAGAAACTGATTTCCACAGATATGATTTTCAGAATTGATAAAATTGATAAAAGATTTTTCACGAGAATAAACTTTTACAGAAAAGCATCTGAGTTTTATAGATATAACAGAGTTTCTGAAAACTTTTAAAGAAAATGACCAGTTTTCAAATAAGAAAAGACAGATTTCTTAAGACAATTTCAGCTTTAGAACTATGGAGATTTTCATGATAATCCTTGTGCATATATGTTTACTTTTATAAAAGAATTGATTTCCAACAGATTACCAAATTGGAATTTCATGTAGGGGATTTTGACACTACTTGATTTTGTATACCATCACAGATTTTGTATTCGGTTTTACTCCATGCTATTTTGATATTTTCTAACATATGGCATTTCTTATTTTACAAACCTATATAGTTTTCGGAGTTTCTATTAAAGTTTTATTAAAGTTTCATATAGCTTGCCCTACGAGGCTAGATGCAGTTGTTATTCTATTATAGTGTGATTCAGAATTTGGACCATGCACAATTGGTTTCCTTATTTGGTGGATATATTTATTTTGACATGAAAGTTCAGTTATGTTTAGCAAATTTAATATACATCAAATATACATCACATATATGAAAAGCCCCAAATTTGGAGTGGGTTATGAACCCTAATTTTACAATTTCAATAAATTGACAAATTAACACCAAATTAATTAAATTCAACATTTTAATTCAATTCCCACCACACCAAACAAGTCTCACCACCATGAAATAACACAAGAATAATTCTAGGTCATTTATGAGTGGCTAAACAACTCTAGAATGGCAACAACATTATCAAATAATGAAAAGAATACTTGATTATACATAATAAGCATTCTTTAAGTCCATACATGCTAACATCTTTCTATTAAGCTCCCAACCATCAAATATCAAGCACAAAAGAGTAGGGAAAAATCTAAGCTACACATATTGAAGCTTAGTATAATAGAAATATTTTTCAAAAAAGAGAAAGTAAGAAAGAACTTACCAATTTTCAAAAAATCCAAGCTTTTCCTCTTTCTTTCTCTTTTTCTCTCAAACTCCTCTTTTTGTATTTGATTAGGGTTCTTGAATAATGAAATAAAAAAATGAAACACGGCTTATATATTTTTTTTAGGAATGGCCGAAATTGGGGAAAAAAATTATAAGCCATGTATTGTAAATGAAAAAGATTTAATAAATTTGTGGTAAAAAATCCATTAAACAATTTAATGTTTATCACAAATAAACCAATTAAATCTAACCATTTAAACCAACTATAATTGGCCTTTTAATCCAATTAAAATTTACCAATTAGCTTACTTTATTAAAATAAACAAGATATATATTATTTAATTAGTTTAATTATTCAACATTTGAATAATCAAATAATTAAATACAAATATCTTAAATATATGTATTATATTTACATTAAATAATTAAAATACATATATTAATAATTAATGTCAAATATCAAAATTCAACATTTAATAAATGGCCGAAAGATCCCAAACGCATGTATTATCGTTTAACCGTTAAACGACTTATAAATAATCAGTATTATTTATAAAAGTTGCCCTAGTGCCCTATGAGTATATTTCATTAATGAGACTCTCTAGGATCAGGCATATCCGTCACGAAATCTAATTTCGTGTCCATAATCTACCCACCCGTAAATTATGATGAACACATATAAAATCTTTGACCATACAGGTCAAGTCACTGCATACGTATAATCCTTCCGTCACAAGTATCCGGATTATCCCAGAGATATAGATATAAACGTCAAATCTCTATAGGTATAATCCCATCGATGATTCTATAAGAAATCTCTTAAAATAACACTTAGAACTGATTTCTACAGTGCACCACGGGCCCATGGATTTAATGTTGGAATTTCTACGGCCCCGAGGATCGAATACAAAGCATAAAACACATGTGAATACATACGACGAAGTTGCAGAATACTTACATCGAGCGGTTGAGCGATGCGGCGGAGAACAAAAATTGATTTCTGCCTTCTGGATGGTCACGGTAGTGAGCTGCTGTTCCTCCTCCATTTTCGGCCATTGATGTCCTCCATGAAAGCTCCAAGCTTTGTGATGAAATCCAAGCTCATGGGTGGACTTCCCTATCACCTTCGCATGTCTCTTGGAGTGCTAGCTCTTGATGATTTTGCCACAAAATCACCACACTTTTGCTTCCCATTGCTCTCGATTTTCTGGGCAGAAAACAGAAGCAAGAACAACCCTTGTGGGCGTGAGATGAAGAGAAAAAAGAGAAGAGAGAATTGTGTAGTTGGTTGGTGGAAAGTGTATCTAATACACTTAAATGAATTTCCAAATTCATTTCCTTATTTTTTGCTTTCAAAAAGTCAATCAATAAATGCTTTCCATCAACTCACATCAAGTCACATCACTCAATCAATCAAGTGACAAGTTGTCACATCACTCAAAGTGACTAATGATTTGACTTTTGATGCGACTAGTGATTTCACGCTTGATTTGACTTGCGTGCCGCACTCGAATTTAAAATGCGAATGCGCTCGTAAAAAATCTCGGGCTCAGGTTCGCTAATTCCAAATTAACGAATATTCCGTTGCGACGCAATTAAATGATTATGCCTAGCGAAATCATTATTCACATCGCTAACGAATTAATTCTAAATTAACTCGTTCGCGTGAATTAAAATCTAATTTTAATTCCTCATCGAAATCTAATTTCTTTTACTATATCGAATATATTAATTTAATCGATTAATTCCAAATTAATCGTTATCTCTCTTTAAACGATATTTTATCCCAGATAAAATCTCTCCGTAATTAATCCCAGATTAATTTTCTCTCTCATCTAATTAATCCCAGATTATTTAAAAGTGCGAGTCATACGTCATCGGTGAATCTTCGGGAAGCGACCCATGAGATCCCCAAATATGTTGGCAGTAAATTCGGTCGTCGGACTATCCGAACAAGTAAGTACCTAGTACTACGTTTTACCGATTTACAAGACAAGGTTTGCTTCTAGCAAAGCGCCATGCCTACCCATTCTCCAGAAATATCCTTACAGGAATATAGATCTATATCAGGTGTAGTATACGTAGCATTGCGTATTTCAATCCAGTATCGGATGATCACATGCAAGGCCTGGGGCTGGTACAATGTATGCCCCGTACGAAGCATATATCGGATTACAGGCAACTAGTCTCTTTATTATCGGATAATCATGACCATGTCATATTATCCCGATGGTTGCAACCCTTTAGAGAACAAATTTTGTATCCCTACGCGATCATCAACTCCATATGACTGGAGTGACACTTCTGTCTTGACATCACACCCAACACACTACGATTCTCAATATACCCAGCAGAGGCATACACATAACCTATTAAAGCCCTGGACGACCACAACCAAAGTATATTGATTGTCGCAAGTATTAGCGGTGCAAGTCTCAGGTTAAGACCAAATACACATACCCTGATTTCGGACTTCCATAGACACATAGTCATACTACCAATGGAATTCCGAGGGGGTCTATCCAGAGCGAAGCTGTTTCCCGTACCATCGGTAAACACAACCTCCTATTACACTTGCATGAGCATCCTATACCCAGATATATGAGAACTATACCGTTATGCCCTCACAATGCGCACAAGTGTAATACTAGTCTTTTACGCATTATCGATGTCCAATCTCGATAATACTCTGACTAGGGATATTTAATGATTTATCCTTCGTGGACTGATACTGTCTCATATCATTCTCAATCCAGGAACAAATCACAGGGACCTCCTATCATTTATACATCTTGGTGATCTAATCACAAATGATAAGAGAGCAATCTCCTTTGTCACATAGTTAATTTGTACAACAACACCATGATCTGTACAAATAGTGACGCTATGGGTCATAATTGTCCAACAATCTCCCACTTGGCCTATAGCCAGTCACTCGAGTGTCTAACACCTGAACTATGTACGGTTGGCTCAAACTGCTGAGAAAAGGCTTTCGTCAGCGGATTTGCATGATTATCGTCTGATGCGATTTATACGATCATTACATCGCCACGATGTATGATCCGAACGAATCAGATGAATATCGAAGTATGTATCTGGATCGTTGATGAGACCGTTAATTCTTTAGCATGTGATGTAGCCTAGCTCAGCTGCTAACAGAATTATATCTAATCTAATTAGATTTATTATCGATCCAAATAGCTTCTATTGCTGCCTCAGCCGCAGCAATAATCCGTATTTATTGTTTATTCGGTAACAATATCTTGCTAGGAAGATTTCCAGCTCACTGTTCCGTTATTCAAACTGTATAGTACCGTTTGCAACTTGTAGTCGTTTATATCGGTTAGGAAACTTGCAGTAGTGATCCCAGTCACTTCAAGTTCTCTTTCTCCACGTCGTACATTGAAGATGTTCTTAACTTCAATCCAGTGACTATCACTTGGATTGGCCTGTTTGTGAATCCTTATGCTCAAAGCGTATGAGACACCAGGTCGCGTACATTTATTCAATGTACGATTTCTCGGAGAGTTTTCTCGAAAGCCAAGCTTTCACCGATTGTTATGGGAATATCATTTCCAAGAAATGACATATTATCATTATTTTATAGGACAGCCACCGTCAGTGCGCTCCCACTAACCTCCTTATATACACAAGAATCATTTTCATTTTGAATTAAATCATAAACCATTATGATTACATCAAAACGATAATTCCAAGAACTAAATGCTTGCTTCAATCCAAACATGGATCGAATGACCTGCAAACCTTGTTTGCTAGTTTTGGTACGAAAAAACCGACAGGATGTTGTAAACATCCTCCAAAAGGTTTCATTTTCAGGAAAGCGATTTTCCCGTTCGGCTGACATATTTCATAAATGAAACATGCAGCATTAGCAAGCATTATCCAAATGGATTTACCTTGGCAACAGGTAAAAGGTTGAATCGTAATCAACACAATGTTGATAACGATACATTTCTGCTACAAGCCTAGCTTAGTACCTTGGTATGTTGCCTTCCATGTATGTCTTCCTTGAAGACTTATATAGTACCAATAGGCACAATGCCTTACGGTACATCAACTAGTATCCAAACTAAGTTGATATACATGGAATCCATTTCAGATTCATGGCACTTTGCCATATTACGGAGTCGATACCTTGTATCACTTCCTCATACGTAGTCATTTGGTATTCCTCAATAAGATTGACATCTTTACGAGGTGAGATCAGAAACCCATAGATCAGGTTGTCTTCTGACTCTCTCCGACCTACGCGGCTCTTGTGTATTCGAAGATTACTGGTATAGTTTCATCCTTGATGAACTATTTATGTTCCATTAGGAATTGGTGCCTTGAATAGTATTATTCCTATTTTCATCGAGTTTTACTATCCTCCCACTTACCACTGCATATAGGGATTCCTCTTAGGAAAACCGCATGGTGAGCAACAATTAAATTGTTCTCTCGTGAGTTGTATAAGTACTATACTTATGGCATCCCTAGGATAACCTACAATTGGCACTTATCCAATTTGGGTTCTAGTTTGGTATCATCCAAACATATGCCTAGCATACCCAAATATTCAGGAATGAGAAACCTTGTTTCTTTTCCTGTTCATATATAATATGAAGTCTGTCAAACAGATTTTATGGAACTTTATTCTAAATAAATTTTGCACTGTTTATGCTTATCCGTTAAAGGAAATGGTAGCTCAGAGCGACTCATGATTAACCTTATCATGTCCAACAGAAATTCGGTCACTCAGTTCGGACACACCGTCAAAATGACGTGTTCCGGGAGTAGTCCTCTTTGAAAGAATACTATACTATTTCAAGTATATTAGAAACTTATTGCTTAAGTATTTTCCATTACGGTCTTACCGTGACGGTTTAATACTTTAGCTGATCTGTTTGTCTATTTCGTGTCGAAACTGTAAGAGTTTCCGATTTGTGTTCTTCAAAAGAAACACATAAACATAACACGATGCCACATCCGTAAAGGTCACGAAATGTTCATATCCACCTCTAGCCTAGCTAGACATGGGCCCACTTGCTTCATTATGAACTAGGGCTATCAGATCGGTGGCATTTGCACTTTTACCAAGTAAAGGTGTTTTAGGCACTTTGCCCAATAAACTAGATTCGTAGACTTTATTTGAATAGGATCAAATCAGTCCTGGTACCCACTCTTCAAAAGTGTGGATATACGAGTCTTTGTTTAATTGTGTCCCAGACAACAATGCCACAAAAGTTTCTTCTGATCAAATCAGTTTGAGCTATTTGTTTGTCATGTTATATGTTTGAGATTAATTTATATTCAAAATATAAATTATGTTATTCACATCTAATGTGTTTATCTCAATATCATCTTTATATAATAAAACACTTTAGTCTTCTAGAATATAAAGGTTCACCCGCAGCGGGTTATACACTGATATAGAGATAATGTCTCTAGTCAAACTAGTTACATTATAACAGTTTCCTAATTTAAGTACATACCCGAAGGTAGTTCCTAAACTTAGGTATCTATGGTTAAAACAGCGACTTTTGTCCCGTTTTCAATTCGCAGATTAAATCTCAATTGAAGTTAGTATCATGCTCATAGCAGATTCTGAACACCAGTACATATTTATGTATCACACTAAGTATTTAAAATCCAATTTTAATACTAGTAATGAACATATTTATGACAATCATATTTAAAGTCAGAGCCTTGCTCGTCTTCAATTCCTTCATGTCTGCCTTGTTCAAACGGCAGTCACGCTTCCGCGATCCCGTTTGCCACAATTAAGCAGACATTTTGGGATATGTCCTTTATCTTCCTAGAAGATTATAATGATTTTGTCTTTGCCCTTTTTCACATTCCAGAAGCCTTTGGCCAAGCCTTGGACTTCCAAAATATCGAAGTAAGGTGCGCCTTACGCTTCTTGCCTTATTGCAAACTTTGACTTTATCTCCTTGAGAATAGTCATTAACTCTCCAAGAGTTTAGTATTGCAATTTAGTACTTCTAAAATCTAAGTATAGATTTATGAAGATCCTTCAATTTCTTTATCATAATTTAAGGATCTAACCCTTAGTTCTGACAAAGAAATTAAGGAGTCTACTGCGACAAGCTTAATGGATTAAGCACTAAAGTTATCATTGCATGAATCTTCCAAAGACCATGCTCTACTATTTACTTAATTTCGGGCTTAGGCCTAATATGTTATTTTATCAAATAAAGTAACATATTTGTTTCCAGGACCATCCTGAAAATCTATTCCCAATTTGAAAATTAAACCATTTAAATACATTTTCCCTAGGATTATGTTTTAAATATCAATCTTTCAATTTTATCTTGATTTTAATAGTCCAACTATTTAATCAACGATTTAGGTACTATTAAATATAATCATTATTATAGTCCAACTATATTAATCAATTATACTTTTAATTTGTTTGAATACAGTCCAACTGTTTTAAAACAACGTTTAAATATTAGTCCAACTAACATTTAATTTATTTGACGAATGATATTTGCTTTGAGCGCGTATGGCAAGTAATTAAACGAATATTGAAAATTCAATTCTTGCCTCCCACTATTTTTCCGCGAGCCTCTAACCCTCTGTCGAGTACTCGGGAAACCGTGTTTCCTAGCAGGCTAGGATCCCGTTAAAAATCACACAATCTTGACTTTGGCCAACAAATTGTATGATAATTAACTAGGTAGATCTCTAAGATCAATTGGATCCGATCCAATTCCTAGATCCAGTAGGGGACATCCAAGTCCGAAACATATATCTTATATATGCCAATATATCCAATATATTACCTAACCTTTTTCCTCTGAATCAACTAAGCATTGGCTTTGGCACAACAAACTTAGTGATCCCAGTTAAGCGTGACTCATTGACCATGGAAAGCTTCATAATCAATGTCGATGGACAAGAAGTGGTCTTGACTTTGGGCAACAAACCACAACTTGGACAAGACACCGATATGGAACAAAGCTCTCGTGATTCAAACACATCCTCGACGGACAAAAGCCTTGACTTTGGCCAACAAGCCAATGCCAGTCTCGGATCTTGAGTAAGAATCACTCAATGGAAGGAAAAACGCTTAATATTGTTTGAGGGTTTTTCGCGTGCAAATTGGCAACCAATTTATTATCTTTGTTAAGGTCTCATCATCATACACCCTTAAACATGCATTCTAAACACATAATAAAGCACATATGAATAAATAATAATGATATGCAGATGGATACTTTACACAATGATCCTAGATCAAATCTCTCCATTTACTCTCTCCCGGTAGCACAAGTATTTACTTTTACCCGTTACACTACACTTCTAAAGAAACCTCATTTACATTGAGGGGAACAGGTGAGAAGAGAAATACAAAGAGTATGAGGTAATAGGCTGGACACGCAGGTCCAATTAATAAATTCCAAATTTATTGCAACAATTTCTAAAATTGCCCCACCCATCTAATATCCATCTGATATACATTATTCATGCATCGCAACCATGTATTCACACAAGCATGTTATCAATCAATCTAATCAAATTAATTAATCTGATAATTAATGATCATCCAATGTTCAAACAACGATTTGATTTTGCTCGAGTCAAACTCATTTTGCGAATAAGTACTCAAAGTACGAATTCTCGAATTAAATTAAACTACATAATTAAATCCAATTCAATTTGTATTTAATACTAATTCACTATTTAATTCCAAATTAAATATTACACTTTATTAATAAACCTTTACGACTTAAATTCCAAATTTAATCGTTACGGGTCTCAAAGCCCGATTAACGTCCAACGTCAATTTAATTAAAGTCCAATGGGCTTTTAATTAATTTCTTTAAGGCGTGGGCTTCGGCAACCAAAGCCCAATCAAGGAATTACCACATAAGCCTAGAAATCAATTTAGGCCCATTAGGCCCAATTAAACTTTAAAGGTCCATTAGTCGCATTTGGGCTTTATGGAGGCATTTTTGGGCCCTATTGGATCCAACCAATTTAGCCTAAACCCAACTTAGTATAACCAAGCCCAATAAGCCCAATAACAACATTACAAGCCCAATTTTACAAAATAGGCCCAATTCAATTAAATTAAAAAATCCAATTTCACAATTTAATTACCTAAAGTGTATTACACATTTAATTACCCAATTAAAATTTCCAAAACATCAATTAGCCTAATTAATCATGCTCATTAACAACAAAACATGTCCAACACATTTTATCAAAAATCAAACCCAATTACATGCTATATGTCTCGGCTTTGTGGGGATTTTATATCCAATTTCAAATCCAATCCAATTGAATCAAATTAAACATTAAATCAACATTCCCTATTGATTTCCAACTCATCCAATGAATCAAAATCAAAATTCCAAGACATCAAAATAGGGCATCATTCTCGGCCAAGCTAAGATTTTGGGGAAAAAATGATCCAATCACAATTTCATGAAATTGATCCAATCAAACTTCAATTAACATGATTTAAGCATATTCAAACATCCAATTTCATAAATTCATGCTCAAAATCAATTTACCCAATTTTAAGCCCTAAGTCATATTTCATGCTTTTACTCGCTCTGATACCATTGTAGGAATTTCTACGGCCCCGAGGATCGAATACAAAGCATAAAACACATGTGAATACATACGACGAAGTTGCGGAATACTTACATCGAGCGGTTGAGCGATGCGGCGGCGAACAAAAATTGATTTATGCCTTCTGGATGGTCACGGCAGTGAGCTGATGTCCCTCCTCCATTTTCGGCCATTGATGTCCTCCATGAAAGCTCCAAGCTTTGTGTGTAAATCCAAGCTCATGGGTGGACTTCCCTATCACCTTCGCATGTCTCTCGGAGTGCTAGCTCTTGATGATTTTGCCACAAAATCACCACACTTTTGCTTCCCATTTCTCTCGGTTTTCTGGGCAGAAAACAGAAGCAAGAACAGCCCTTGTGGGCGTGAGATGAAGAGAAGAAAGAGAATAGAGAATTGTGTGGTTGGTTGGTGGAAAGTGTATCTAATACACTTAAATGAATTTCCAAATTCATTTCCTTATTTTTTGCTTTCAAAAAGTCAATCAATAAATGCTTTCCATCAACTCACATCAAGTCACATCACTCAATCAATCAAGTGACAAGTTGTCACATCACTCAAAGTGACTAATGATTTGACGCTTGATGCAACAAGCGATTTGACGCTTGATTTGACTTGTGTGCCGCACTCGAATTCAAAATGCGAATGCGCTCGAAAACAATCCCGAGCTCGGGTTCGCTAATTCCAAATTAACGAATTTTCCGTTGCGACGCAATTAAATGATTATGCCTAGCGAAATCACTATTCACATTGCTAATGAATTAATTCTAAATTAACTCGTTCGCCCGAATTAAAATCTAATTTTAATTCCGAGTCGAAATCAAATTTCATTTAATATATCGAATATATAAATTTAATCGATTAATTCCAAATTAATCATTATCTCTCTTTAAACGATATTTTATCCCAAATAAAATATCTCCGCAATTAATCCCAGATTAATTTTCTCTCTCATCTAATTAATCCTAGATTAATTAAAAGTGCGAGTCATACGTCATCGGTGAATCTTCGGGAAGCGACCCATGAGATCCCCGGATATGTTGGCAGTAAATTTGGTCGTCGGACTATCCGAACACGTAAGTACCTAGTACTACATTTTACCGATTTACAAGACAAGGTTGGCTTCTAGCAAAGCGCCATGCCTACCCAATTCTCCAGAAATATCCTTACAGGAATATAAGATCTATATCAGGCGTAGTATACGTAGTATTGCGTATTTCGATCCAGCATCGGATGATCACATGCAAGGCCTGGGGCTGGTACAGTGTCTGCCCCGTACGAAGCATATATGGGATTACAGGTAACTAGTCTATTTATTATCGGATAATCATGACCAAGTCATATTATCCCGATGGTTGCAACCCTTTAGAGAACCAGTTCTGTATCCCTACATGATCATCATCTCCATATGACTGGAGTGACACTTCCTTCTTGACATCACACCCAACACACTACAATTCTCAATATACCCAGCAGAGGCGTACACAGAACCTGTTAAAGCCTTGGACGACCACAACCAAAGTATATTGATTGTCTCAAGTATTTGCGGTGCAAGTCTCAGGTTAAGACCAAATACACCTACCCTGATTTCGGACTTCCATAGACACATAGTCATACTACCAATGGAATTCCGAGGGGGTCTATCCAGAGCGAAGCTGTTTCCCGTACCATTGGTAAACACAACCTCCTATTACAGTTGCATGAGCATCCTATACCCAGATATATGAGAACTATATCGTTATGCCCTCACAATGCGTACAAGTGTAAACTAGTCTTTTACGCATTATCGATGTCCAATCTCGATAATACTCTGACTAGGGATATTTAATGATTTATCCTTCGTGGACTGATAATGTCTCATATCATTCTCAATCTAGGAACAAATCACAGGGACCTCCTATCATTTATACATCTTGGTGATCTAATCACAAATGATAAGAGAGCAATCTCATTTCTCACATAGTTAATTTGTACAACAACACCATGATCTGTCCAAATAGTGACGTTATGAGTCATAATTGTCCAACATTTAACAGATTACTAATTCCATAATGGATACCTATACTCTATACACAGAACTGACGAATCATATCTTGATACACACAGGATATCATGAGGATCAGTCTACACCCAACGAACAGGCGGAGGTTCTGATCTAAATAGATCGGTGACGTGACTGCCATCAAAGTATGGAGAATACCTCATATATCCACAGTGGTATCTCAAGTTGAAGGATCATTATCCTCACTGAACCCGAGAAGATTCTTATTGATGTTGGTATACCATCTATTAAGAATCTTAAGTGAGTCGTTCAGTATTTATCCGATATAAATACTTATGTGTCTATACGAGTCTCCCAAGACCCATGGTTCATTGAGAAACCATTAGAATCAAACATTCCAATATACGACACGTACCGCTCTCAGCGGGTTTACTTACTGACCAAGTAATTGTAAACCTTGACCAGGAACAGTTAAAGAATGATACAGTTATGATACTGCTCAATGTCAGTTGTGACGCTTTTGCAACTGTATCATAACCAATCACTTTATGGTCATTTAAGTCTTTACCAAAAAATTAAAGAATTTATATTATAGAAACTGTTTATTTTATTGACTAATAAAATATATACAAGAGTATTTATAGGGAAATACATAAGAAATTGGCACTAAGAGCACCAACCCTAACAAAATCTCCTACTTGCTCTAGTGCCAATATCAATTGTAAATAATACCCATCGACTCCACATGCTTATCAAATAACTTCGTAGGTATGGCCTTCGTGAGCGGGTCTGCTACATTATCTTCACTTGAGACTTTGCACACGACAATGTCATCTCCCGACACAATCTCTCGAATGATGTGATACTTTCGTTCCACATGCTTCGATTTTTTATGTGCCCTCAGTTCCTTTGCTTGTGCAATGGCACCAGTATTATCATAGTATAACGAAATCAGATTCTTGATACTTGGGATAACTCCCAGTTCTGTGATAAACTTCTTAAGCCAAACAGCTTCTTTTGCAGCTTCTGAAGCAGCAATATATTTCGCCTCTGTAGTGGAATCAGCTGTAGACCCCTGTTTGGAACTTTTCCAACAAGCTGCACCTCCGTTCAGGGTAAATACGAATCCTGATGTAGAATTTCTATCATCATGATCCGATTAGAAATCAGAATCTGTGTACCCATTAACCTGCAGTTCATTTCCTCCATAAATGTTAAACTTATCTTTAGTACCTTTGAGATACTTCAGGATATGTTTAATAGCCATCTAATGGTCATTTCCTGGATTGGACTGATATCTACTGGTTACACTAACAGCGTAGCTAATATCAGGCCTCGTACATAACATGGCATACATAATGCTACCCAAACATGAAGCATAAGGCTAATTAGAAATTCTAATATTCTCATCTTCTATTGGTGGACACATCTTCTTCGAAAGATGAATGCCGTATCTGAACGGTATATTTATTGTCTTACAGTTAGCAAAATTATACCGTTATAAGATCTTATCTATGTACGTTGATTGGGATAACCCAATAAGCTTCCTTTCTCCATACCTATAGAGATTATACTCAAGATATAAGAAGCTTCACCCGGGTATTTCATGGAGAAATTCTTACAGAGGTAAGCTTTGACGCCTTGCATCATTCCTATATCATTCCCAATGATTATGATGTCATCAACATAGAGAACCAAAAATACTATCATACTCCCACTGACCCTTTTATACACACAAGATTATTTCATATTCTTGAGAAAACCAGACAATCTAATAATCTCGTCGAATCGAAGATTCCAACTTCGCGAAGCTTGCTTAAGTCCATAAATGGACTTCTTAAGCTTACAAACCATGCTTGAGGTTTCGCTGGATACAAAACCCTATGTCTCTTCCATATAGATTTCTTCGTCAAGAAATCCATTTAAAAAATACGTTTTGACATCCATTTGCCAAATCTCATAATCATGGTAAGCATCAATAGACAATAAAATTCTTATAGACTTTAGCATCGCAACTGGTGAAAAAGTTTCATCGTAGTCGATACCAGGTCGCTGCGTGTAACCATTAGCTACCAATCTGGCCTTAAATATTTCAACCTTTCCATCAGGCCCTCGCTTCCTCTTGTAAACCCATTTACTACCGATAGGAACAATTCCTTCAGGAAGCAAAACCAAGTCCCAAACTTGATTCTGATGCATAGAGTCTAACTCTGATTTCATGGCCTCTTGCCACTTCGCGGAGTCGATGTCCAATATCGCTTCTCTATAGGTGTAAGGGTCAGTCTCTTCAACTAAGAGAACATCTAGACTCTTTTATTGTATCAAATACAAGCGTTCAGGAGGTCTAGACACCCTTTGGGATCTATGGAGTGTGTGTGTTGAAGGTTCTTTATCTATTTGAATTTCAGGTTCCTCCAATGATTCATTGGTTCCAGGTTGTACTTCATCAAGTTCAATCTGTCTATGATTACCTCCTTCAGATAAAATTCTACCTCTAGAAATTTTGCGAAGCGAGCTACGAACACATTTCGATACTCGATATCATAGAATAAATATCCTTTCGTATTTAAAGGATATCCAACAAACCTAAAATTTTACCCTCGAGGCGAAAGCTTATCTTGCTGAGCCATCCTGACATAGGCAGGACAACCCTAAATCTTAACATAATTAAGATTCAATTTCCTACCAGTCCATATCTCATATGGAGTTGTAGGAACAGCCTTGGAAGGAATCTTATTCAAAAGATGAGCAGTAGTTAAAAGAGCATAACCCCATAAATAATAGGGCAAATCTGTACAACTCAACATCGATCGAACTATATCCAATAAAGTCTGATTTCTCCTTTCGGACACTCCATTGTGCTGTGGAATACCCGAATGAGTATATTGATCGAGAATCTCATTCTCTTTTAAATAATCAGTAAAATCACCACTCATATATTCACCGTCTCGATCAGATCGAAGACATTTAATATATTTACCATTCTGTTTTTCCACTTCATTTCGGAATTCTTTGAACTTTTCAAAGGTTTCTGATTTTTGTTTCATCAAATAAACATAATTGTACTGTGGCAGATCATCGGTAAAGGTAACGAAGTACGAAAAACCCATTGTGAACAGTGTGGCTCATGAGACCACATACATCAGAATGTATTAGTTCCAATAAGTCAGTGGCTCGGTGTCCTACACCCGAAAATGAGACTTTGGTCATTTTACCCCGAATGCAAGATTCATAAGTTGGATAAGGTTCAATGGTAAGATCTTGTATCAAACCATTCCTAACCAACTGGGTTAAGCGTTTCACGCCTATATGACCCAACCTCATATGCCACAGTTCAGTATTATTTATATCAGATACTTTACATTTATTAATTCCTAACCAACTGTAAAATGTTATGACCATGCTCATTTGGACAAACTAGGATCTGAACATTATATCTATCATATAAATATAAAGAACGATTCTTAATATTTACATTATATCCTTCAGTATCTAATACAAAAAGAGACACAATGTTCGCAATACATCCCGGTACAAAAAAATAGTCATGCAATAAAAGGCTCCCACTAGGTAAGGGAATCTCGCATAAGCCCACAACAACTGCATCTAGAGAGTCGCCACTCCAAAAATGCAACTACATCTCCCCAGATTTCAGCCGTCAACTTTCCTTCAGCACCTGCAAAGAATTGTAAATGTGAATTGGACAAGCAGAATCCAAAATCCAACTAGACGACATAACTTCACAAGCTAATGAGATATCAATAATGGGAAAAATAAAAGTACCTGAAGTAGATGCTCTTTCCTTTCTGATTTGCGCCAAATAGTCAGGACAATTCCTTTTCCAATGGCCAATCTTGCTGCAGTGGTGGCATTTATCTTCGGCGGCTCTCTTCGATTTAGCTATCTTACCCTATGGTGGAAGATTCGTACCCTTCTTTTTCTTACCTTTCTTCTTCTTCTTCCCTTCTGTTTAGATTGGGAGGAAGTATGAAGAGTAATGGGTTTAGGAGGGTGATTCGGTACTCCCTTCCTTAAATATTCCTCCGCAGTTTGCAACATCTTATGTAGCTTCTGATAAGAATAGCTAATACCAATCATATTGAAATACATTACAAATTAGCGGTATGATGCTGACAGAGATCCTAGTATAACACTTTGTCCTAAAGTGTCATTCAGAGGGAAATTATAACGCCTCAACTGTTCGATCAAATCAATCAGATGAAGCACGTGAGGGCTCACAACCTGTCCCTCTTCAACTTTTGCATGGAACAATTCCATTGCAATTTTATGAACCGAGACCCATTCTTGGTTGATAAAAGACCCTCTCAGTCGCATCATCATAGTATATGCATCAGGCAATCCAAAATATTACCTCTTAAGCTCCGGTGCCAAGGAACTGAGAATATGATTTGACCCTCCTATCATCATCTCTCCATTTTTGGAGAGTCTCATGTTCCTCTGGTGTTGCATCATCTGCTATGGCAATTGGCAACGGACCTTCTAACACATATTCTATTTGCTCAGACCCAAGAACAATTCTTAGATCCAAGTCCCAATCTGCAAAGTTTTAGGCACCTTTAAGCTTGTTAGTATCAAGTATACGAGCAAAAGGATTAGAAGCAGGTGCCGCCATCGCAAATCTATCATATAGGTAGCGAAAAATGGTTAACAGACTTAACAGTTTCATATAATATAAAAATAAACAAAGTATAAATAGATCATGGATATTTAATCTAAAAATGCCCCTCCCACTATTACATGCAATACTGTAATCCCCAAACAGAATGCAAACAAATAATTAATCAAATTAAATATAATAGTGAAAGATAAATCCCATGAATATATTTCAGCTCACAGCTTTGGCACGATCTCGCCTACGTATATTCATTAGGTAGACAACTCATTGTCAATCACTCACTAGTGACTTCTGGGTTCTGGTCCTGGTCGTTTCTCGTTATGACAGCTTTGGCATGTTCACAAGGAGGCGTACCAAGGTTAAATTTGTCAATGATAAATTCAAGATACTTGCGTACTCCTGACAGATTTGGCACGTTCAGGATTTCCGCTTTCGCTTGAATTTATCTAGTATCTCATATACATCCGGTATGGATAAATTTCTATCAACTACACCCTCACTGCTTTGGCACGATATCGGATGCAGCCATAGAACAGATATCCACAAACCGTATTGACAAGACAGACAAAGAAATATGCATCCAATACATATTACTTTTAAAACCTTATTAATTAGGGATTTTTCCGCAAAGATGTTACGTATTTAATTTAATCAAATTAAATAAATACAAGCATGTATAAAGTAAGAACATAATTAAACATTGAAATTTAAGGCATATTCATATTATGTGTTTAGGTTCAGACCTGCTCTGATACCATTTTTGTTGGGGTTTTGGGCGGTAATTCGGATAAACGCAGCGGAACGCGGAAAATCAAAAATTTTCGATTTCAATAATTTTTATTGGGTAATTAAAATAAACTAATTTATTTTAATTACTAAATACTTAAAAACTGAAATTTTTACCCAAAAATTAATTTTTTCATAAATTACCGTTTAGCCCATAAACTTTATATTTTAATCATTTTAGTCCTAAATTGTCAAATATAATTCTAATTGATTCCAAATCAATTCCAAAATGATTTATACAGAATACATGAAAATACAATTTGAAACTCAAGAAAACATATTTTCAGAAATTGCTGAGAGGTCCCTAAACTTACAAGAATTTGCAATTTGGTCCTTTTAGTTCAAAACATGTCAAGATCAAATCCAAAAATTATCAAATTTAATATACATCACATATATGAAAAGCCCCAAACTTGGAATGGAACCCTAATTTTATAATTTTAATAAATTGACAAATTAACACCAAATTAATTAAATTCAACATTTTAATTCAATTCCCACCACACCAAACAAGTCTCACCACCATGAAATAACACAAGAATAATTCTAGGTCATTTATGAGTGGCTAAACAACTCTAGAATGGCAACAACATTATCAAATAATGAAAAGAATACTTGATTACACATAATAAGCATTCTTTAAGTCCATACATGCTAACATCTTTCTATCAAGCTCCCAACCATCAAATATCAAGCACAAATGAGTAGGGAAAAATCTAAGCTACACATATTGAAGCTTAGTATAATAGAAACATTTTTCATAAAAGAGAAAGTAAGATAAAACTTACCAATTTTCCAAAAATCCAAGCTTTTCCTCTTTCTTTCTCTTTTTCTATCAAACTCCTCTTTTTGTATTTGATTAGGGTTCTTGAATAATAAAATAAAAAATTGAAACAAGGCTTATATATTTTTTTAGGAATGGCCGAAATTTGGGAAAAAATATAAGCCAAGTATTGTAAATGAAAAAGATTTAATAAATGTGTGGTAAAAAAATCCATTAAATAATTTAATGTTTATCACAAATAAACCAATTAAATCTAGCCATTTAATCCAATTAAAATTTACTAATTAGCTTACTTTATTAAAGTAAATAAGATATTTATTATTTAATTAGTTTAATTATTCAACAATTGAATAATCAAATAATTAAATACAAATATCTTAAATATATGTATTATATTTACATTAAATAATCAAAATACATACATTAATAATAAATGTCAAATATCACAATTCGACATTTAATAAATGGCCGAAAGATCCCAAATGCATGTATTATCGTTTAATTGTTAAACGATTTATAAATAATCAGTATTATTTATAAAAGTTGCCCTAGTGCCCTACGAGTATATTTCATTAGTGAGACTCTCTAGGTTCAGGCATACCCGTCACGAAATCCAATTTTGTGTCCATATTCTACCCATCCATAAATTATAACGAACACAGATAAAATCTCTGAACCATACAGGTCGAGGTCACTGTATACATATAATTCTTCCGTCACAGGTATCCGGATTATCCCAGAGATATAGATATAAATGTCAAATCTCTATAGGTATAATCTCGTCGACGATTCTGTTAGCAATCTCTTAAAATAACACTTAGAACTGATTTTTACACTGCACCACTGGCCCATGGATTTAAAAGATTGCTAATTCCATAATGGATACTTATGCTCTGTACACAGAACTGACGAATCCTATCTTGATACACACAGGATATCCTGAGGATCAGTCCAAACCCAACGAACAGGCAGAGGTCTGATATAAATAGATCGATGACGTGACTGCCATCAAAGTATGAAGGATACCTCATATATCCACAGTGGTATCTCAAGTTGAAGGATCACTATGCTCACTCAACCCGAGAAGATTCTTATTGACCTTGGTGTACCATCTATTAAGAATCTTCAGTGATTGGTTTAATATTTATTCGATATAAACACTTACGTATCTATACGAGTCTCCCAATACTCATGTTTTATTGAGAAACCATTAGAATCCAACATTCCAATATACGACACGTACCGGTCTCAGCGGGTTTACTTACTGACCAATTAATTGTAAACCTTGACCAGGAACAGTTAAAGAATGATACTGTTATGGTACCGCTTAATGTCAGTTGCGACGCTTTTACAACTGTATCATAACCAATCACTCTATGGTCATTTACATATTTACCATTTAATAAAAGAATTTATATTATAGAAACTATTTATTTTATTCACTAATAAAATATATACAAGAGTATTTACAGGAAAATACATAAGAAATTGGCGCTCAGAGCACCAACCCTAACAATAAGTTGTGTATATTCACATATATCAGATTATTATTTATGTTCTTACAGTTACTTAATATATTTACGTAAGACGTGAGTTACTTACTGAGCTTTATAGCTCACACCCCAACTGTTTCATAGTTTTGCTGGTTCACGTTGGACTTAAAGAGCTAGAAGATTTCCATAGACGTCTTGCAAACAGCGGATCACCTCGTTTAGTCAAGTTGGTCTTGAGTCTTCCTATGATTTTGAGATGTTTAATTGGGCTCCAACAGTCTTAGTTTTATTTATTTGTATCATATGTATAATTTTAAATCATGTTGAGCATGTAGTTGTTTGTAGTTATTTGTCTAATGTCAGGCTAAAGGCCTATTTCCATATGAGTTGAGATTTGTCAGACCGGAGGCCTATTTTCATAAGTTGAGATAATTGCTTTTGAGTTTGATATCAGGACACCTCGAGGTGTTAGACTTTGATCCAGGTTTCATGATTTTTAGTAGAGGTCATGCCGAAATTTTAGTAGCACCAGAGGCTTATGGAGATGGGTTTTCCTATCTCATGCCGGTAGCATCCTGACTTTAGGTAGGATATTACAAAGTTGGTATCAGAGCATGGTTGTTTAGCTAATTGCAAAGTCTAGAGTCAGTGACTGCACTGTGGGGTATCCGGCTGTCAAAAAATGTCTTATGTTTTGAATAGGCCAGATATGTCCTTGTATGTAATATGAATATTTCCTTTGGTATGAGATGATTTCCTGCTTGGCACCTAGCCCGAGTGCATCGAAGTCTATGGATGACTTATTTTGATGTGTATAGACTAGATTTTTTTTGTATTAGAAGAAGTTACCTTGAGTTAAAACCTTATGAGCCTTGAGACTAGAGAATTTGAATTAGTTATATAGTAGCAGTATTAGGCCCTTGTAAGGCCAGAGGGTCGAACCTAAGGTATATGTTCGAGACATTTGAGACTAGGAATTCGGTGTAGTATCGTAGTTGTGCTTGAAGTTAGGAGGAGTGTGATAAACCATCGCAATTATTGGTTAGTCACGTTCTCTGGTAAAAAACCAAGTTAGTATAGTTTACCATTGATGAACAATTAAATACTATAGATATGAAAAAGGGTTAGCCCTTAGCCCCAATACGAAAGTATACGGATGATGAATATAGGTAGATACTTTCTAGAAATTGATTAGAGAGTTTTCATGTATGCATTGTGAATTAGATCGGCAGGTATAAGGGTGAATTAATTTCGAGGATAAAATTTTATGTGGAGGGGAGATTGTAATATTTAGAAATTCAGAAACTCTTTCGGAAGGATTTTGTATTGCAGATCGGGTCTCAGAAGGAGACTAAATTGGAGAATAAGAGTTTATGTGTTGAAATATAGCTAGAAATATTTTAAAATAGAGATTTGACGCATTGGAAAACACATGACATTAAAGAATCGCTTATGTGATTTATGTATATTATTCTATACGAATTATGTTTCTTGTTTCTGCTATAAAGAGAGAAAACGAACTCCTTTTGAGCTAATTCTTAACCATCGGACTCATTTTTCCGAGACGAACAACGTTCTTGTTGAACATTTTTCCACATTTTGAGTAGAAGGGCCTCAAATTTACATTTTTCTGAAGAAGGACATGGTTAAGGACGTAATTATAATTTCGAGGGATCAAAACTTAATTTCCAAAAATATTTCTATAAATACCATGAAGTTTTCAGAAATAGTAAAAAATGGCATAAGCTTTCCACCCATTTCACCCGACCCATCTTTTTCCTTTTGGCGATTTGGGGCAGCAGCTCGCCGGTCGTCCATTCAGCCATGGCCAACCATCGCGACGGCACCAGGTGGAGCGTCCAGCCACCCTGCATCCAACGGTGGTCGGTGATGACGGAAGAGATGCCAGCAAATGGCAAAAAAAAAAAAGACATGCATGAATGGGTATCCCAATCCCTGCTTGTCGCTTCATTTCACGGCCCGAGCCACCCGCCAAATCAAAGCTCTCGGAGAGTAATACAAGATGGCAGTGGTGATTTTTCTGATCTGTGCTCGGTTACATGCAAAACGAGGAGAAGAAGCGATGGTGAACAATAACATCGAATGAACAGTAGCTCTGATCAGAATTCTATCGATTCCAGGTACGATGACTAAGTGTGTATTTAGATATGTGTATAGACTGAAGGCTCATAAAAATAACTAATAGTAGTTATGAAGTTTTAGAAAGCATGAAATGAGAGTTTCGAGAGGTAGAGACAATGAGATTCAAAAAGGAGACGTATAGAAACAGATTATCTGAAAGTATGCATAGTGTCAGATTTCTAGATAGCAAGCTAGTAACAACATGAAAAGTTTAGTACCAGATATCATTACATTTTCATAGTTAAGCATATCTTCAAGTAGACATGTTTTCAGTACGCGAAATGTAAAAGTTTTGTAAAGAGTTTTAACAAAATTTTCCAGACTTCAGTTTAGTTTTGGTCTAAGTGTGCATCCAGTTGTATGAAATGTGTTGATATGTTTGATGACACGTGCGAGCATTTTTCATATGGATGCTTTTGTTGAAATGGGGTACAGGCCTATTTTGTATATATTGGATGAGTGAGTTGTCACCAGCTCGTAATTGACTGTGGTTGACTTTGATGTTGTATATATGGATATAGGCATTACATTGCATTGTATTTCATCGCATGACTTACATGATTATATGGTTGTTATGATCATGCATATGCATTTTGCATACCCAGAGAGAGAGACATAGTGCACATTGACAGATACAGATCCAGAACCAGGGGACGGCGATGCGTAACGCCTCTGGATCCTAGTTACAGTGAGTGGACCCTTCTCTCAAGTTGAATTTATTTAAATTATTTTGATATCAAATTTCCATTTTAAGCACATAGGGTGTTAGCCAGATTTATTTCTATAAATAGCATGTTACAGAAATATAAGTTTTATTACAATTATTTTACGATTGATGATATTTTAGAAAGATTGTTTTCAAGAAGTTTGAGTTTTGTAATTTCAAGGCATGGGGGAAAAACCCACCTCAATATGTAACTTGATTCAGATATGGAATTGACGGATATGGATATCGTGTGCGAACGCAGTTCAGGACTAGGAAGGACAGATGCCCCTAGATCCCAGATTCAGAGTCAGAAGGGTAGTATAGATCCGCACCCCTGGCTCTAGATTTGTGACTTGGGGACGGCGAGACGTAACACCTCAAGACCACCAAATATTTGTGTATGGGGGACGCCCCCAAGTGTCAGATTTTGCGTATGGGGGACAGCGAGACGTAGCGCCCCAATGTGCAAGATTTCTCCAAATATTTCGGAGAGAGAGTTTTCATAAACTGATTTCCAAAGATATGATTTTCAAAAATGATAAATTTTATAAAAGAGTTTTCACGAGAATAAACTTTTACAGAAAAGCAATAGAGTTTTATAGACAGAACATAGTTTCCTAAAACTTTTATAGAAAACACCAGTTTTCAAATAAAAAAAAAGATTTCAGAAAAGACAGCTTTAGAACTATGGATATTTTCATGATAATCCTTGTGCATATATGTTTACTTTTATAAAAGAATTGATTTACAACAGATTACCAAATTGGAATTTCATGTAGGGGATATTGACACTACTTGATTTTGTATACCATCACAGATTTTGAGTTCGGTTTTACTCCCAGCTTTTTTGATATTTTCTAACATATGAGATTTCTTATTTTACAAACCTATATAGTTTTCGGAGTTCTATTAAAGTTTTATGATTCTCAAATATAGAAATTCTAGCTTTTTAATATAGTTTGCCCTATGGGGCCAGATGCAGTTGTTATTCTATTATAGTGTGATTTAAGAATTTGGACCCTCCACAGTTGGTTTTTTTATTTGGTGGAGATATTTATTTTGACATGAAAGTTCGGTTATGTCTAGTTCAGATTCGATAAGTACGATGGTATCATGTTATAAGTATGTACTATGTATAAATTTTATGTGAATGTTTACTATATTTAGAATACAGTTTGTGAGGATTCCAATGAATGGAATCAAGCGTTGGTATCTTACATCGTATAGAGGTCCAAGTTTTCAGCTCAGGGTTTCAGTAAAAGTTTTACACCTCATAGTTGGCTAATGTTTGTGTTTTAGCTCAAGTAATTCATATGAAGTAACCAGCCATAGTTTAAACTACTAAACCACCACGGGTTTGGGATGGCCTTAGCCGCGGGTTTGGGTGGTTTGGTAGGTAATAGGTTAATGAGATGCTAGAATTCCGTATATATGTAGTTTAGTGTGGAACTGAGAAGATAAGCTTACTACCATGTTGCATTCAGTACATTGAGTAAATTATCCAGGTATAATATATGTAAACGGCCATCGGGTAGAGATGAGATCTATAAGTTGTGTATATTTACATATATCTTATTACTATTTATGTTCTTACAGCTACTTAATATATTTATGTAAGACGTGAGTCACTTACTGAGCTTTATAGCTCGCACCCCAACTGTTTTCTAGTATTCCAGGTTTACATTGGACTTAAAGAGATAAAGATTTCCATAGACGTCTTACAGACAACGGATCACCCCGATACAGTCAAGTCGGTCTTGAGTCGTCGTATGATTCTGAGATGTGTAATTGGGCTCCCACAGTCTTAGTTTTATTTATTTCTATCATATGTATAATTTCAAATCATGTTGAGCATGTAGTTGTTTATAATTATTTGTCTAATGTCAGGCCGGAGGCCTATTTACATATGGGTTGAGATTTGTCAGGCCGGAGGCCTATTTGTATGAGTTGAGATTATTGATTTTGAATTTGATACCAGGACATCTCGAGGTTCTCGACTTTGATCCAGGTTTAATGATTTTTAACCGAGGTCATGCCGAAATTTTAGTAGCATCAGAGGCTTATGAACATGAGTTTTCCTATCTTCTGCCGGTTGCATCCTGGATTTAGGTGAGATGTTACAGTCTGGTCAGATATAGATTGCTACAGTTATATCCGGCTTGACATGGGACATGTCTCGCCGGATATACTCATGGATCAGAAAGTATAAAACCACACAGCGTGCGTAACAATAATAGGCTGAACCTTAATAACCTAACTAAAATCATAAAAAATGGCAATAAAAATAAAGGAAAGGCAGCAATGTGCATATTAATACTGGAATAAAATAATTGAACCGAAACACATAACATGATTACATAAGATCAGAGAACAACAACATGCGTAGAGTGATAACAATATAACCTAAAGTAGCGATAAGATAATACACGACGGTAATGATAAAATGAAAAGACAGATACAATACAATAACAGAACAATATTGAAATAACCAAAGCTACAATCAACTGAAGAAAATAGTAGTTGTTGGGTTCGTTTAATTCGTTTGTGTGTGTGATTCGTTTAACACAATAACGAATTGGAATAACCAAATCTACAATCAACTAATGAAATAACCAAAGCTTTAATGTGTATGTGTCATTCGTTTGACGCAAAAGTATTTGTGGGGTTCATGAAACTCCTAGTTACTAAATAATCTAAATAGCATAGCAAGTTTTGAGAGATTCACCCATTTTCTCTTTTTATTAATTTTCTTTTCTTCTCTTTTTTTCCTTTTGAATTTCTTTTTTCTCTCTTTTTTCTTTTCTTTTTCTCATATTTTTTTTATCTCTTTTGCGTCATCTTCTTAATTTGGTGTCATCTTAGCCTTAGCTTCAAAATAAGAACGAGTGTCAAGTGTCTTGAGTATCCCTACAAGTTGTGTCAACATAGTCTCTTTCTCAGTGCTTTACAATTCCAAGTTCAAGTTTTAGTGTGCAATTTTTATGGATAGGATTCTGTTAGTGATTCCGAAGTTGAAATTTTTTTTGCAAAATTCGGACATGGTCATTTTTTTGAGAAACATGAGATATTTGGAAAAAAAACTTTATTTCATCATTGAACATTTGAAAAGAGTCATTACATGACAAGGAAAATATGCTATGCAAAAATCATGCTTAGGAGTGGTACCTCTCAGGATCAGGTATCTTGCCCTCGTCAATTAAATTTTGAATCTCATGTTAGGGGCATGGGCAACTATCAGTGTTATGGTCGTGTTGCTAGTGGAAGTGGCAGTAACGGTTTAGGTCGATGTGATGAGGTATGGGTTTTGATGACTGTTTTGGTTCCAGGGTTTTGACGACTGTAACTTTTTGAATACCTTAGATAAGGGTTTGCTAAGGTTTGAAAACATTTATTTCTAATAGCGGCAGTCTCGGTGGTGTCAGCCTTCATTTCAGAGGGCCATTCAGTAGCTTAGATCATACACCAATGGGGGTACATAAGTTCGTTCTCTCATATGCTAAAGGTAAACATTGGCTTCTTTGGTTTCATTCCATCATTGAAAGGGTAACATCCCTCTCCGGGAGATGCTATCGACAACTCAATACTGATAACTGTATATCCAATAATATTTTCCTTTACAACTTTATTCATAAATATTTTAACTTCATACAATGACCGATGCAAAACCAATGACTTTTACATGACTTCACTTTGACTCTGACTAAATTCTCACCCTTTGACTTGATCTGGTGGACTAAACACCCTAATGACTGCCATCAGTATCCCTCTTTTTGAGCTCATCCTCCGGGTATACCTGTAAAACAGAGAAACTGAGAGTGGGGGGTTAGATCATTTGAACGACCTAGTGAGTGGACGGTTTAAAATGAAAATTGAAATACTTTATAAAAATCCATTGTTCTAAAACTGAAATCTTTTCAAGGAAACTGTCTTTTCTAAAAACTCTTTCTTTCCTGAAAACCAATCTCTTTCTCAAAACCCTTTCGGAAAACCTTTCTTTCTGTAAGACTCTGAATTCTTTCTATAAAACAGAATTCTCTTGTAAACTCTTTCAAGAAATTTATCATTTCTGAAATCATATCTTTGAAAATCTTATTTCTGAAAAATCCGTCTCTGAAAAATCTGTCTTTGAAAACCTTACGCATGGGGGGCGTTACGTATCGTCATCCCCTCATACGCCTAAACTAGTGGTCTTGGGGTGTTATGTATCGTCGTCCCCCAAGCCACTGAACTAGAGTCAGGTGTGTTGATCCATGCTATCATCCTGTCCCTGAATCTAGAGTCTAGGGACGTTACATATCGCGGTCTCCCTAGCCCTGAATCTAGGATCTAGGGGCATTACATATCACAATCCCCCTAGTCATGCTCTACATGTGCACATGTTCTTTGAGTCCGTCAATTCCATATCTATACCAAGTTACAACTGAGGTGGGTATTGCCCTTATGCCTCCAAAAATCACAAAATCATACTTTAAAAATTATTTCTTTATAAAACATTTATCAATCATAAAATATCTGCAAATCATTTCGACTAACGCCCTATGTGCTGAAAAGTAAATTTTAAATCAAAAGTAATTAAGTAGAAATCAACTTGAGAAAATGGTCTACTCACAGATTAATAACTATTACCAATGAATTTAGATGCGACTGTAGAGATAGAGATTCCTGCGGAAAAGACAATCCGACCTGTAATCGTGTATGGTTAGCATTTTCAACTGAGAAGCTAATATGATCATGGATGGGGTGAATGCATATGCTTGTCATATGTGGAACCTTTAGGGTGCCCTCTAACTTCCTAAGATGAATATGAAAGGAGATGGAACTTGTTTCTGTTACTCGTTGCGATGCCAAGTCTGGCACATCGCCACGCCTATGCGAGCAAGCTCAAGCAGAGAGCTCTTCTAGTTCCGTGTCGCGACGCCCTCAGTTCCAAATCCAAAATAGAGAGCATTCGCATGCTCGACTTCACAACTCCAGCCCATACACGTTGCGACGCTAGCCCGATTTCAAGGCCAAATACTAATTCCCCAATGTCACTACCCAAAGCGATTCTAACACTCCCACATTATAACCTTCACATGAGCACTTCTCTAACTACAACATGTCTAGAACACCATCCATCATAAAGGATAATTTCCCAACACATCCATATAAAATTGAACAAATGCTTGAACTTTTACATCCATTGAGTTATCAACTCCCAAATACATTAAACTCATGTTATATAATCTTCTAGTGCATGAACCTCAACAAATTATTATCAAAACATCAAAACACTTCCCCCACAAGCTAAGAAATTTGGCCCTCATATACATTTTACATCTTGACCTTATTTCAACCACAGTTAGGCACAATTCATTCTTTCAACCACACTTAGGGACAATTCATTCTAAACAACTTCATAAATATGCATTAAGGCTCAAATTCTTAACCAACCTTCTCAAATAACAAAGCCCCAATTCATAGAGTTTCTAAGTATGAAATGTAAGTGAAGAATAGATGTTCATTTTCTTAAATAAGAAGAAGAAATAAGAAGTAGAAGCTTACTTGTATGCTTAGGAACTTGATCATCAACACCTTTTTCCAAAATTTATATGAGAATCAAGAAAATTTGAGAGCTTTCCTCTCTAATCATGGCTCACGTTTTTGCTTCCAAAGGAAGATGAATGAATAGTGCCCTTTATGTAGGCAAGAGGTCTGATTTTTCTAATGAATTGGGTGGCTAAGATTGTGCCACATCACCATTTCTAGACTTCACTCGAAATTTACTATAGCAGCCATAGAAATCACAACTTTTATCCTGTTTCTTATTCGAATTTGGAAAAATATCCAACGCGGAAGTTGTAGATCTCGGATTTATGATGATACATAATTCATATATATATGAATTCGTATGAAAATATTATGGCCCAAATACTACGGGCTGTCCGGATTTAATATTGGAATGAATTCTATATCGGAACTACGAGGGATTTGCGTCCAAAAAATCATTTTATGAGTGTATACATGTTCAAATATTTTATTTATATCATGTATTATGCATCCTATAATGTAATAGTCATCAAGATCACCGGGTGTAAAAATTTCCCCCTTAAATAGGATTCGTCCTCGAATTCTCTTTTTGAGGTTCAATTTACAGGTCCGCCTTGGTTCTAGTATCTCAACGTCTCTGCTACTTTTATTCTCCTTAACTTACTTTTTTTACTTTTCAATTCAACCGTTCAATATTATGACTCTTGAGGATTTCTTCCCCTTGTACGCTCTATTTGACCTTTATATGGAAACAAGTTCTGAATTTGTCAACCCTTTGATCTTCTGAAATCCCTTTATCGACCTTTTGTCTCGTGTGGTAACTAGATTTGTATAGTGTATTGTATCCATATAAAGGTGTGAGTTCTTAATGAAACTTATCACATCATAAAATGATCATTATTTTCTTTTTACACCTTGCAGTCTTTCATCAAAATATATTATCTACCGAATTAGGATTATTCTTTATTAAAACTATTTATTCATTGGTTTGTAGTTCCCATAACACTTATCGTCTAGAAACCATCTTATTGTGACTTTTGTATGAATCATGCTAATCTAATATCGTTCCATATTTCCTTCATCTCGCTATTCTCCTTCTATTTCCTCAAATACCAATCAAGTTAATAACCTAAGCTTTCTTGTGTTTTATGTTCATCTTTTGATTTGATATAGACTCTTTAGTGCTCTAATTAATAAGTAACGTTGTATGCTCTCTGCCGAATGCTAAGGTTTCTTCTTATCTTGTTTTCTGATTACTGGTACTTCCGAATCTTGAGATATACTAATACTCTCTATGGTTAGGCTTCCTCACATCATTTAAAAGCACAGAAGAATAACCCTACTAAATATTTCTCTAGCCCCATATGCTCGATCTAATTCTGACATTCTTCTTCTTAATTTATTAATTTGACTCTCTCTTTCTCTTTACAGAGTTTCAACTACCATCAACTTCGACTTTCATGTCCTAGCATCTCTATTTACCTTTTGGGCTTAGGTCCTTATAATTTATGGTTACCCCATTTATATGCCTTAAATTTACCATCATAGTTTTCCCAATACCTCTTAACTCCAAGATATTAATTCTGGATATAATGCTGACGGTAACCTCTGGAACAAGGTACTTATATTAAGCGTAAATATACGTACACTTGTGCTTAAACTGTGTTCTTTTACTATTATCATCAATGTCAGAGATTCAGTCCCGTTTAAGGTTCATACTCGATTCATATTTTTAAACTTATGGCTAGTATCATTCTGGTTAACCATCTTTTTTCTCTAATTCGATCACTTTGTCTGATTATACTCTAAGATGTTCCATTTCTACTTATTCCCATAATATGATTCTATCAGGTATTGTCCTGGTCTCAACAATATTCGTAATCTTAGTCTCCTCGGCCTTTTTTACGCTATACTTTTAATAAATCTGTCTCAAGTGACCTTAAACCTCATCTTCTTAGCCCTTGTTATCTTCCCCCCAATCTATATTTAATAGAACTTGGTCTTATACTAGTATCTAAAGGCTCGCCGTTATGCCTTCCATAATTGACTATGTTGATACACTTTTTTTTCTTTAGTTACACCTAATGTTGTCACTCATATATGCTTGTCCTTGTTTGGCGAATACCCTTACTTTTTATCGTTCCACCCAGGCAACTCCTACTCTAAATATTTTTCTTAGAGTTATTTTCCTATACTTTGCTGCTCTGTTCAATACCTGAAACTTCTGGGATCGATATCTTTATTTCCTTATTTGAAAGGTATTATCTTTCAAATGTCTCTTATTTTACTTTACCGGATACTTTACCATACCACGAATTTACTTATTTCTGAGATTGAACGAACATCGAAGTTCATCTTTATTTGACGTTATCCATTGAGGGTTGGGAGGGTGGAGTTGGTCCTAAATTCTTCTCGGTCGTGGTGGTCTCACTAACTATGCATGTTGCGGTTGCACATGCTGCTCATTTATAATTATAGGGCACTCTTTTATTTACATTTCTAGTATTTGGGCTTTCACACTAAGTTATTATGGCTAGAAACTATCTGATTTACCTTCTTTAACTTTACCCCTGATTCGTTTTCCGATTATTGGTCTTACTACCTCTTATTGAAAACCTCCTTAAGGGTCATGCTCTTTCAAACTCCTACCTTACTACCTCTGTTATTCTTCCTACTAATATCAGTTTCTTAATTCTTACTCTTGGGGGTCGTTCTCAGCGTTTCTTACTCTGGATCCTTATTCTTTTGAGCCTTTACTTTCTTGAAGATTATTCGTACTACAACAGAGCAGTTTATTTCTTCTAGATTTGGCTAGACTTACTATGACCTCAGATCATTCTATCTCATGGTTCTTACCTAGATTCCATTGGACCTCTTGATTTTACTATCATGATACCTCGTGATTTGTCTATCCTATCAAATTCTCTTCTTTGTTTGTTCAACTTCTTGTTGGGCACTACGTTGGGGTAAATACACACTTTCCAAGTCAGGTTAGATATATGTATACTTACTATAATCGGGCTACTGGAAGAAAGAATTACTATTCATTCTGTAGGATCTATATCGTCTACTTCATGTCTTAAAATTTCTCAACCTTTATTAACCATTCTGAAGTTTCCACTTATGTTGTTGTCTTTGAGCTATGTTACCTATATCACTAAGTGTACTGAACTCCTTGTCCCTTTTCGTACCCTTCTTTATTATTTCCAAATTCTATCTCTTGGCTCAAAGCTGTGCTGTCGAGGCTAGCGATGGTTCATTCTTATTGGCTACTTTCTAGATCTCTGCTCTCTGTTCTTAATATAGGCTACCACTCTGCCATTTAATCTTAGTGTTTGTACTAGTACTTTAATCAACTCTTGAGTGTCTCCTGTTGGGGTTTTGGGCGATGGGGCGCAGCAGAAGCGCGGGTCCGGCGAAATCGTATTTTAAAACTTTTTCAAAATACCGAATAAATTATTCAATATCTAATATGAATAATTTATTCATATTTCACCGAAACATATTTATTCAATATCAAATATTGACATAAACAAGTGGAAAACTCGCGAAACTTTTACGAAAACCGTTTTTCCACAAAATTGCCTAAAACACGTTTTTGACCAAACCGACCACCCGACACTTATGGAAACTGCCCAGGTAAGCTCCAATAGTGTCAAGGCAGTTCATGGGCTGCCCGAACAGTGACAGACTCACTGTTTGGACAGCTGTCACCCGATTGGCTCAAAATCCACCCGGTAACGCCGTTTTTGGGCATTTTCGCTTATTTCAAGTCAGAAACACTTTCCGGAAATTGTGCCAACTCCCAAAATACATCCAAAACATTCATAACACATCAAATATATCCCAGAATTTCCAGTTTTACATAATCTGATCAGCAAACCGAAATTCCTAATTTTTCATGCTTTAAATCCAAAATTTCAAGACTAAATCAATTAATCTCAACACCAAATGAGTCCCACCATACATGAACAACTATAGAACAATTCTAGGCTATCTTAGAGTAGATCAACAACTCTAGAATGGCAACATTTCAACAATTGATCAAATTGGATGCAAATTACACTAATTCCACCCAATTTCTACTTCACACATGCCTACAAACTTCCAATCCATCCACCAAACCACAAAGCCCCAATTTTCAGATTTGAAGTAAACCCTAGAAAATTTCTGAGTCATCAAGAAATAAGAAATCTAATTTCTAAGCTTAGGGGTTTGAAGACTTACCTTAAATCCCCAAATCCTTAGACTTTTTTCTTTGATTTTTGCTTCAAATCTTCATGGAATGATGAAACAAATTTCAAACCCATTTATTTGAGCTTAGTCGGTCATAGATGCAGCAAAAAGTGAAGAAGAAAACAACTTTCTTCTTTATATAGCTTTGACCGAAATTTACAAGGCATAGGAGGCAATTTTTTCTTTTCACCATTTAATCAAATTAAAATGCCTTAATCTTTATTTCATCCAATCAAAATTGGACGCACAAAGATTAATTAAAGTCATGCCATGTGTACTAATTATAACTCACCGTTTGTCATAACAATTATAATAAATGGATAAGGTTGGAAAAAGTCAATTATTTATTTATTTAACTATTAAATAATTAAATAATTAATTTACACAAATATATGTATTTTATTTACATTAAATAATAAATACATATATTCATGGCATGTGTCAAAATCTCATTTGACGAATAATTAATGTGTATCTAATCGTATTATGTATCAAATACAAATACACAATAATTATTAGCGGACAAAATCCCCTAATTGCATGTGTTATCGTTTAACGATTAAACGATCCAGATTAACTTATTTAATCCGATGAAGAATTATGAATAATCTGTATTATTCATATCGTGTTGCCCAAGTGCTCAACGAGTACACTTCATATTGTGGGACTCTCTAAGTTTAGGTTTATCCGTCACGAAATCCAATTCCGTGTCCATAATCCACCCACTCATGGATTATGACGACCACATATAATCTCACTAAACTATGCAAGCCGAGGTCATAGCATACGTATAATCCCTCTATCACAGGCTATCCATATTATACCTGGGATATAGATCAGAACGTCAAATCTGTTCAGTATAATACAGTCGACTTTCAATTTACGATCACGAAATAACACTCAGAACTGGTTTTCAACGTTATACCACGGCCATGGATTTACTAGATCATAAAAACGTGAGGATGCCTATGCCCTGTACACAGGACTGACGGATCCTATCTTGATATGCATAGGATATTATGAGCATCAGTCCACACCCAACGAACAGGCGGAGGTCTGATCATGGCTAGATCGTTGACGTGACTGCCATCAAAGTGTGGAGGATAACTCAATATCCACAGTGGTATCTCAAGTCGAATGACCACTATGCTCGCTCAACTCGAGAAGTTTCCTATTGACGTTGGTGTACCATCTATTAGGAAATCTTCAGTGAGTCGTTAAGTGTCTTATCAAATAAACACCTACATGTCTATACGAGTCTCCCGAGACTCATGGTTAACTGGGATAAACTATTGGACCAAGTCATGATATACGACATGTACTGGTCTCAGCGGATTTTACTAACCGACCCGTGTTAGCAAATCTTGACCAGGAACTTTATTTAAGGATATACAATTAATAGTGTGCTTCCCAATGTCAATTACAAACTACGTTGTAACTGCGCACTATACTGTAAATCCTAGGGTCTTTGTCTAATATACACGTATCACTGAATCAATTCAGTTTCGATCTAATCGTAATTAAATATCTAATCGCAATTAGATCGAATAAGGGTATAAAAGACAAGGGTGTTACCATTAAAATTAAGTAATATTATGGAAAATATAATTGCTCGTATTTATGAATCGGACATAAATACGATTCGAATTGGCACTCCGAGCACCAACCCTAACAATTTCTCCCACTTGCTCTAGTTCCAATCCATGGTATCCTATACACATCTTAATGCGTATCACAAACTCATGGCCCTCAAGAGCTCACCAGCACTCAAGAGGTAGGCACCAACAAGTAAGCATTCTTTAGCAAATCGAGTTTGTCCAACAAACCCAATCGTTTTCCTTAACAAGCATCATTCATATTTTGTAGAATCCAAATTCCACATCAATATGACTCATACGCTATATCATTATTGTGCTACAGCTACTGAGTTATCTATGTATTTAGAAATCAAATCCAAATACTTTGAGACAACCGAAAGCACCACACTAATATGAAAACTTCTAATCTATGAGGTCACTTTGCAAACTTCATAAGTCAATACTTCATAAGTTGCAACTAATTCCACTAGATTAGTAGAATTAATGGTGACACTCCCACTGCATCTTTTCTGACTTTATATGACATAGACCATCTAATGTGATAATTAGAACCAAAACTAATCTGACCTTATGGTTGCTGACTAAATTCTCCATGTATGAGAAACTCGTTCTTAATATCTCAAAGATCACAAAAAATATGTTTCTAGAACCATCATATGGTCTACACCATATCAAAATAACTCGTAACAATTACGATTAAATTGATATTTTAATCGCACATAATATATTATTCATTACGCCATCATCTTATGATGCATAAGATTGACTAGACATTCCAATCAATCTTTCTTTTGACAAAGGTATCATTCTTTACGAATGATGAATACTATATATATAAAAGACACGTTAACTATCAAACAGTTGTACTAACTGTCATACAGATAGTCTTACTGTGTCCTTTATTAGATCATATCTAATATGCGACTAATGGGAGTTTCTCACAAGTCTCTCAGTTTTATATCTTATATAAAACTTTATATCAATATATCAGAGACCACTCCCACTGCTTCCACGGAGAAAAGAAGACTTAGGATATATAATACTAGAAAGAAATTTATACGCTCCCACTGACCCTACTGACAAATACGTATTCTCTATACTTCGATAAAACCAGACAATCTGACTGATATCAAAAACAAAGAACATGGATTTCTGGAAAGCTTATCTGAGTCTACAATATGCTCCATAAGCTAGTATATCAAACTGTGATCTTTAGCAGAATACAAACTCTAGGGCCATTCTAGAATGAACTCTTCAAATAAAGAAATCACGACGGATCTCTCATTCGAAGAAATCATTCAAGAACGCCATTTTGCATTCTTTAGCCAAAATACACAGTCTAATATCAACATTAACCATCAGATCCTAAATTGTCCAATCAGTGCGACTAGAGACAAGTTTTCTTAGAATCTACAATAGACTACTGAGTATAACCTTTCTCGTTGTCATATTATAAAGGTCAAACCTTTATCAAGCTCACTTTACTTTTGCTGTGCAAACAATTTGTACATTTTATGAACTATTCATAACGAAAGCCTAATCAAGTTCTAAACTTGATCGTAGTAAGCTATGAACAATCTTAGATCTATGGTTCAATGCTAAGTTCCGGAATCGATATCAAATATAGCTCCCATTATAAATTATAGAATAATTTTCTTCGTTAAGAAAATAACAGAATCAGTAAGTATCAAATACTTTGTAAATGATTCCGACATCCTATTGGACTTATACAGAAGTTGTCTAAGGGTCTTTTTATCTCATTAATTATGTAGTTCCATCACAATTTATCATTCTCTCATTTGACTTCACTAAGTCAAGTCCTTTCTACAATCGTCAACATCCATTGTCAATCACCAAGTAATAAAACAATTTTATTGCTCGGGATTGTAGAAAATATATTCTATCAAATAGAATACAATATTCTATTAAATAGAATAAATGATAAACCTTTCACTCGTACCTCCAAAACACAAGTACTTTCAATTATATAACCATTATACAAAGGAAAGTTTCAAATCTCAAACTTTTCAAGATTCGAATTTTCTACTATACATATCATATATGTAACTGTAGAAACAAATGGAACCCTAATTAAAGAGATGAATAAGTGTTAATGGAGCATAACCCCAAGAGTATTGAAAACCAATTCGGTAATACTCAATATCAACGAATCAAATCATATAAGATTCGATAACTCCCACTGACCAATTACATCACAATGGAATCGCGGAAGTTTAATATTGAGTAAGAATCATATTCATCTAATAACTTTATAACTAAATTGCCTTAAATTCATGTGTTTGATCAGATCAACATCTTCGAACAATTCAAAGACGCACAATGAATTTCTAAAGATACAGTTTTCAACACTACAGATAAAATATCTTTGAACTATTCAAAATATTCTATCTGAGTTTCATTAGAAACATATTGACTGTTCTTGAACAATTCAAGATGTTCACTATGTTCTCTATCAGAAATACGTAACTAAGTCATGACAAATCATTAACTAAGTTATGGAGCAAAGAAAACTATACAAGACAATTTCTAATTCATTAAACTACACAAATCCAATGTATTAGTTTAATAAATATGTGGTCCAATGACAAACATCGGTTAAATGAGATTTAATCATTTCCTGAATACAATATTCCTTAAATGGATAAGGATATGTGTTGTGAACTCGTATTAGACCATCATTTACCATACGGAACAAGTATCCAATGCTTTTATGATAAAACCTCATAAAGCACAGTCCTAAGTTATTTATTACCGAATATTTTCTTAATGTTTATCTTTCATCAATGACACTACTAGTCATCTTAAAATATGTAACAACTATTTATACAGAACCAGTAACTATCCAATAGTCATAAGTTCTGATATCAAATATCGAAACAGTTATTAAACATTATTTTAATCAACTAGATGGGAGATCCGGTATCCAATACCTACAGTTGTCGTATTGTGAGAATCAAAATTCTCTATACACAACTATACGCATCTCATTCTTAAGCTTTATAATTTGTGTTTAATTATTCACAACGATTGTAAAATAATTGATTAGCAAACTGTGTCAGACACGTGACTTCTTAAAAGTCACTAAAAGCCAAGAAACGTCATTTAAAGATAAACAAATACTAAAGGGGTTTTCTTAATGTCAGTCAAGAATCTTGAGACATTAACTATTCAAGTCAATTCTTAATGCATAAGAAACAATTCTAACTAGAAAAATATCCCAAAGCAGATATCTATTTAGATTACCTAATCGCGACTTAGAAACTAAGTCACAAACCATCTTGATTTTCAAGAAAATCAGAACAACAGTTCCCGATAGTTTTAACTAATCTAACTATATCTAAGTCTATTGTCTTTCTAGAACCTATTCTAGAACTACGCAACCATAAGTAATGTCAGAAAATCTATTCAAGTAATAAACATGCAGTGAATTAGAAGCATAAATCTATAAACAATATAGAATATAAGGAAAATGAAAGTAGTAAATTCCATAATATTACGCACTGCTTAAGTTATGGATTTTAAACTCAGCAGTGTCTCCCACTACTTTACGTAATACCGTAATCCCCAACGGACAATGGGAATTCGATAATTAAATTGAATTCCATAGTGAGAGACGGATCACGTGAATATATTTCGACTCACAGCTTTGGCACGTTCTCGCCTACGTATATTCATTAGGTAGACAACTCTTTGTCAATCACTCACCAGTGACTCCTGGTTTTGGTCCTAACCGTTTCTCGTTGTGAAAGCTTTGGCACGTTCATAGGGAGGCGTATCAAGGCTACACTTATCAATGACAAACTCAAGCTACCGGTGTAGTCTTGACAGCTTTGGCACGTTCAGGATTTCTACTTTCACTTGAATTTGTCTCTTATCATATAAGTTCTACCGGTGCAAATGAACTACCACCAACCAGAACTGCACAGCTTTGGCACGATACAGCTATAGCATCAGGAAATCATTTGCATCTATACTGACAAGGCGGACCAAGAAACATGTATCCAATACAGGTTACTTTACAGCCATATTTAAAAGCGGGGATTTTCCTACGGAAGCCATACTCTACATCTAATGCAGATTTTTAATCTAAATCATTTTCTAAACATTTCAATTCTACTTTAGAAAACATAACACAATTTAACTATTAAATTTTCATTATATTTTCCGTTAACGTAAAACCGAAAAGTAAAGAAATATATATATATTACAAGCATGTGCGAACATTAAAATTGGATTATATATCAAATATCAAGCATGAATAATGTAATAGATGAAGCATCAGACCCGCTCTGACACCATTTTTTGTTGGGGTTTTCGGCAATGGGGCGCAGCGGAAGAGCGGGTCCGGCGAAATCGTATTTTAAAACTTTTTCAAAATACCGAATAAATTATTCAATATCTAATATGAATAATTTATTCATATTTCACCTAAACATATTTATTCAATATCAAATATTGACATAAACAAGTTGAAAACTCGCGAAACTTTTAAGAAAACCGTTTTTCCACAAAATTGCCTAAAACACATTTTTGACCAAATCGACCACCTGATACTTATGGAAACTGCCAAGGTCAGCTCCAATAGTGTCGAGACAGTTCATTGGCTGCCCGAACAGTGACGGACTTACTGTTTGGACAGCCGTCACCCGGTTGGCTCAAAATCCACTCGGTAACACTATTTTTGGCCGTTTTCGCTTATTTCAAGTCGGAAACACTTTCCGGCAATTGTGGAAATTCCCAAAATACATCAAAAACATTCATAACACATCAAATATATCCCAGAATTTCCAGTTTTACATAATATGATCAGAAAACCGAAATTCCTAATTTTTCATGTTTTAAATCCAAAATTTCAAGACTAAATCAATTAATCTCAACACCAAATGAGTCCCACCACACATGAACAACTCTAGAACAATTATAGGCTATCTTAGAGTGGATAAACAACTCTAGAATGGAAATATTTCAATAATTGATCAAATTGGATGCAAATTACACTAATTCCACCCAATTTCTACTTCATACATGCCTACAAACTTCCAATCCATCCACCAAACCACAAAGCCCCAATTTTCAGATTTGAAGTAAACCCTAGAACATTTCTAAGTCATCAAGAAACAAGAAATCTAATTTCTAAGCTTAGCGGTTTGAAGACTTACCTTAAATCCCCAAATCCCTAGACTTTTTTCTTTGATTTTTGCTTCAAATCTTCATGGAATGATGAAACAAATTTCAAACCCATTTATTTGAGCTTTGTCGAGTCATGGATGCAGAAAAAGTGAAGAAGAAAACAACTTTCTTCTCTAAGTTTAGGTTTATCCGTCACGAAATCCAATTTCGTGTCCATAATCCACCCATTCATGGATTATAACGACCACAGATAATCTCACTAAACTATGCAAGCTGAGGTCATAGCATACGTATAATCCCTCTGTCACAGGCTATCTGTATTATACCTAGGATATAGATCAGAACGTCAAATCTGTTCGGTATAATACAGTCGACTTTCAATTTATGATCACGAAATAACACTCGGAACTGGTTTTCGATGTTATACCATGTCCATGGATTTACTAGATCGTAAACACGTGAGGATGCTTATTCCCTGTACACAGGACTGACGGATCATATCTTGATACGCACAGGATATCATGAACATTAGTCCACACCCAACGAACATGCGAAGGTCTGATCATGGCTAGATCGTTGACGTGAATGCCATCAAAGTGTGGAGGATAACTCATATATCCACAGTGGTATCTCAAGTCGAAGGACCACTATGCTCGCTTAACTCGAGAAGGTTCCTATTGACGTTGGTGTACCATCTATTAGGAAACCTTCAGTGAGTCGTTCAGTGTCTTATCAAATAAACACCTACATGTCTATACGAGTCTCCCGAGACTCATGGTTCACTGGGATAAACCATCGGACCAAGTCACGATATACGATATATACTGGTCTCAGCGGATTTTACTAACCGACCCGTGTTAGCAAATCTTGACCAGGAACTTTATGTAAGGATATACAACTAATAGTGTGCTTCCCAATGTCAATTACAAACTATTTTTTAAATGTGCACTATACTGTAAATCCTAGGAACTTTGTCTAATATACACGTATCACTGAATCAGATTCAGTTTCGATCTAATCGTAATCAGATATCTCATTTCAATTAGATCGAATAAGCGTATAAAAGACAAGGGTGCTACCATTAAAATTAAGTTATATTATGGAAAATATAATTGCTCGTATTTATGAATCGGACATAAATACGATCCGAATTGGCACTCCGAGCACCAACCCTAACAATTTCTCCCACTTGCTCTAGTGCCAATCCATGGTATCCTATACACATCTTAATGCGTATCACAAACTCATGGCCCTCAAGAGCTCACCAGCACTCAAGAGGTAGGCACCAACAAGTAAGCATTCTTTAGCAAATCGAGTCTGTCCAACAAACCCAATCGTTTTCCTTAACAAGCATCATTCATATTTTGTAGAATCCAAATTCCACATCAATATGACTCATACGCTATATCATTATTGTGCTACAGCTACTGAGTTATCTATGTATTTAGAAATCAAATCCAAATACTTTGAGACAACCGAAAGCACCACACTAATATGAAAACTTCTAATCTATGAGGTCACTTTGCAAACTTCATAAGTCAATACTTCATAAGTAAAAACTAATTCCACTAGATTAGTAGAATTAATGGTGACACTCCCACTGCATCTTTTCTGACTTTATATGACATAGACCATCTAATGTGATAATTAGAACCAAAACTAATCTGACCTTATGGTTGCTGACTAAATTCTCCATTTATGAGAAACTCGTTCTTAATATCTCAAAGATCACAAAAAATATGTTTCTAGAACCAGCATATGGTCTACACCATATCAAAATAACTCGTAACAATTACGATTAAATTGATATTTTAATCTCACATAATATAGTATTCATTACGCACATAATATAGTTTTTACTTTACTTTATCAAATCAATCTATTTCTTTCAATTAAGTTACTGCTAATGCTTTTGTTTGAGTAAATTAGTTCCGGTAACCATCTCTCTGAGGAATTGACACCCCAATTATACTGCGATAACCGCAAGTAATCTTTTGGGCGTAATCAAAATTTGGCACGTTATCGAGGAGACGGTTTACAAGCAACATGAGCAGGTTTGCATAGTCAACAGCATAGCGGTAACTTCGTTCCATTTTATTTTTTTATTTTTTATTTACTTATTTATTTTATTTTATTTCAATTTCAGTTTTAGTTTAGTTTTGATTATTAGCTTATTTTTATTCTTTTTAATTATTTATTTATTTCGTTAATTTTAATTCAAATTTTAATTTTAATTTTAATTTTAATTTTGAATTTTAATTTTTATTTATTTATTTTTAGTTTACTCTTTTAATTTTTATTTCTAGTCGTTTATTTTTGTCTTTATTTTATCTACTTTATTTTAGTTTTAGTTTTAGTAGATTTTAATTTTTAGTTTACTCTTTTTTTTATTTATTTATTTATTTCTGTTTACTTTTGTTTCTTGTCTTACTTGAGCTTAATTGCATGCCTAGATTGAGGGATCGGTTGGGTAGATTTGCTAGAATAGAACATGAAGATTCAAGTTCATATTCATAACAAATATTTGAAAACCTTTATGCCACACCATCCGCGTCTAACGCACACACCATGAGTGAATACGAGAGAACACCCGTAGGGACTCTTAAAGAGTACCTCCACCCCACTCGCACAGCTACACCATCGTGCATAATCTTGCCTCCTAATGCACCAATATAGACTTTAGGCTTGGAATGATACAGTATCTCCCAACTTTTCAGGGTTTAAAGAGCGAAAATCCTTATGTGCACATTAGAGAGTTTGAAGAGGTAGTAGCAACCTTCCATGACTGGTTTGGAACCATTGACACAATTAGACTTAAGTTCTTCATCTTTGCCCTTAATGATAGAGCTAAAAGATGGTTGTATTCTCTAAGACCTCGGTCAATAGGATCATCGGGGAGATGACACAGGCATTCTTTGACAAATACTTCCCACACCATAAGACGAATGCCTTGAAAAGATAAATCTCCACCTTCTCCCAAAGAGACATTGAAACCCTTTTATCAAATGTGGGAGAGGTATAAGGAGATGTTAGCTAGTTGCCGTCACCATGGATACGAGAGTTAGTGCTTAGTAAGTTATTTTTATGATGGTCTAACCCCTAGAGAGAGCCAGTTTGTTGAGACTATGTGTAATGATGAGTTTATACAGAAGGACCCTAATATGGCATTTGAGTACTTAGATGACCTGGCTGAAAAATCTCATACTTTGATGATAGGACATACCATACTCCTTCTAGTAAAGACATACACCATTATAGGGAAGAAGATAGTCTTAGGGCACAGGTGAAGCTATTAACTAGACAGATGGGAGCCTTACAAGCCAGAGATAACAAGACCATGCATTTATTCGCCCACCTAGAACACCAATAGTGTCCGGTATATAGTGAGATGAGAAGGACATATGAAGAACAATGCAATACATTATGGACGTACCAAAAGCCTTATACACCATATCCAGATACATATAACCCTAGTTGGCGGAACCATCCCAATATTAGTTGGAGGCATGAGTCTCATCAGCTTATTCAAGCACCACCACCTAGAGATTACAGTGCTCCTCAGTATCACACACCTACTGTTCCTAAGAATTCTTTAGAGGATATTGTGCAAGCATTTGTAGAGGCCCAATTGCCGGAAAAATTATGTCATATAAATGTATTGGATGTGTTTTGGGTATTGGAACAATTGCCGGAAACTGTTTCGGAGTTGAAATATGCGAAAACGGTAAAAAATAGCGTTACCGGGTGACTTTTGAGCCAACCGGGTGATGGATGGCCAAACAATGAATTGGTCACTGTTTGGGCAGCCCATGGACGGCCATAGTACTATTGGGGCTAACCTAGACAGCCCTCATGTAGACCCAGCTGGCGGTTCGGTTCCGGTTCGGAACCGAACCGGCCGGTTTCCGATTCCACAAGTGTGGAACCAGAACTGAACCGGTTAAATCCGGTTCGGTTCCGGTTCCACACTTAAGTGGAACCGGAACCTTGAACCGAATCGGAACCGACCGGTTCGGTTCCAAACCTTTTTTTTTAATTTTGAAAATTATTTAGAATAAATGAGATTAATTTTATAAATAAAAAAATTATTACGTTGAAGAGCTTTAGCTTAAGTTTTTAAAAATTTAAGTTGCCTACGTATCCTCCAAGGGTGAGAGGAATCAAAGCTCACGTAGTTCTATTACAATTTTAAGACATATTCCCTTTGTAAATTACAATTTTACAATTATCAATCATCATTATCAGTTGATCCTTCGGATCCAGTTCCTCTTGCACTTGTTGTTGCACTTGTAGATTCATTATCGAACAAATCTTCAAAGTCATCGGGGGCATCTTCTTGTTGTCTCAGATCAGCTCGAGTCCAATCATCCACACAAGCTGTTGCTTCTAGAGTGCTTGGATGTAATGAAGATCGCCTAGCTTCCAATATATTACCTCCCAAGCTGAAGGCTTGCTCAACCGCAACGGTGGAAATAGGTGCTGCCAATATCTCTTTAGCAATAATTGATAAAACATGATATATATTTTGATGTCGGTTCCACCATTCAAGGATTTTAAAATTTTTACTGCATAAACTTTCATTAGAAAACTCAAAATTTGTAGATAAATAATTATCTAATTCAGGGTTATTAGTTGTCGTATCCCTAGCTTTTTTATTTCGTTGCAATAACCAACGATCCCATGCGCTAAGTCTTGTTTGAATTACCGGTTCGCTACTACTAGATTCACCTAATGTTCCTAAGTTATATCTTACAATATAATCATTAAATAAAAAAATTAAATCATTTCATAATTTCGTCATTAATCTTGTAATATCAATTTCATCTAATATTCCTAAATAACCATAATAAGCTTGTAAAACACCATTCAAACCTTCTAATTTAAATCTAGGATAAAAAACAGCAGCAATAAGATAAAGTAAAGGAATTTCTCTAAAATAATTCAACCATTTTACCTTCATAGCAGTAATGGCTTCGAACAAAACAATATCATTAGGATCGTTACTGTCAACATGCTCATCGAGAGTGCCAACAATATTCAAACTCTCAAGAAGAAATAAATGTACTGTAGGATAATAAACACCGCTAAAAACTAAAGTAGCATCATTAAAAACTATTAAAATATCTAAAAACAATTTCACAAATATCTCATTGACTAGGATAAAGTGTGATATTTTGAACATGTTGAGAAAAAAAACTACATAATGTATCTTTGTATTGAAATGCTTGACATAAAAGAAAATAAGTTGAATTCCAACGTGTTGGAACATCTCTTGAAAATTTAATCGGTTTAATACCATTGATTTTACAAAACTTCATCCATTCTCTCCAAACTTGAGAATATGACCAAATACAGTTAAGTGCCATTTTAATTGGATCAAAGAAAGGTGATAACAATTTTAGACCGTCTTGCACACATAAGTTAAGGACATGACATGTACAACGAATATAAAAAAACCGACCCCCTAAATTTGGTTGACATATTTCTTTTAAATCATTGATGGATGCAGTATTTGCAGATGCATTATCAAATCCAATTGTTAAAAAATTTTCTACTAAACCATATTCATCAAAAATTACCTTCATCATTCTATAAATATTATGTGCAGTATGTTGGTCATCAAAAACTCTAAATGCAATAAGTCGTTTTTGCATGGTAAATGATGCATCAATCCAATGACAAGTCACACCCATGTATGAGTGTGTTTGCCAATGGTCACTCCAAATATCAGAACATATAGAAATACGACATTTCATCTCTTTAAATATTTCATTTAAAATAATTTTACCATTTTTATATAATTTAAAAATATGACGTTTTGTTGTGTTTCGAGTCATTCTACATGCAGAAGGGTTTAAAGCATTATCCACGTAATTAGTAAAATGAAGTTTTTCACCAAAGCTTAAAGAAAGATGTGCCATACAAGTTAATTTCACAAATTATTCTCTATTTTTTGCATCAGAATAATTAAATAAATCTAAAGCACTCGTACCTCTACTAGATGCGTACCTGGCCATTTGAGTTTGCTTCGTATCAATTCCAAGTTCAATCGGATGATGTCTTTCCAGGTGCTTGATCATATTGCCGTATCCACTAGAAAATTTGTAGGTAACCCCACAATAGTTGCAAATTGCTCGTTGTGTATTATCTTCTAGGCGTTCCAAATGAAAATAAATTTTGAAAACATCCGAGGAACGAGCCTTAACTTATCTTCTCCGTGATTCTGCACCGACACTAGGGCCGCTCTCCTGGGTTGGCATATTTGACATTATGTTCTCAGATGAGCTTGCCATTTTTCGTTTGAGAAATTAGGAAGAAAAATAAGAAAATTGACTAATTACGAATGATAATAACTAATTGAATTGAGATTGAGAATAAGATTATAAGAGAATTGTATTGAAGTGAGATTGAGAATAAGAGAATTATAGAAAATAAGAGAGTTGAGAATTTGATGTGTTGAAATAATGAAAAATGAATCATATTTATAGAGTTTTAGAATTTTTCTGATACCAAAAATGCCCATAAATATAACCGTTTTATTACCGTTATTAGGGATATATTAGTAATTTATAATTTTTTTTTAAAATTTTTTTTTCTTATTTGGCTCTCTGCCCCCCCCCCCCCAACGGCTACTAGCCGTTGGGGAAGAGTTCCAACAGGAACCCTACGGTTCCAACCGGAACCGTTTCGGTTCAAGTTGGGGTCGAACCCTAACCGAACCGGTCACCAACGGTTCCGGTTCAAAATCGGAACCGTGGCCGGGTCTACCCTCATGTGAATTGGGTGGTCGGTTCGGTCAAAAATGTGTTTTATGCCATTTTGCGGAAAAAAAATTTCGTAAAAGTTTCACGATGTTTCTTGACTATTTATGTCGTTATTTGATATCGAATAAATATGTTTATGTGAAATATGAATGAATTATTCATATTGGATATTGAATAATTTATTCGGTAATTTAAAAAGTTTTAAAATTATGATTTCACTCGAACCGCGAGCTTCCGGTTCGCCCGCGCCAAAACCCCAAAAACAATGGTATTTGAGCAGGTCTGGTCCTTCATCCATTACATTTTTCATGCTTGATATATGATATATAATCCAATTTTGATGTTTGCAGATGCATGTAATTTAGATATTTCTTGACTTTTCGGTTCTACGCTAACGGGGAACGTAACGAAAATTTAATGGTTAAGTTAAGTTATGTTTTCTAAGGTAGAATTGAACAGTTTAGAAATTGATCTAGATTATTTTATGCATTTGATGTAAAGCAATGCTTTCTTGAGGAATATCCCCTCTTAAATAAGGCAGTAGAGTGATATGTATTGGATGCATGTTTCTTAGTCCGTCTTGTCAATACGGTTTATAGGTATCTTTCTATGGCTGCATCCGAGAAAGTGCCAAAGCAGTGAGGGTGTAGTTGATAGAATTTATCCATGCCGGATGTATATTTGATACTAGACAAATTTAAGTGAAAGTGGAAATCCTGAACGTGCCAAAGTTGTCAGGACTACATCGGTAGCTTGAGTTTGTCATTGGCAAGTGAAGCCTTGATACGCCTCCTTATGAACGTGCCAAAGCTATCATAACGAGAAACGGTCATGACCAAAATCAGAAGTCACGGTGAGTGTGATTGACAATTAGTTGTCTACCTAATGAATATGCGCAGGCGAGATCATGCCAAAGCTGTGAGTCGAAATATATTCATGGGGTCCACTTCTCATTATGGAATTCGATTTAATTATTGAATTTCCATTTTCCGTTGGGGATTACGGTATTACATAAAGTAGTGGGAGACACTGATGGGTTAAAAATCCATAACTAAAGCAGTGTGTAATATTATGGAAATTGCTGCTTTTGTTTTCCTTTATTCTATATTGTTAATATACTTCTTATCCACTGCATGCATATTATTTGAATATGTTTTCTGACTTCACTTATGGTTGCGAATTTCTAGAATGTAAGTAGACTTTGATATTATTAGATTAGTAATAAACCATCAGGAATTATTGTTCCAATTTTATTGAAAATCAAGATGGTTAGTGACTTAGTTACTAAGTCACGGTAAGTAATCTAAATAGTTATCTGTTTTAGGATATAATTGTCTAGAGAGAATAATTTCTTATGAGGTAAGAATTGACATGAATTAGTTCATGTCTCGAGATTCTTGACTGGCATTAAGAAAACTCCATTAGGTATTTGTTTATCTTATAATGACATCTCTTGGCTTTAGTGACTTTTAGAAGTCACATGTTTGAACAGTTTTCTCATCAATTATTTGCAATTATTGTGAATAATTGAAGGCAAATTATAAAGCTAAAGAAAGGAGTTGTGTATAGTTGTGTATAGAGAATATTGATTCTCACAATACGACAACTGTAGGTATTGGATACCAGATCTCCCATCTAGTTATTTAAAATAATGTTTAATGATTGTTTTGATATTTGATATCAGAACTTGCGATTATTTGATAGTTACTTATTCTTTATACATAATTGTTACATATTTTAATATGACTAGTAATGTCATTGATGAAAAGATAACATTAAGAAAATATTCGGTTAACTAAATAACTTAGAACAGTGTTTTATGAGATTTTATCACATAAGCATTAGATGTTTTTTATGTATGGTGAAGGATGGTATGATATGAGATCACACCACATATCTTTATCCATTTAATGAATATTGTATTCAGGATGTGATTAAATCTCATTTAACCAATGATCGTCATTGGACCACAGATTTATTGAACTAATACATTGGATGTATATAGTTTAATGAATTAGAAATTACCTTGGATAGTTTTCTTTACTTTGTAACTTAGTTAATGAATTATCATGACTTAGTTGTGTGTTTCTAAGAGAATATATATTGAACGTCTTGAATGGTTCGAGAACTTTCAATATGTTTCTGATGAAACGCGGATAGAATATTTTGAATGGTTCAAAGATATTCTATTTGAGGTATTGAAAACTATATTTTAAAATTCATTGTGAGTCTTTGAATTATTCAAGGATGTTTGATATGATCAAACATATGAATTTATGGCAATTAGTTCTAAAGTTATTTAATGAATGTGATTCTTACTTCAATATTATTCTTCTATGATTCCATCGTGATGGAATTGATCAGTGGGAGAAATCGAATCTTATATGATCTAATTCGTTTGATATTGAGTGTTACCGAATTAGTTTTCAATACTCTTGGGGATATGCTCCAGTAACACTAATTAATTTTTGTAATTAAGGTTCCATTAGTTTCTACAGTTACGTATATGATATGTACAAGTAGAAAATTCAAATTTTGAAAAGTTTGAGATTTGAATCTTTCTTTTGTATAATGGTTATCTAATTGAAAAGTACTTACACCTCGGAGGTAAAAGTAAAGTTTATCTTTAATTCTATTTAATAGAATATTATATTTTATTTGATAGAATATCTTTTCTATGATCCCGAGTAATAAAATTATTTTATTACTTGGTGTGTAACATCAGATATTGACAATTGTAGAAAAGACTTGACTTAGTGAAGTCAAATGTGAGAGTGATAAACTATAAATGGAACTACATAATTAATAAGATGAAATAACACTTATATATCTTTCGTATAAGTTCAATAGGATGTCAGAATCATTTAAAAAGTATTTGATACTTAATGGTTCTATTGTATTCTTATTGAAGAAGATTATCCTATAACTTATAGTGGGAACGATATTTGATATCGATTTCAGAAGTTAGCATTGAACCATAGATCTAAGATTGTTCATACTTTACTACAATCAAGTTTTGAACTTGATTAAGCTTTCGTTATGAATCATTTATAAAATGTGCAAATTATTTGCGCAGTAAAAGTAAAGTGAGCTTATTAAAGGTTTGACCTTTATAGTATGATAATGAGAAAGGTTATACTCAGTAATCTATTGTAGATTATGACGAAACCTGTCTCTAGTCACACTAATTGAACAATTAAAGATCTGTTGGTTAATGTTGATATTAAACTGTGTATTTTAGTTAAAGAATGCAAAGTGGCATTCCTGAATGGTTTCTTCGAATGAGAGATCCATTGTGGTTTCTTTGTTTGAAGAGTTCATTCTCGAATGGCCCTAGAGTTTGTATTCTGCTAAGATCACTGATGAGTGGTAATTATATCAATATTTCCCACTCATTTAACCTAATATTTTGTATAGTTTCTTGATTTTGTGAATATTTTGATGTGTTTTGTGTTATTTTGTAGATAAATAAAGTTTCAGGACATTCTGGAGGTGATTTGGGGCAAAAACAGTGAAAACAAACGAAAAGGACAAAATGGTCATTATGCGCATCGCGACGCGCAAGCCTTTGGCGTCGCGACGCCTAACGTGCACCGAACAGTGCTAACGTGTGCCGGGTCAACGTGTCTGAATCTGAGAAGTTTGACTTGCTAACGTGCGCCGTGCCACGTGTCACCATCACAGCCGATCTGCTAACGTACATCGTGCCACGTGTCATCATCCTATGGTGCCGAAAATCACCATTGCCACGTGTGTCAGGTGTCACTACACGTCAGCGTCCACATCATTAATTGACCGAGTCAATGTGCCACCTCACCGCCATGTCATCATCAGCCAATCACGAAGTGCCATGTGTCGCAATCCTATGGTGCCGACAGTCGACATCGCCACGTCAGCATAATAATTGAGTTGTTAGCAGCCTTGCCACGTGTCGCCTTATCTCCTTATCTGAATTGCCACGTGTCAAGCCCTCAGCATGCCACGCCAAAAAGTGATGGCGTCGCGACGCCAAAGCCTTTGGCGTCGCGACTCTAGATGCCTACTGGGGTTTATAAATTGAGCTCGAGATTTCAGTTTTAGATGTACCTTCCTCTCTAATTTCTCTGATGTAAATAGGGAGTTTTCTATCTAGTTTCTTTTAAATTTTAGTTTTGTAATTAATTTTAATTACGTTCTGTAATAATAGTAATTTACTTTCTTACTTTTTACAGTTTTACTATTCATCATTAGGAGGTAACTTCCCCCTGCTAGGGTGAAAGGTAATTCTTTTACTATTGTTATTTAGATTAATCTCCCTTAAATATAATATATTCACTATTTAAAATTTGACTTAAAAAGGATACCGCCAGATTGGTCGGTTGGTAATTCATTTTAATCTGGTTTAAACCTGACTAATCAAGGATACCGCCAGATTGGTCGATTGGTAATTAAATTTTCCTACCGCCTATATGGTAGGTTTATTTTGGTTCCGCCTTTATGGCTGGTTGGATTTAATTTGACTTAATCAGGTTACCGCCTATATGGCTGGTTGGTAAAATAATCACAAGTTAATATATTATATTAAGGGAGATATCTAAATAGTAAATAGTGAAAGTTGATCCTTTTACCTTAGAATTTTATTTTATTGTAATTTACTTTTCAGCTTTTACTTTATGTCTTTTACTTTTCAGCATTTTTACTTTATGTCTTTTACTTTTAAGTTTTTACTAGCCCTAGTTATGTGTTAGTTATATGGGGTTGTGATGACTTCTAATATCACCGATTTATAAGGGGTTATTTTATAGTTTGGGTAATTTAAATGTTTACTTATTAAGTCTTAAGCTTAATGCTTCTTGTTGTCTGATCACCAATAAGATTGATGTGGTAAATCTAAAATAAACTTGACAAAGGAATTTTAGGTTTCAGCCTTAGACTTAATAGCCCACGATCTTCCTTGAGGATAGATAACCCTTTAATAGATTTCCTTACAGGATAGACATATACATGTCGGGCGGGGGTAGCCATAATTGGAACTTAAACTTAATGAATCCATATAATTTGGTTGACATAGACATATGGTTCAATTGGATTAAACTGGGTATTTTCGTCTGACCATCGACAGAGGCTTTCGCATAATTTCGTGTTCCAGGTTAGTAAACCGATTTATTACACAAACATAAAATAATCACTTCATCTTTTAAAAGATATTAGAAAGATTCACAACCCTAGATCTTTGAGTCTTTTGTTATTTTCCTTAGTATTTTCTTTTATTTATTTTAATTAAGGAAAACCACATTCAACCAACCAATCAAACAATCATTCTCTTCTCCATTTAATTAGATATTTGTAAATAAATAGATTCAACAATTAATAACAACAATAGGAAATAAGTCCTCGTGGGATCGATATTTTTATACTACTTGAACGATACATGCGCTTATGTTATATGTGTGTGTTTACGCCGGTCAATCACGGTTTGATATACTAGCTTATGGAGCCTATTGTAGACTCAGATAAGCTTTCTGAAAATCTGTGTTTTCTAATTTTGATAACAGTCAGATTGTCTGATTTTATCAAAGCATAGAGAATACATATTTGATAGTAAGGTCAGTGGGAGTGTATAAATTTCTTTCTAGTATTATATATCCTAACGACATTATCATTATTAATGTAATAATGAGATGTTTATAAGGTAAAAGGTTTACCTAATTCTTCTTTTCTCCGTGAAAGCAGTGGGAGTAGTCTTTGTTATATCCGATATAAAGTTTTATATATGATATAAAATAAGAGACTTGTGAGATACTCACATTAATCGTGCATTAGATATGATCTAATAAATGACACAGCAAGACTATCTGTGTGACAGTTAATATAACTGTTTGACAGTTAGTTTGTCTTTTGTATATAGTATTTATCTTTCGTAAAGGATGATTCCTTAGTCGAAAGAGAAATTGATTAGAATGTCTAATCAATCTTATGCATTATATGATGATGGCATAATGAATACTATATTATGTACGATAAAAGATATCAATTTAATTGTAATTGTTACGAGTTATGGAAACGAAATTGGATTTCTTGACGGATAAACCTAAACTTAGAGAGTCCTACAATATGAAGTGTACTCGTTGAGTATTTGGGCAACGCGTTATGAATAATACAGATTATTCATAATACTTCATCGAATTAAATGAGTTAATTCGAATCATTTAATCGGTTAAACGAAAAATACATGTATTATGAGATTTTGGTCAATTAATAATTAATGTGTTTTTATATTTGATACAAAATTTGATTTGATACATATTAATTAATTGTAAAATGAGATTTTGACACATGCCACTAATATATGTATTTGTTATTTAATATAAATAAAAATACATATAATAATAATAATTATATTAATCAATTATTTAGATATTTAAATGTTAAATATTTAAATAATTAAATGATATCTATATTTCATCAATGTTATGTTATATGACTAATTATTATTGGTTACATGTGGCAAAGCTTTTAAAGTTGAAGAATACAAATTGATTTTGTCAACTTAAAAGCTTTAATAATTTAATTTGATTAAATAAATAAAATTGACCAAATTACCCCTCAATTTCATCCCTACTCTAGTATTTAAAGTGAGAAAATTTTGTTTTCTCATTTAAGAACCTCCATGGCCAAAAACCTCCTTGAACAAAAAGCTCTCAAATTTGTTTAAATAAACCAAGAAGAAAGTGGAGAAAATCAAGAAAAAGCTTAAGGAAAGTTAAGATTAAGAGGTAATCTTTAATATTCTTAAGTTTAGAAAATTAGTTTCTTATTCTTGAGTATCTAGAATTGTTCTAGGGTTTACTTTCTTTCTTAGATTTTGGGACTTTTTGATTTGGATGATGGATTTGGAGGTTAGATGCATGTGTGAAGTTAGATTGGATAATATTAGTGTAATATTAGTTTAATTTTATCATTTGATGACTTATTACCATTCTATAGTGTTATGACCACTCTTATAACTCCTAGAATTGTTCTTGAGTTCTTCATTTGTGATGACTTTGGTTGGTGTAAGTATTAATATGATTAATGTTGAGAAATTTGGATTAAAGCATAAAATATTGATATTTTTGGTTTCTGAATCAGATCTAGAAAAATAGGTTTATGGTGATGAAAATTATGTCATATAAATGTATTGGATGTATTTTGGATATTGGAACAATTTCCGGAAACTATTTCGGAGTTGAAATATGCGAAAACGGTAAAAAACGGCGTTACCGAGTGACTTTTGAGCCAACCGGGTGACGGCTGGCCAAACAGTTAATTGGTCACTATTTGGGCAGCCCATGAACTTCCCTAGTACTATTAGGGCTGATGTGGGCAGCCCTCATATGCATTGTGTGGTCGGTTTGGTCAAAAACACGTTTTATGCCATTTTACGGAAAAAAAAAAACATTTTCGTAAAGGTTTCGCGATATTTCTTGACTATTTATGTCGTTATTTGATATCGAATAAATATGTTTAGATGAAATATGAATGAATTATTCATATTAGATATTGAATAATTTATTCGGTAATTTAAAAAGTTTTAAAATTACGATTTCACTCGAATAGCAAGCTTCCGCTGCGCCCGCGCCAAAACCCCAACAGATATGTCCCTTCTGACCATAATTATAGCATCGACGTGTGCTAGTCGGTCGAGATGCTACACTCGCTGCACTCTGATCAATAGATGGTATTGTGCCTCTACTATAGACCTGCTCAGTCCGACACCCACGGAAATGTCCTCTATGAGGTGCACTCTGGGTGCCTTTGGTGGTACCCCGCTGTGTCTCGACTGCGGAGAATACTGTCTACTATTAGATCTGCCCTGTATCCCATCAGAAACCTCATCTCGCCCCCTCTTCCTGCTCTCTCGGAAGGCTGATATGTTCACTCTCTCAACCCGGATGACACTATCTGCAATCATAGCTCTCTAGACTAGTATTGTATATGGCAGCTTCCCCAAAATTGAGATCTGTGACCTAATCTCTTATCTCAGCCCGCCCTTGAACTTCTCACATTTGTCCTCTTCTCGCCGAATTAACTCTGGGTAGTACCAGGATAGGGAAATCGTCTGCCTCTCATACTCCATTACTGTCTCTGATGGTCCCTGAACCATATGCTCAAACTGACGACGTTGCTCACTATGATAAACATAAGGGAAGTATTCATTAAAGGCTTCCTCAAACATATCCCAAGTGATATACTGAGGTCTTCTAAGTCCATCAGCTCTCCAGTAATTTGGTGCTCTCAGTGTATCTATCAGTACAGTCTCAGTGTGCTTCCACCAGGTCTCTGCCTCATCTCTCATCATAAAGGCAGCAAACATAACCTTCTCTTGATCTGTCAAGTCTAACACACTGAATATATGCTCAATATCATTCTCCATGTCTATGCAACAAGGGGATTAGCTATATCATGAAACTGATGAGGCCTCAAATTAAGAAACTGGTCTAGCTTTCTCGTACTACCACCACTTCTGGAAGGTACATTAGCTGCTGGTCCTCTGGAAACCATTTGTGCAACTACATCAATAAACTTCCCCAAACATCTTCTAGATTTGTGGCAGTCAGAGGAACTGAAGGAGCGACATGGTTCATATTAGGTACAATCGGAGAAGTCAGGTCAGGTGCAGCTGCAGGAATAGAGATGGGGGCAGCTGTCAAAACTACTGGAGGTATGCGTCTAGAACCTTCGCCAACCTCAACCATCGGTGGAACACCAGATGAAGCTACATCCGGTTCAGGATCTACAGGCTGAGTCTGAGGTCTCTCAATATTAAGTCCTGATACTCTTGCGTATCACCGAGCTCTCACTCTCCCACGTTGAGTACCAGTATCACGACCACGTCTAGACATTTTCCTACAAACACAAAATTGTTATTTAATACCCTCATCTAATGCATGGTGTCTACAGAATCTATAACCTCTACTCTGATACAAAAATTTATCACGACCCCCTCCATAGAGCGGGCCTAACCCTAGAAAGGGGTCCGCGAACCACTTCAGCTCGAGCACCTATATGTCATACAATTGAACCAAATTTGCAAGGAAAAGATAATATTCCGCAAGATGCAATTCAATAAACCTCAAACAGTGTTTACATCAAAAGTGTCTGAAAACATGAAAGTTGTCCTAAATCTCATATCTCAAAAACCAAAAGAAATGTGTGGACCAACCCGACTGACGGCTGTGGCAAACGAGTCAAATCCTGGTACTGATACTGCTACCGTTGTGCTAGCGAACTACCTGGGATGTTTGGGAAATAAGAGGTGAGCTTAAAGAGCTCAGTAAGTAAAAACACTCATACTCTCAACATTACCTCACCAACAATATATATATGAAAACAACAATTAATATATAAAAGCTAACTCAGGCAAAACATACTCACAACACATCTCAATCAAACAAGGTTTGCTATCCGGATTTGGTATAATAATGAAATGAAACCAATGGGAGAGTCCCTCACATACTCTCAAGGTTTCCCACCGTATAATCCCACAAAAATGTGCAAGAGGGGGATTGAACCACACGCCTCTGCTAATCTCGCATAACCTCGCATAATCTCGCATCTCCGACCACTATTATACTAAATCCGACAGCATAACAATAATCTCACACCACATCCAATATAGCATATCTCATCGCATTTCATCCATCAACTAATCTCAAAATCACATAATACTCAAATACTTCGATTCATAGTACAAGCATACAATTATACCCAATATTTGTATTCACAATGTTCTCATGCTATCACTTACTCAATCAATTTTCCAAACATATATGTATAAATATATTTATACTATAGTATATAAACTCATATATCAAACATCAACCACCAAATATTTATGTTAAGGGAATCATTGTGCTTTGTACTTACCTCAATCCACGCAAAACTCTCTATATCTATATGACCTCGCTAAAATATGAAAAATTGTAAAATTATGATTAGGTCCCTATATTTTACTAAAATTATGATTTTACCCCTAAACTTTCTAAATTTACAATTTAATCCCAATACTCTCCAATATTATCAATTTAGTCCCAAAACTTTCAGTTATCACCTATTACTCACTAAAAATTAGAATTCATACATTTAGGTCCCTAAACATGTCAATTATGAATAAGTCCAAAACTCTCAAAATATTACAATTACACTCATAAAACTGTAAAATATAACGTACCGAGCTCCAACGACTTCAAAATTTCAGAACGAGGTGATCAACAGACAGTACACGTCGTCAGGGTCACAACGACGGCGGTGGTAATGGCGGATGCTCGGTGGTCACCGACGAACGATCGGACGGCGTTAACTCTCATTTTTGGCTCGTTTCATGACAACATAATGTATGAGTTGGGTAAACGAGTTGTCTAACCCGCGTATCTCAACGAAGGGAGGATTCTGGTCTGGGAGGTGTACTGCACGCATGGCGGTGCGTAGGCGCGTGGAACAGCGATGCGGCGGCACGTCGGTGGCGAGTGGGAGCACGTGCGGCGGCTTCAGACGATCGGACCGGCGCCGTTGGCTTCGCCTCGGTGAGGGGATTCTCCTAGAGTGATCACTCACCGGAAAAGGTGACCAGAAGACGACGAAGAGTCATTTCTCTCTCCTGCCCAACTTTCTCTCTCTTCTAGTTTTGTGTTTTCTCTCTCTACGATTTTGTTTCTCTCTCTAACTACTCACTTGTCTCTGAAAATAGTCTAATACACTGCCCACCCTCAATTGATCCTCACCAAGCGCACACACACTAAAGGGAAACACTTAGGGTTAGTTTTACTTATATAATAGAAGGATTTAGTGATGTATTATGTTATGTGTAGTGGTTAGTGGGTGGCAAAAAATAGGGAAGATAAGATAATGGGTGAATTAAGTTTCAAATAAATAACTACTCAAGGATAAGGTATCATAATAATGTTTATTTATTGTGATGAAATGCATGTAATATTGGCTGAATTAAGTTGATCAAAGAGGGCAGTGAGCTAAAGCATTTAGACAATGAGTTTTGATAACGATACTCTTGAACATGTAGTCTTATTTCGATTCTAATCTGGATTATATACCTCCGTTAGACATGACGTAAATTTTTACATAAATCAACCTGTAGAGAATTTCTCATAACTGGAGTTTTGGAAGCCAAAAATACAAATTATAAGATTTTGAGTAAACTAGACACATTAAAGATCTACATATCCAAAAATCAAAATTTTTGGATTAACATGAAGTCAGGCTGAATTTTTGAAATTAGGTCCCCTATAACTCATTACATTCTGTTTTACCTGGACAACCTCTAATATCTACTTATAACTTGCTTTCTGGAAACTGAAATCTAGATCTATAAAATTCTACATGAACTAGACATTCTAAGGTTCAACATATCCATATATTAGAATATTTGGATGAAAGGTGGAATTAAATAAAATTCATAACTTGGAGGTTCTACTTATGACCTGATGCTGATTTCACTTAATAGGGTCTAACGATTCAACCATATCTTGAGTTTGATCGATGGAAATCAAAATCCGTAAAAACCCACATAAAGTAGACACATTAAGGTTCATCCTATTAAAATTTCAGCTTCGTATTCACTCCCAATTAATTTCAGCAAATTTCAAAACTAGATGTCGAGTAGCGAATTTTTAGCAGTTAGACAGAATTTAAATTTTTGTATTCGCACTTGCGTATCTCTAAATCGAGTCCAATAAAATTCATTGATGACTTAGATATTGGAAATTCTCTAATATATTTATAGGAAAAATATATAAGAGATATGTCCCTTAAAAAATGTCTTATGGGAAAAGGCATAAAGATGAAAGGACATATCCTATAAGTAAAGGAATGTGTCTCTAGGCTTCAAATGACATAAGGAATTGTTATAACCCTTAGGAGGGTTACACCCTAAACTAAATGGGGCTCACAAAAGCACACTTCCATGCCTATAAAATGGAGACCATGGGTTCATTTTCAAATAATCCAAATATTTCATAAGTCTTTCATTGTCTAGAAAATCATTTAAAGAGAGAGTTTCCACCATTTGTCCTTGTTCAAGTTCTTGGAGAAAGGAATGCCCCTTCTACAAGAAGTAATCAAGTAATCGTGGTAGAACATTAACCACAAGACATCTGTAAAGTACCGAGACGGGACTAATAAATTCTTAAGGTCAAAGGCAACTCGGCTTGATTCTCATTCATTATCTTTTACTCAAATTTTTCAGGTTTTTCTAATTCTCAATATTTATGTTATAAAAAGAATTTTGATGGAATGGTGCATATTTAATTTGTCAATTTGATTTAATAACACATTATTAACAACATTAGATATCCAACTTTACAGCAGGATTAGGTGCTCCGAGTGCATAATGCATCTTTTACTCAAAGTAGCCGTTGGATTAAGTTGGCCCCACCATTCCGAGTGCTTGTTGAAAAAATGAACTATTTATACAACACACATCAATTTACATTTTACAAGCATAATGCATTCTATTAATATTTTCCATACTCTAATATAATGTTTGTTGATGGTGTTTTCAGGCACTATGGTATTTAAAACAGCACGACAGGGGCAAAAGGTAATTTTCTTCTTGGTCAAAATCATTAATACCGACCCGACCACATGAGTGAGTGGCCGAGAACTTTATGATCCGATAACCGACCACTTAAGACCAGATGACCGGGCATTATCAGATCGACAGCATCATTCTCAGATCAAAGGACTGTCATGACCGACCTCATGAATACCGACCAGATGGCGAGATATGCTCCGGAAGATGACACCCTATTCTTGCGGATAAAAAGCAGTCCTACCTTCATAAGAGATACTAATGAAACCAGTGTCCTATAAGGATAAAGGAAGTAGAGGTAGATTTGATTAGGAATCCTTGTGGGAAAATGAGATTGTTTCAACTAGGAATCCTCATACTAGAAGGAATCCGATTTCTTCACTATTATAAATAGAAGGGTGGAGTATGTGTAAGGGGCATTAGAGAATCAATATCAATCTCATTGTGATTAAGCTTGTAAAGCACGAGAGATACAAGAGATACAAGTTTCAGCAATAAAAGTATAGTTCTGTTTGTGTCCGTGGACGTAGGTTGGATCAAAATCCGCCGAACCACGTTAAATCTCCTTGTTTGATTGGCACATTATCTACCTTCTGCTAAATTTGCTTTTGGTTTCCCTCATAACCAAACGAATTCACTATTGAAAGAGGATTATCTCTGGAGTGATATTCTCATATTGCCCTGAGACCAAAATCCACCGTCAACAATGTTTTTCATTTACTCCAAGCTAAAATTAAAATTTGCATTTAGTCATATTAAAACAAAATTCACTAAAGTTTGATGTATACACCCCCTTAATGCAACAACAGGTGCATGTTTTTATTATTAATTGATTTCTTTTTTAATTTTCTATTTAAAAATAAATATCTCAAAATTAAAGAATGCTTTACGTAAGAAAAATATATTATTAATATATAAAATATAAGTTTCAGAACCTTTTATCATTGTAAATGTGTTTCTACAAAGAAAAAAATAGATGAAAATGACTTTTGTATTTATAAGGGATTTATGATTTTAGACCTATCATTTTCAAGAACACATCTGAGTAGTTTTATAGGAAATAAGTAGCAAATCGTTGTAAGAGCCATTTCATCGATTTGTGATTAGTCAAAAATAATTGGGGATTAATCAAAAATTAATGAGGAATGACAATGTTGAAATTTCATATAATTCAAAATTCAAAATTCAAAATTCAAAATTCAAAATTTAAAATTGATATATCAAGATCATCCAAAAAATAATAAAAACCATTCATTTATGATTTTTTTTTTTTTTAAATGTTGAACATATCTCTAAGAGTATTTAGTTAAGTCAATATGAATATGGATCATTTTGATACAAATAGAAAATTTTATCCTTATTTAAGAAAATAAAATAAGGATCTATGTGTTATTATCCTGATAATAATTATTTTAAATTGAAGTATAATCGCACTTTTTTCATCGTTAATGGAATCATTTTTCACATAAAATCGCCAATCAATAGTCTAGAAAATATTAAAAAATGATCTTGGGCGATTTTTTGGAAAAGAAATCATCAATTAATGGATAAAAATCACCTAAAAATCAGGGTCGATTTAAAGCGGTCAAAATCGATCAGATTAACTCGCTTAAATAACGACTCGCTATTACACAATACACATATCATTCATCCGAACTCCAAATCTCAATTTGTAAAAATCTACATATACTTAACATACATACCTACTGTTGACGGTGGATTTTGGTCTCAGGGTAATATTGGAATATCACCTCCGAGGGAATCCTCCTTCAACTGTGAATTTGTTTGGTTATGGGGAACCAAAGGCAAATTTAGCGGAAAACAAGAGAATACGCCAATCAGACAAGGTGATTTAACGTGGTTCGGTGGATTTTGAGATCCGACCTACGTCCACGGACAAGAACAGGGTGGTACTCTTTTTATTACTCAAATGCACCTCTCAGGCCTCTCTTTTGCTCTTTACAAATCGGAACTTTATGGCTCTAATCTCTTACTCTTGTGATGATTTTCAGATGTCCTTTACACATGCTCTACCCTTCTATTTATAATAATACAGAGATCAGATTCCTATTAGTATAAGAAATCCTATTTGAACCCAATCTTCTCTTCTTGTAGGGTTTCCTGATCCGGTACTGCCTTCTTCTTCAGTATTCCCTTTTGGATTCTGACTCCTTCTTCTTGCGAGAGTAGGATATCTTCCTTATCTTATCCATAAGAATGGGTGCTGTTGTTGAACACGGTCGGTTGTCTGGTCGGTTTTAATGAGGTCGGCCATGACAATCTTTTATACTGAGAGCGCTCCTGCCGACCTCTATAGTGCTCGGTCATCTGAACCAAAGTGGTCGGTCTTCACATGAACTGGTCGGATCGACTACATGATTTTAGCCAGACAGAGAATTACCCTTTTGTCCTTGTCGTGTTGTCTTAAATGCCGTAGTGCCTGAAAACACCATCAACATCTGTCCCCTAGTTTTCGGTTTCAACGAGTATGTGAGTTGGTGCCGGGAACTATATGAAGAGGGTGTGCTGATTGTTCTTGCTGGTAGTCGTCCCAGAATGCAAAAAAGAATCTTCTTGCCGTTTCGTTCATCTTTCCTCGAGAGACGCACAACTGTCATGTCTTCTTTAAATGCCCATCAAATCAGCTTTTAGGGTTTCTTCTAACTTTCGACATTTGTCAAACATCCGCTGGGTTCCCGCTAAAACCGACGGTGATGTGCCTCCCAGTCATGACTATAAGAAAACGAGGTTTCACTGTTCCCATTTTTTTTTGGCAATCGTCTGCTTCTTTTCTTTGTGATCTTAACTCCGCTCCGTGTTCTCGAAGCTCAAGCCGCGGGTTTTATCTTTTCTCGTTGCCGAGCACCTAAGGAACGAACACCACCTCACCGTATAACCATTCTTTTGAGAAGAACAAGTAAGTTTTCTGGGCGACATCTCCTCTTTTTCTTTATGCAGTGTTTCTGTTTGTTTGTTTTGCTTAGGAGAGAGACTTGCGGTTTTTGCTGGGTTTTGCTTTAGGGCACTTCTTTAGAGACTCTAAATCTAGTTTTAGCACGGGCACCGTGGGTAGCTTCTCATAGACTGATTCTCCTCCCTTCTCTGTTTTTCTGGGTGTCAGGGATGTCTGACAATAGTTCTCCCTCCGAAAGGCTTGTCAAGGCTTCAACCTCTCCTGCTGAAGAGCTCTCCTCGGGCTCAGGGGCACCTAGTGTAGAGGACCTCGACACTAGCCCTACGGTTTCTGAAATCGAAAATGACTCCTACCATCAAAGGGTTCCTCGGAAGGACCCAGAGCCTGGCGAACTTGGGTCGTCGGCTCTGGATATGAACCGTCCCTCCAAGATAACCGAGGATGATCTCGCCCTTCTTCGTCAGCGGTATAATATTCCGATAGACATCGCCCTTGAAGTTCCCGGCCCTATGGATCGTGCCAGCCAACCCGACGAAGGCTCGGTAGCACTCCTTCCTATCTTCTTTGAGTGCGGGCTACGGTTGCCAATCCAGCCTTATTTCGCTTGGATGTTGGCTGGGATGGAGATCGCCCCTTGTCAGCTGAGTCTGAATAGTTGGAGAATTTTGGCCGGGTTGTACACAGCTTGGCATCGGGCAGGGCTTGGGGAGCCCTCTTTTGAAGAGATGAAGGGGTGTATCGCCTGAAGGCCAACCCAAAGGCTCATCATGGTTGGTATTATCTCTCTGCCTACAATAGCTCTATGAATATCGTCCAGAAGCTCCCTGATTCCAATAAGAACTTCAAGGATCTTTGGTTTTGGGCTACCGGGGATTGGGGGCGGTCCCTGTTTTCAGATGAAGGGGAGACCTTGGTGCCGGATATTTTCAGGGCTGGAGGTTAGGAGTCTAATGTTCCTTCTCTCTTTCTCTGTTTCCTGTTCTTTAGTCTCTTCAAGGTTTTTTAACTTCTCTGGTTCTTCCTAGCTTGTTGGCGAGATGCTCCCAAGGTTTCTCGTCAGGTTCGGAAGCGGGTGTCCTGGGCTCGGAATTATGCTGCCCATTGGAAGGACTTGGTCAATAATGCGGCCTTTGTTGAGTCAGGCCTTGTCCGGGCTGCTCCTTCAGAGGTCGCGGGTCGGATAGGTAGAAGTTTGCTGACTGTTTTAATGATCTTCCCTGTTTGTTTCATCACGTTTGATATCTTAGTTATGTGCTCGGTCCCTGATTTCCTTCTTTCTTTGTAGGCATGTCGAAGAGGCCTAAGTTTCTTGAGAAGTTGGCCGGTACCATGAAGAAAGCCGGTCGTGCTGATGTTGGATCTTCGCGGGCACAGTCTGACACTGCTGGGGCTGAGCGGGCGTCTCGAGGAGATGTCCAGCCTGCTGCTCGGGGTCTCTCTTCTCCTGGTGCACAATCATCGGGGTCCGCTCATCTTACCAGTCCGCCAAAGCCTCTTAGGAAGAGGAGGCGTCCATTTGGGGCCGAGGAGACCGAGCTGGTCCAAGAGGAGGAGGAAGGGACTGCTCCGGTTAAGAGGAAGGAAGTCCGTAGGGCGAGGAAGTCCTCTGAAAGCTCCTCCAAAAAACGGAAGGGCCCTGTGGTCCTCGGGGTGGATGACTTGGGGGAAAACATCCGGGAGGCCACTTCCCATTTAGTGCCGGCCTTCAATGAATTGGCTGAGGTGATTCCTCCTGAGGAGGTCTCGAGGTATGAGGATGTGTCTCCTGAAGGTGTTGTGGCGGAGATGAGTTCTCAGATGGCGAAGGTATTTTCACTTCTCTTCTCGGTCTTTGGTTTTTTTTTTTTTTTTTTTTTTGTGTATTGACTCCTTTCTCCTTTTTTGTGTGCAGGCCAACTATCTCATGGCCAAGAATAAGGGTCTTCTCCTGACTTTGTTGTCTGAGGGTGGTCAGGCCCAGAGGCTTCAAAATCGTCTCTCCGAAGTGGAGGAAAAGCTGGCTGACCGGGAGGGGACGATAGAGAACCTTCAGTTGGCCGCCGTTGAGAACTTTAAAACGAATAAGGCTCTTAAGGCTGCTGCCTCACTGGAGCGAAAACTTGCTGATAACGCCCGGGAGGACTTGAAGGCCGCCCAATCTGAGATTGGCGTTTTGAAGGGGAGGGTGGCAAGTGCTGAGGCCAAGTTGAAGAATAAAGACGAGGAGGTTGCACGGGCCCGAGATAGCCTTGAAAGGAAGAAGACCGAGCTCGAGGATAAGGAGGTTGATCTCGAGGAGAGAGAGGTCGAGCTTGAGAAGAGGGAGAGTGAGCTTGAGGCCGAGAAGGAGGCTATCCGCCTAGAGGGGGTTGGTGATTGTGCTGAGCTGATACCGATGGTGTTGCCAGATTTGAATATGGACCCCATCCGTGCGGCCATCGGTTATTGCAAGGGGGATATTTCCGAGGAGGAATTTCGAAAGTGGCTCCCTTCTCTACCTGAGGAGGTGATGGATCCCGTTCCTATCTCGGTTGTTCCGGCTTCCGAGGTTTCTTGCGAGGAGCGTCCTGAGGCTCTGGCTGCCGGCGAGGACTGCCACGAGATCCCTCCTCCCGCCCCTGGAGTAGAGGTCTGTCGTGCAGCCGAGGATGAAGCAGCTGTTCCTCCTCCTGATGCCGAGCCGCTTCTTCCGCCGCTTGAACAAAGAGGAAGAAACTCCTGCCCCTGTGCGGGCTGAATGAAAAGGGTAACCCTACCGGGGCCCTATGTACACTTCAACTTTTTGTGTAACAACATTATATTTTTATATACACATGTATATTTATGTCTTTACTTATTTCTTCCCTCCTTTGTTTTTGTTGTTGTCCGAACAATATGAGGCCCTTCAGAGGTCGTTATGAACCGGAGGGGTCTAACCTGACCCCGAGCTGGGTAATGGCCTTCGATTCTGGGGGAATGTTCCCTCTCCAAATCGAAGGATTTTGACTCGGTGGGACGTAACCCGACCCCGAGCTGAGTAAATCACTTGGTCCGGGAAAATGTTCCGTCCCCGAACTGAAAGAATCACTTGGCACTGGGGGAATGTTACGTCCCCAGTCTGAAGACAGACTCGGTGGGACGTCGCCCGACCCCGATCTAGGAGGATCACTTGGTCCTGGGGGAATGTTACGTCCCCAGTCCAAAGACAGGCTCCGGGGGAATGTTACGTCCCCGAGCTGAAAGAATCACTTGGCACTGGGGGAATGTTACGTCCCCAGTCCGAAGACAGACTCGGTGGGACGTCGCCCGACCCCGATCTGTGAGGATCACTTGGTCCTGGGGGAATGTTACGTCCCCAGTCCAAAGACAGGCTCCGGGGGAATGTTACGTCCCCGAGCTGAAAGAATCACTTGGCACTGGGGGAATGTTACGTCCCCAGTCCGAAGACAGACTCGGTGGGACGTCGCCCGACCCCGATCTGTGAGGATCACTTGGTCCTGGGGGAATGTTACGTCCCCAGTCCAAAGACAGGCTCCGGGGGAATGTTACGTCCCCGAGCTGAAAGAATCACTTGGCACTGGGGGAATGTTACGTCCCCAGTCCGAAGACAGACTCGGTGGGACGTCGCCCGACCCCGATCTGTGAGGATCACTTGGTCCTGGGGGAATGTTACGTCCCCAGTCCAAAGACAGGCTCCGGGGGAATGTTACGTCCCCGAGCTGAAAGAATCACTTGGCACTGGGGGAATGTTACGTCCCCAGTCCAAAGACAGATTCGGTGGTGGTTGTTTTTTTCGCTTTTTCAAAGGGTTTTGCCAGAAAATGAATTTTATTCATGCTTGGGGGGCGTGCTGCCCTCTTTACAACAGTTGTTCCGGTTTGTTGTTTTTGCCCGGTTTTCTGCAAAAGAAAATAGAGAAAGGAAAGTTGATTTTTACGGGAAGTACTTTCGTAACATCTCGGCGTTCCATGGTTTCTTCAACCTCGTGCCGTCCAGACGCCCCAGGATGTAGGCCCCTGGTCTTACTATCTCAATGATCTTGTAAGGTCCTTCCCACTTGGCACCTAACGAACCCTCGTCGGGTGTTTAGGGTCACTTTTCTTAGTACTAGATCACCTGGCAGGAAGGAGCGGGTCCGAACTCTCTTATTGTAGAATCGGGCCATTTTCTGTTGGTAGATGGCTGCTCTTACTGCTGACTGCTCCCTTCTTTCTTCGATCAGGTCGAGGTGATTTTTGATAAGTTCTTTGTTCCGTTCGTTTTCGAAGTGACGGACCCGGTGGGTTGATACTCCGATCTCTGCCGGGATGACGGCCTCACATCCGTATGATAGGGAGAAGGGTGTCTCTCCTGTTGAGTCCTTGAAGGTCGTTCGGTGTGCCCACAGTACCTCCGGTAGCTCCTCGACCCATAGGCTTTTGCTTGATCCGAGCCGAGCTTTCAGGTTTGACTTGATGGTTTTATTGGTGGCTTCAACCTGCCCGTTCGACTTGGGATGGGCCGGCGAGGCGAATTTTAAGGTTATCTGGAGGTCTTCACAAAGTTTTCTGAATCCCCTGCTGTCGAACTGCTTTCCGTTGTCGGTGATGATCGCTTGGGGGATTCCGAACCGACAGATTATATTTCTTTTCAGGAACTCTGTGGCCTTCTTTTCTGAGATGGTGGACAAGGGCTCTGCCTCTACCCATTTGGTAAAGTAGTCTATGGCCACGATTGCATATTTTGCCTGACCTCGTCCTTTCGGCATCGGCCCTATGATGTCTAGCCCCCACTGTGCGAAAGGCCAGGGGCTGGATATGGTGGTCAGTTGCTCGGCCGGCTGATGGTAGAGGTTGGCATTCTTCTGGCAACCTTCGCATTTCCGTGCTATCCTCATGCCATCCTGGTGCATGGTTGGCCAGTAAAACCCTTGCCTCAAGGCTTTGAAGGCGATTGATCTTCCTCCGGCGTGACTTCCGCAGATGCCTGCGTGAATCTCCCTGAGCACGTAGTCTGCTTCTTCTGGTGCTAGGCATCTTAGGAGGGGTACGGTGTATCCTCTCCGGTAGAGTACTCCTTCAATCAGAGAAAACTTGGTACTCTTGAATTTCAGCTTTCTGGCCTCTTTTTTATCTTCGGGGGTTTCTCCTGTTTCTAGATATCTCCTGATCGGCTGCATCCATGAATCTTCGCCTTCTTCTTCTAGTACATCCACCTCTGTCTCTCCTATGCTTCTCTCTCGGAGGTATATCAGAGGGATTACCCTGGGGCTTTCTGTCTTCATTGAAGAGGCGAGTCGGGCTAGAGAATCTGCTTCGCAGTTATCTTCTCGTCCGACCTGTTCGAAAAGTACGCTTCCCACTTTCTCCACCCACTTCTTCACTTCGGCTAGGTAAGCTACCATGGCCGGTTCCCTTGCTTGAAAGTCCCCTTTCAGCTGTTGTATTGCTAGCTGAGAATCACTCCTGATCACTACGTTGTGGACCCCTACTACCGTACATAGCCTTAGCCCGGCCAGTATTGCCTCGTACTCTGCTTCATTGTTTGTAGTTTTGAAGGCGAATTTGAGTGCGAGCAGTATCTCTTCTCCTTCTTCACTTTTTAGCGCTACCCCCGCTCCGTAGCCGTGTGAACTTGCGGATCCGTCCACAGACATTTCCCACATGTTTTCTTCCACGGCCAGGACCTGTGGTTCCGTGAGCTCTGCTATGAAGTCTGCTAAGGCCTGTCCTTTTATTGCTGTTCTCGGGAGGTAGGAGATGTCGTGCTCGCTTATTTCTACCGACCACTTCATTAGTCTCCCTGAGGCCTCTGGTTTTTGCAAGATTTGTCTCAGGGGATAATCCGTGTATACCTTGATAGGATGGGCCTGAAAGTAGGGTCGTAACTTCCGTGCCGCGGTGACCAGGGATAGGGCAATGAGTTCGTGTGTGGGGTATCGAGTCTCTGCGTCCAGTAGAGCTTTACTGACATAGTAAACTGGTTTCTGGACATGGTCGGTCTCTTGTACCAGTGCCGAGCTTACTGCGTGCTTTGAGACGGCCAGGTATAGGTACAGTGTCTCCCCTGGGAGGGGTTTGGCTAAGAGAGGGGGTTGTGCCAGGTATTGTTTTAGGTGCTGGAAGGCCTCCTCACACTCAGGTGTCCAGCCAACCCCTTTTTTAGCTTTTTTATGACTTTGAAGAAAGGATGGCACTTGTCGGTTGCTCGCGAGATGAATCGGTTGAGTGCGGCGATTCTTCCTGTGAGGCTTTGTACTTCTTTAACTGTCCGGGGTGATTTCAGGTCTAGCACGGCTTGTATCTTTTGCGGGTTCGCCTCAATGCCTCGTGAACTTACCATGTAGCCCAGAAATTTTCCTGAGGCTACCCCGAATGCACATTTCTCCGGATTGAGCTTTAAACTGTGTTTCCTCAGGAGTTCGAAGGTTTTCTTCAGGTCGGCCACATGGTCTCTTGGTTCTTCGGACATAGTTATCATGTCGTCGACATATACCAGCATGGTTGTGCCGATGAGCGGTTTGAAGATTTTGTTCACCAGTCTCTGGAAAGTTGCCCCTGCATTCTTCAACCCGAAAGGCATTACTTTATAACAGTACAGCCCTTGGTCAGTGATAAATGTGGTCTTCTCCTCGTCCGCAGGGTGCATCTTGACTTGATTGTATCCCGAGAAAGCGTCCATGAAGCTTAGCAGCCCTTGGCAGGCTGTTGTATCTACCAGTTGGTCTATATTGGGAGGGGAAAGCTGTCTTTTGGACATGCTTTGTTGAGGTCGGTGAAATCTACGCACATTCTCCACTTTCCGTTAGATTTTTTCACCAGTACCACGTTGGACACCCACTCTGGGTATTTTACTTCCCGGATGAAACCGGCTTTCAGCAATTTGTCCACCTCGGTTGCTACTGCTCCGCACCGCTCCTGGTTGAATATTCTCCTCTTCTGTTTTACTGGTTTGTGTAATGGGTTCACTGCTAAGCGATGGCTTACGAATTTTGGGTCGATTCCGGGCATGTCATCGTGTCCCCATGCAAAAACGTCGGGGTACCCTTGCAGACATTCCAACAAGTCTTTTCTTAGGGCCTGGTCTAAACTTCCCCCTATTTTTATGCTTTTCTTTGGCCCGAATAGCTTTACTTCTTCTAATTCTTCGGCTGCTCCGAGCCGTGCAGCTCCATCGGGTCGAGGAGCAGGGTATTCCCTCGTGTTCTCGTCGTCCTCGTCCCTCTGTCTCTTCTTGGTGCTTTTTTCCACGCAGAGGGTCTCTCGTGAGTAAGTGGCAAAACAGCTGCGGGCTACCTTCTGGCTTCCGCATATGATCCCGATCCCTTCCCGTGTGGGGAACTTCAATTTCAAGTAGTAACAGGACATTGCGGCCTTGGTTCTCATCATGAAGGGGCGGCCGACAATGACTTGATAACTGCTCATGCAGTCTACTACAGTGAAGTTTATCATGATTGTTCGGGTTTTGGGGGCGGCCCCGATCGTCATTGCTAGTTGAATCCTTCCCAACGGGACGACCGTTGATCCCCCGAAACCGTACAGGGGGGTGATGTCTTTGGTTAGAGCTGTGCATTCTACCCCCAGGCTCTCCATAGTTTCTTTGGAAATTATGTCTACTGCGCTCCCGGGGTCCACCAAGATTCTGTCCACTTCTGTGCCGCCGATTGTTGCTTTGATTATTAGTGCGTCGTCATGGGGGAAACTTACCCCCTGAGCGTCTTCATCGGTGAACATGATGGGTGTCGACCGACTTCCTTGTGGGTTTGGGATTTTTTCTGTTTTCAGCACCTCTGTCCCCCGTGCTCGGCTATAATTCTTTCTCGACCGGTTAGAGTCCCCGGCCAGCGTTGCCCCTCCTGCGATGACGTTCACCTCCCGATTCCTTGCCCTTTGCCTGGCGGCCATGATCTCGTGGTCTATGTAATTGTTCAGGTACCCGTTCCGGGCCAGGTCCTCCATTTGTTCCCGTAGGTCCTTGCATTCATCGGTTGTGTGTCCCTTTAGATTGTGGTGCAGGCAGTAGGATCTTTTGTTTTTTCTGTCTGGGGGGAACCTCCTAAGGTCGGGCTCTATTAAGAGGCTTTCTCTCGTATCTCCATGATGATTTCCCCTGGCGGCTTGCTTAGGGGAATATATGCTTCCTCTCGGACCACATGGTTTACTTGAGTTGCGGGCCTTTTGCTTTGATCCTTTTGTGCCATTGGTTTGAACTCTCTGGGTCTTGGGTTGAACTTCCGGAATTCTCTCTCCGGTCGCCGATGGTCTTCTCTCCTGGTTACCCTTTCTCTGGCGGTTGTCCCTCTCCGGGATACTTTCTCCTCTCCTTCTAGTAGGACGTACTTCCTGGCCACCTCCAGTGCAGTAGCGTAGTCTGGTGTTTCGTGGATCCTCAGGTGGGTCCATAGTTTCCCGACCCTTAGGGCCCCTTTCAGACTTTCCAGGGCTTCCTGGGATTCGTAGCCTCCGACCTCGAGTACAGTGTCATGATACCTTTCAATGAAGCTTTTCAGTGTTTCGTCGTCTCCTTGTTTCATGAGCCTTAGTTCCCCTATTGTTTTTTTAGGGGTGCAGGCTCCTTTGAAATGCCGGATAAACGACTTCTTAAGTTGGGAGAAGCTCTGAATGCTCCTCGGGGCCAGACTTCTATACCATAGGATGGCAGGTCCCCCTAAAGTTAAGGGAAATACTTTGCATATGGCGTCGCCCGTTACCCCCTGTACTTCCATTAGGAGGACAAAGTTTTCAATGTGGGATTTTGGGTCGGAGTGGCCTTTGTATGGTGCCATGGTCGGCATGTTAAATCGCTTCGGAAACTGCGCTGTTTTTATTTCTTCCGTAAGGGGAGACCCCTCTTCCTCGCCTCGGGTGTCTCCCGCCCCGATCTTGAGGCTTTCTCCCCACTTTGTCATCTCTTTTCTCAACCAAGATTTTATTTCACGGGTTTTGCCCCCGCGCCGCCTTCTGTGTTCTTCTGTTCGCCTGTCGCCCCGGGCGTGGCGTTCTTTAAACTCAGAGGTCTCCTGTACGTCTTCGTTATACTTTCTATCCTCCCTCTTGGAGTTGTAAAAACTGTCGGAGGAGGGGTCGGGTGATTGTTCCTCCTCTTCTTCTTCCCATGTGTCTTCTGATCTCCCTACCACCGCAGATCTTATCCCATAGGGGCCTCTCTTCCTGGGTCCCTCGTCTTCGCTTACGTCTACTACTTTTTTCCCTCTCTCCTTCTCTTTCCTCTTCTGTCCAGCCTCGGTTTCAGTTTCCTCGTTGTTTGCTCCTTCCATTCTTTCCAGTCGATCCATCATAGACCTCATGCCATCTTCCATTCTTTTCATCCAGTCTATTGCCGGGCCTCCTGGTTGGTGATTTCCGTCCTCCGCCATTTGTCTTCTCACGTGAACTGCTTTTTGTGAAGTTCCCCACAGACGGCGCCAACTGTTGACGGTGGATTTTGGTCTCAGGGTAATATTGGAATATCACTCCGAGGGAATCCTCCTTCAACTGTGAATTTGTTTGGTTATGGGAACCAAAGGCAAATTTAGCGGAAAACAAGAAAATACGCCAATCAGACAAGGTGATTTAACGTGGTTCGGTGGATTTTGGGATCCGACCTACGTCCACGGACAAGAACAGGGTGGTACTCTTTTATTACTCAAATTCACCTCTCAGGCCTCTCTTTGCTTTTACAAATCGGAACTTTATGGCTCTAATCTCTCACTCTTGTGATGATTTTCAGATGTCCTTTACACATGCTCTACCCTTCTATTTATAATAATACAGAGATCAGATTCCTATTAGTATAAGAAATCCTATTTGAACCCAATCTTCTCTTCTTGTAGGGTTTCCTGATCCGGTACTGCCTTCTTCTTCAGTATTCCCTTTTGGATTCTGACTCCTTCTTCTTGCGAGAGTAGGATATCTTCCTTATCTTATCCATAAGAATGCGGTGCTGCTGTTTTGAACACGGTCGGTTGTCTGGTCGGTTTTAATGAGGTCGGCCATGACAATCTTTTATACTGAGAGCGCTCCTGCCGACCTCTATAGTGCTCGGTCATCTGAACCAAAGTGGTCGGTCTTCACATGAACTGGTCGGATCGACTACATGATTTTAGCCAGACAGAGAATTTACCCTTTTGTCCTTGTCGTGTTGTCTTAAATGCCATAGTGCCTGAAAACACCATCAACACCTACAAATATTATCAACAAACATCTCTCAAATTTGAGATTTTACAAAATCGAAATCATCCCCAAAATTATTATTTCGCACATATCTATCCAGCCTTAACTACTTTCACTAGAACATATTTTTCTTCTCACACATCCTATTATGATCGGTAAAATTCCATAAAATCATATTGCATAGGCTTATAATTATATACAACCAAAGGCTAATTTCAAACAAGTGAAAAAAATACATGGAACAGCAGTTGAGACTTTTAACACTATAATATCAAACATAACTTAAAACAAGTCGATTTTTTTTTTTCTGAAAAAAACATCCCGTGTTGTATGGAGCAATGTTTATGAACAGAAGATTGAATTTTGTGGCTAATGTCTTTTAGTGTTAGATATGTATTATATATGTAACAAATTAAAATAACATCACTATAAATACTATCCTTTTGCTTTCAATATTAAGGAAAATATTGCATGCCATGGGCACATTTGTCTGAAAACACGTCTTTAGGATGATGATCTATCTCAACACGGTTGAAACTCATGGAGTTCGTACAGGTGACCATGATCATGAAAACTCTTCCGAATAATTTCTTACAGTTAAAAGCAACTATGTTATGAACACGTTGACTTTTACTTTAACTCAGATGCTTAATGAGCTCCACCATTACGAGTCAATGCTGGAGGATTCTCGTAAGCCTAGTGGAGAGGCTAATGTTGCCGAATCTTCCAAATCTGCAAATAAGAAGAAGAAAAACACTTGGAAGGCTAGGCAAAGCCCATTAAAAAGAACAAGAGAAGCTCCAAGGACGCCAAGCCCAAAGGAAAGTGTTTCATTTTGCTTTCAATATTAAGGAAAATATTGCATGCATTGGCACAATTAAAAAAAAAAATTATTGAAAATATATATTACTTCAAGAATTTAGTGACATCAAACAATAATTCATTCAATAACGACAAGGATTTGGGATTTTATGCATCCATAGTCCTTAATGAGTTATCACCATCATCCTAAAGCCAATAATTCATTCAATAACCAAACCCATTTAATCATAAAATAATAATTGATTTTTTAATTTTATTTGTGGGACCTAATTGCCTTTGTGAGTCATGAGTGTGACAACCGACTGTTTCATTACATTCAATAATTTTGGGTCATTGCAGGCCCAAATACTTGAGAATTATGTATTGTAGAAGAGCCCAACTAAAAGTTCAGCTCAAATTCGGCCACAACGGGCACATTGACACAGGAGCCCAACTAGTTTCTGACCCGAAACGAATTTCCACTAGGCTCATTACTTTTTACACCACCACTGTATAATTTGTACACCCCTTTCAAAAATATTGGACATTGATTAAAAATAGCACAATGTACGGTTACATTAATAAATGATTTTGTTATTTATAAAATCGGGAAGATTAATTATTCATTTAAATCACTTGATGAAAAATATCTCATGTAACTCGATATTATTTTTTATTCGATTAAATATTTTAATCAAAATTCGAGATGATTTTTCATATCGAATAAAAATTGAAGCATGATTCATGACGATTTTTAATCTCAAATCATCCAGTCCATATTTCGAAATGAAAAATCGTGCAATTCAAAAACTGGTATAGAATTTGGGACGAGTTTTCATCATAAATCCCCATTTTTTTTACAAAAAATCCCAAATTCCAATTAGAATTCAGAATCCTGAATCATTCGGTCCAGAATTCAAAATAAAAAATCATCATATTCAAAAACCGAAACAAGATGACTTTTTATTCCAAATCCGTAATTGAGACGACATATTTTTATTTTTTGTTTTACGCCTCGTAACTCTTCCTCAGCCATGCTTGGGCAGAATATGAGAGCAAGTATTAGTATTGTAACACCTCGCCAGATGCAGGATGTTACCGACATGAGACATGATTGACCCATCTCTATAAACTTCTAAATTTACAGAAAATCTGACATGATGTATCTTAAAACTGGACAACATATATCACAGTCCAGCATCCAACGAAATCTAAGAAAACATCAAACAAATAAAAGGACCTCAGATCCACACAAAACTCATCAAAATCATATCATAAGGGCTCCGTGTCCACATTATCGACCAACGCTTAAGGGCTTTGTGCCCACAACATCATAAGCAACCAAAATATTTACTTAATATATATACAAACAGCGTGCTCAGCACGACAAATAAAATATTAATCATAAACCCTATACCTCTAAAACTCTCCCAGGACACTTGCGAAGTGACTGCCGCTTGGGTGATATGCGCCTCAAGCAAGACTTCCAAAGCTGTCGTGGTTGACCAATCTGGAAGCCAACTTGCAAACTAGCAAGCTAGTTTGGTGTGAGTTTTAAAAACTCAGTAAGTAACCATGCTAGTATTACAACAAACAAGTCAAACATATACAACTGACAAAAAAAATCAAACATATCAGCAGTTTATCAGAATTACTAAATTATTACAAGTTTAGATTTATCAACTTTTTTTATCCTGTATGCTTTACCATGACAAATTCTCATATATTCCAATTTATTAGCCAAACATTCAAAGCTCACAAAGTATCATTCTGAACATCACATAACAAGTCATTTTACATCTAATCTATTTCCATCATATGAGACGTGGAGTCAGATTTATTATACTTTATTACGTTTAAGCATATTTGAAATATCACCAAATCGATAAAACAAATATACTTCCTTCAAATCAAAACATACTTTCTTCTGTTAAAAAATTACTTTCTTCTATTCGGTTACAAACTACCTTCAATACCAAAATAATCTTTCTTTAACCACGATGACCTTACAATAGCTTAACATTTGGGGTTCATTTGCATTCACACATACCGTAACACAATTCTCTTATATACATGCAAGTACAATTTCATAATTCTTGCACATATACGTACATAACATACCAATACAACTTAGCAAACATGGTTCATAACCTATGATATTCACATCGGTTTCAAATCATCCATTCATTTCATATAAGCATACACGATCCACACATATCACGAGTTCTATCATACAATACATACACTCAGACATATTTACAAACCTTTATACAACCAACCACGAAGCACACATAACAATCAATACATCAAAGATCACATCATTCAACAATACTTGCTCACACATGCGCGCTTTGTTCTTTTGTTAACAGCTTGATGGTGCCTCATATTGCAAATCATTCTGTAATTATTTGTTGCAGCAAACAGCGCCACTAGCATGTAATAATTGGTCAATAATCTGACGAACAAATGATCAAAATAGATAAGCCACTTTTTGCGTCACTTATCACAAGCAAATATCTCGTGTAGTCCTGTGACATTGTTTGATGATGAGCCAGCCAGCATTAGACACGCATCCTTTGATTATTGCTTTTGATCATATGCGTTTGATCTTTATCAATTGTCGTGAATCATGTGTATGTTGGTAATCTAGCATACAATATGCGACGGAAAATTAAATTTTTTTCAATTTTAAACATAAATTACCAATTCAAGATCGTTATTAATTTTTCATGCTTCATGATAATATTTATTTATGAAATATAAATAAAACGTACCTTAAACCTTCAAGTAACTGTTCCCGTAAATTCTTCAAAGCCACCCACACATTTGGCCTCCAACGGTATCCACGCAAAACAAAGAGTTAAGGATTTTGGATTTCTCAAATCTAATATTATGTAAGTCTCTTTTCTTTGGTGCTAGTTTAAGAAAAGAGACTCGTTTTATGATTTATGGAATTTTGGGAGTTAAAGAATTTTCCCTTTTTGAAGTAAAATCTTTGATTAAAGAAAATTCAAAATTTTTCTCTCTCTCCACAAGTTTTTGACGTGAATAGCACAGTTTTATTGTTTGTTACCAAGTTAATGGCAAAATGGTTAATTTATAGGCTTTTGATTTGAGTTGTTTAATTTCAATCAAATTAGAATTAATATGATAAGATTTAATCCTATTCAAATAGGAATTTTAATTCATCCTAAATAAACAACCATTATCCTATTTTATTTAATTAAATTAATTAAATAAAATAAAATTTATTAATTCTAATCAAATTAGAATACTATAAATCTGAAATTATAATTTAATACAAACACTTTGCTAAATTACATTTCAGCCCTTATACTTTTGGAAATTATAAAATGACCCATGTACTTTTGGAAATTACGAAACAGCCCCTAATTTCCAGATTTTCACATTGGTCCTAAAATTCCAGAATTCCAATTTTTTTATCCATAATTTCTAAAATTACGAATTTACCCCAAAGTTTAAGAACTTAACATTTAAGTCCTAAAACTTAAATCTACATAATTTATCATTAACTCCTCAATACTTTAAAGTGTGTGACCCATTAGGTTATTTCTTATGTTGGCAATGGAGATAGTTATAGACTTCATAAGTCTCGATAAATTAATCTAATTAATTAATCCTCAATTAACTCCTAAATTAAGAAACTAATTTCCATAAATCAATAGCGGCATCTAGCAATGCATCATGACCCCCAATTAAGAAAGAATACTAACTTTAGTGAAACCTATTCCATATATGATTACCGTATAATTCAATCTTTTTGCCTCATACATATTCCGCCAACAATTCTAAAGTACGGAAAATATCTACTCTATTAAATCATGGCTATTAGAACATTGACGTAAGCTGATAATATATATATATAGTTTCTGAAACTCCTTTCAGAACTCGACATGGCCATGGACTTATATTATCACTTATGTCAAATCATGCCTCTTGGGATATCGACTCTATGTTATCCAGAGCGGCGAATCCTTTATTGATCACTCACTATCTTCGTACGCTTTTCATATTGCCCAATCATTACCTTATACGCAATCTCGCTATGGACTACGGAGGTGTAATGTCAAAGCATATATGATCCACAGACAAGATGCCATGGAGATTTCAAGTCTAAGGATCATTCATACTATAGTTACAAAGAGAAATCCCATAGACATGTGGATAACACTCCATATGGGTTCTCGAGCGGGTCAGTTCGGTGTACTTGTTCTCCAACAAACATCCATATGTTAAACTAAGTGAACACTTTCACTAGTAGCTTATGAGATCAGCTACCTTCCTTCGATAAAGAAGCAAACATAACATATGTCGATATAAACTGGATCTATCAATGTCCTGCGATAATCCTACGATCGGGAACGTTTAAGAATTACTGGATCTCATAAATTAAACTAATTTAATTTCTTTAATTGTCATTCTAAGGACTTTATTTTACAAATAGTCAAAATTACGTATGGACAATACTTATAAATAATTTGTCAAATTTTATTAATCAATGCAATAATATAAAATTACATATGTATCCCTATTGGATCTAGGGCATATAACCAACAATCTCCCACTTGCACTAGAGCCAATCTCTGTGATATTTTACACCAAACAATTTAGCGTGCCTATCATGCTTCTGTTGGGTCAATACTTTAGTAAGAGAATCTGCTAAGTTCTCTTCAGTAGGAATCTTCTCTATCTTCACATCACCTATTTGGATCATCTCTCTAATCATGTGATATCATCTAAGAACGTGTTTGGATTTCCGATGAGACATTGGTTCTCTATCTTATGTTATGGCTCTGGTGTTGTCATAGTACATCACAATCGCATTGTTACTGTTAGGAACAACACCTAAATCTGTGATGAGCTTCTTTATCCAAACTGCTTCTTTAGCTGCTTCTGAAGCGGCTATGTACTCTGCTTCCATTGTTGAGTCCGATGTAGTAGTTTGTTTAGAACTCTTCCAGCGTACCGCACCTCCAAACATAGTAAACAAGTATCCTGATTGTGATTTGCTATCATTTTTATCATACTGAAATCTGGCATCACAATAGCCCAATACTTTGAGCTCGAAACATCCTCCAAAAATCAAGAACATATCATTACTCATTCTTAAGTACTTAAGGATTATATTGACAGTTATCCAATGATCTTCTCCAGGATTAGCCTGATATCTGCTGGTAATACTTAGAGCATAAGACACATCAGGTCTCGTACATAACATAGCGTACATGATTGATCCTATAGCAGAAGCATACGGGATTTGTTTCATGCGCTCAACCTTTTCAGAAGATTTAGGGCACATCTCTTTAGAGAGATAGATTCCATGTCTCATGGGCAAGTAGCCTATTTTGGAATCTTCCATCTTAAACCTTTTAAGAACTTTGTCTATGTACGTGGATTGTGAGAGGCCAAACAATATTTTAGATCTATCTTTATAGATCTTAATTCCTAGAATATACGTTGCTTCTCCCAAATTCTTCATGGAGAATTTCTTGGATAACCATAGTTTGACTGATTGGAGCATTGGAATGTCATTTCCTATTATTAATATGTCATCCAGATATAATATTAGGAAAACGACTGCGCTCTCATTAACCTTCTTGTATACACAAGGTTCATCTTCATTTTTGATAAAATCAAACTCTTTGATTGTCTCATCAAAACGAAGATTCCAACTCCGAGATGCTTACTTTAATCCATAAATGGATCGTTGTAGCTTGCATACCTTGTTTATGTTTCCTTTAATAATGAAGCCTTCAGGCCATACACATCCTCTACGAGGTTTCCATTCAGGAATGCAGTTTTGACATCCATCTGCCAAATCTCATAATCATGATATGTTGCTATTGCAAGCAAAATCCTAATGGACTTTAACATGGCAATTGGCGAAAAAGTTTCATCATAATCAATTCCTAGAATTTATTTGTAACATTTCCCCACCAACCTAGCCTTGTAGGATTGAACGTTGCCATATGCATCTGTCTTTCTTTTAATGACCCATTTGCACCCAATAGGAGTTATCCCTTCAAGTGTATCTACCAGGTTCAAACTTGGTTGGTATGCATCAAATTCATTTCGGACTTCATAACTTCAAGCCATTTAGAAGAGTCAATGTCAGACATTGCCTCTGTATAACTGGTAGGATCATCATTCTCAACGATAAATACATCATGTTTTCCTTCCATAAGAGATCTATATTGATCGGCGTGATCACACACGTATAACTCAAGCGCACGTATCACTCAAGTAGTATAAAAATATCGATCCCACGAGGACTTAATTTCTACTGTTGTTATTAATTATTGATAATATTTATTTACAGTTATCTAATTAAGAGAGAAGAGAATGATTGCTTGATTGGTTGGTTGAATGTGGATTTGATAAATAAATAAAATAAAATAAATACACAAAAGAAAATAATAAGGAAAATAAACAAAATACACAAATATCTAGGGTTGTGATTCCACACAATATTATTCTAATGATGAATTGATTTTCTTATACATGTGTAATAAATCATTTTGCTAACCTGGAACACGAAGATATGCATAAGCCTCTGTCGATGGTCAGATGCAAACACCCAAATAACCCAATTGATCATATGTCTATGTTAATCAAATTACCTGAATTCATTAAGGTCAAGTTCCAATTATGGTTACCCACGCCCGACAGGTATATGTCTATCCTATAAGGAAATCTATTACGGGTTATCTATCCTTAAGGGAGATCGTGAGCTATTGAATTTAAGGCTGGAACCTAAAATCTCTTTTTCAAGTTCATTGTAAGTTTACCATATTAATCTTATTGGTGATCAGGCAATAAGAAGCATTAAGCTTAAGATCCAATAAACAACTAAAGTATTACCAATAATATAATTAAATCAATTATTAAGCATGTTAATATTGTGTTTCATCACTTCCCTAAAATAAAATATTGGGGTTAGGGGATCCACATTTAACATTTCAAACCTAGGAATCTCACTTATTATAATATATAAATTACTATTAGTTCTGCTTTCTCAGGACTTAATAATGTCAAACATATAAAACCAGCCATATAGGTGGTAATCATCTGTCACATAAAGACCGACCATATAGGCGGTAAAATAATTTATATTTAAACTGACCATATAGGCAGTATCATAGTTTGCCATTAATTAGTCTGGTTATATTATAATTCGTATATCATAATTAAATGAGATTGACATAGTTAATCGTATTAAATGTTTCACCCTTCCCCAGCGAAATTTAATTACAAAACATAAAAGAAAATAAAAATACTAAAACTATTATTACTAAAAATTAAAATACATAATTAAAATACTGAAAATAAATACAAACAAGATGCAATAACTAAATTCCTTATAGAAACCTAAGGAAAGCATAAAGAAAATGAAATGAAATTAAGCTGAATTTATAGGCAAAGTTTCTGCCTACGTGTCGCGACGCACAAAGGTCTGCGTGTCGCGACGCCTGATGTGGCAACGCGGCAGACATGGTTTGCTTCAGGAGGTGACACGTGGCAAATTTCGATCCACTGAGAAGTTGACACGTGGCAGAAGGTGATTCGTGGATGGTGACGTGGCTGAAACATGGCAAGTTGACTTGGCATGCGGCTGATGTGGCTGATGTTGGACAATTATGACCCATAGCATCACTATTTGTAAAAGACATTGTGTTTTTGTACAAATTAACTATGTGATAAAAGGAAATTGATATTTTATCATTATTGTAATTAGATTACTTGGATATATATAATGATAAAAGTCCATATGGTTAAATCAGATTAATAAGATATGAGACTGTATTAATCCACGAACGGTTTAATCATTAAATATCCCGAGTCGAAATATTATTGAGACTGGACATCAAAAATACGGAATAGACTAGTATTACACTTGTGCGCGTTATGGAAGCTTAACGACATAGTTCTCATATATTTAGGTATTGGATATTTATGCAGGTGTATGAGAGGTTCTGTTAGCCGTTGGATCGGGAACAGTTCGCTCTGAATAGACCCACTCAGAATCCCATTGGTAGTATGACTATGTGTCTATGGGAATCTGAATCAGGGTAGATGTATGTGATCTTTAACTTGAGACTTATGTCGCTATTACTTGCGACAATCAGTTTACTTTGGTATTGGTCATCTGGAGCTTTAACATGTTCTGTGTACGCCTGTATTGGGTTTACTGAGAATCGTAGTGTATTGGATGTGATGTCAAGATGGGAGTATCACTTTAGTCATATGGAGATGATGGTCACACAGGATATGGAACTAGTACTCTTAAAAGCTACAGCTATCGGGATAGTATGACTAGGTCATGACTTCCCGATTACAGAGACTAGTTACTCGGGATCCGATATATGCTTCGTACGGGGCAGACACAGAGCCAGCCCTAGGCCTAGCATGTGACATCCGATACTGGATCGTATTATGCATTACATAGTATTACTATGCCTGATACAGATAATATTCCTCGGCAGATATTTCTGGAGAATTGGGTAGGCACGGTGCTTTACTAGAAGCCAACCATGTCTTGTAAATCTGTGAGAACGTGGTACAGGGTACGCACGTGTTCGGATAGTCCGATAACCGTATTTACTGCCAATATATCTAGGAATATTTTGGGTCGCTTCCCAAAGATTCACCAATGATATTTGACTCAGATAGAATTAATATGGGATTAATTATGAGAGAGAAAATTAATCTGGGATTAATTGCGGCCAGAATTAATCTGGGATTAAATTCGAATAGAAGAGAGAACGCGATTAATTTAGAATTAATCGATAAAATAATATATCAGATATATTAATTGAAATCAGACTTCAATATGAAATTAAAATTGGATTCTAATTCGGGCGAACGAATTAATTTAGAATTAATTCAAAAGCGACTATCGTAATAATTTTACGAGGCATAATTATTTAATTAAATTGGATTTAATTATGTCGCGACGATAAATTAGTTTATTAGGAATTAAATGAACCCGGTCCCAAGTCTAGTTGTGTGTTCGAGAAGCCAACTTAAATTTTGAATTTAAAAGGTGGTGGGACCACTTGACTTACATCAAATGTCAATATTTGATGGAGGTAGTTGGCTAATTAATTCAAGGCATTAAACACACACAATAACCAAGTTTTGGAAATAACTATTCACTCTCTTCTCTCCTCTCACATTGCCGAATTCTCTTCTCTCTTAGAAGTGAATTTTTGCTTCAAAAATTTCACAAAGCTAGCACTTGGAGAGTCATTTGAGGTGACAGGGAAACTCACCCAAGGAATAAACAACATACAACAAGCTTGGAGCTTCATCCAAAAGGAGCAAAATTTCGAATTTCTCCAAGAATAGTGTAAGTGATTCTGCCACTTTTCTTGTTAATTTCACACATAGAATCATGTTTAGGATCTTGTGGCATGTCTTAGAGACTAACAATGGTATCAGAGCCTTGCTAAACATGATTTTAAAATCTAGGGTTTATAAACTTTAATTGGGTATTTTTGCTTGGAGCATGAAAACTCAAAATTGAGTTGTTGGTTGATGTTAGATGATGATAACTTAGAGTTGTTCATTGTTGGATTGTTGAAAAATTGCTTGGATCAAATTTCCCTAAATCCCTTAGCTTGGCCGAAACTATACCCTATATTTACTCATGGTGATTTTTAAAATTTGACACTTGGATGTGTTAATGGCATGAAATATATGTTGAATGTTGATTTAATTGGATTGGAATCAAATTGCATGTTAATTTCTTGTCAATTGCCGTGAATGAGCATGTTGTTGGAGACTTGATTTTGCTTCAATTTGTGTTGGACATGAATTGGAATGATAAGCATGATTAATTAGATTAATTAATATTTTGGAAATGTTAGATTAATTAATTAGTTATGTTAATTACACTTAAATTGAATTAATGTAATATATGGAATATTGTATTAATGTAAATTAGTCCCTAAAATACCAATTGGACTAATTTGGTTATACTTGGATTAATGGGCTTGGTTGGGCCAAGTTTGGTTGTGGACAATTGGGTTGGATCCAATTGGGCCTAAACTATTACCATAAAAGTCCAAAATATGACTTTTGTGCCTTTAATATTCTAATTGGGCCTAATGGGCCAAAATTAATTTATGGCATAGGGTGATTCCTAAATGGGCCAAGGCATTATGGGTTTGATCTATAATGGCCAAAAGTCAATGCCTAAAGAATTAATTAAAAGTCAATTGGACCTAATAGAAATGGAATTGGATGCTAAATGGGCCTTTGAGACCATTTGGATAGGATTTGGAATCCAAGTCTATAAAGGCATTAATATAATAAGTGTAATTGTTTAATTTGGAATTAAACTTTAATTAGTATTGAATACAATTAAAATTGGATTTAATATTGTAGTTCGATATAATTCAAGAATACTTACTTTGAGTATTTATTCTTAAACGAGTTGGACTCGCGCAAATCAAATTGTTGTATGAACATTGGATGGTCATTAATTGAAGAATTAATTAATTGGATTAGATTGAATGACAACATGCTATGTGTGAATGCTTAGATGTATTTGTTTGAATAATGTATATCATATGGATATTAGATGGGTGGGAGCAATTTTGGGAATTATTGTAAATATGGTATTTATTTGAAATTGGACATGCGTGTCCAGCCTATCACCTCTCATTCTCATTGTATTTCTCTTCTCACCAATTCCCCTCAATGTAAATGAGGTTTCTTATAGTGTTATGTAATTGGGTGTAGGCATTGCATTTTTGCATGTGAAACCCGATGATGAGTCTCAGTTGGAGGCACTACCTTTTTAAGTTAAGGATATTGCGGGAAACGGTCGTCGGAAGGGAATCGGTATTTCGTTAGATCCTTGTTCACTTATTTAGCGTCAAGCTCGCTTGTTGGACCTCCGTTTAGATCACATTTGGCCCAAAAAAAAAAAAAACCAAAACCCTTGTAATCTAGCCCATGCACACTTAACCCACTCACCAACACAACACCTAGCCCACACGCCCATAGCCCCTAAAATACACACAAATTAAATCAAATATTAATTAAATTAAACATTAACTAAATAAAATATTAATTAATTGATTTACCAAATTAAATAAAACATAAAATATAATTATACCAAATTAAAATATTGTAACTTCCTAATCCAAAATATCATATACTAAATTAAAGAGATGTTATGCCTAATTAAAATCAATCCTAACCAATTAAAATATTGTATTCCTAAACCAAGCAAATCAAATATTCAACCTTCCTAGTCTAAACCAATCTTGTCTTCATCAAATCCATTGCTTTCCTTCTTTATCACTAAATCAAATAACTTCCTTCTGAGACAAGGAGAAGCCCTAGCCCTTCTCTATATAAACAACCCCTAACCAAGTCATTCCCCCTTCACACATTATTGATTCACGGCAAAATACAAAAAACCTAAGCATCTTCTCCTCTCAAAAAGGCCACACGCCCTAAACTAAACAAGCACACAGCCGAGACAAATAATCTTTCATCAGCCACGCCACTATCTTCACGTCCTTAGCAAACGCCCCTCATCAGCCACACGTCCACTAGCCAAGATTCCACGCCCTTCAGCCCATTTCCTCTTACCAGCCCTTACACTCGGCAAAACTCAGTGTACCACATGTCCCCTAGCAAACAAACGCAACCCTCAACTGCCCATAAGAACCCCACGCACTGACTAGCTTCACGAAAAAGAACAAAATAATAAACCTCACAGAAACACACATGCATGGTCATTTTGGACCATAACCCGCAACCCTCATCAGCCACACGTCCCCCTCTCAAAGAACACTCAGCTCCACACACCTATAACCCAATTACAGCCACTGCCCACGTACCGAAACCCCTCAAGCAACTGACGCCTCACTGACCAGAACCGAAGCAAACAACCCTCTCCAACCGTGACCAAAAACTGCCAACAAACAGTCCCCTAACGCTACCAAAACTGCACCCCGAAACTTCCCAAAACAGTCCATTAACACACCTGAAACAGTAAGCAGAGAATACAGGAAAAACAGCAGCAAAACGGAGGTCAAACAGTAAGCAAAACAGCAAAACAGCGAGCTGAATACAGGAAAAACAGCAGCAAAACGGAGGTCAAACAGTAAGCAAAACAGCAAAACAGCGAGCTAAGACGTTAATCCAATGAACCTGAAGAATTGCGGAGTGATAGCCCTTCCGACGGCCGTGAAACGCAAGTTCGAAAGTCGGCAAAAAAGGTTAGACCTGAGGGTATTTTTCACACTCGTTTTCAGTTTTATTTTTATTATTTATTGAGTATTGTTTGCATGATTATTATGTTAAAATGCATGTTGTGGCCCTTGAGTGGATAAATATGCATGTATAACGAAATATTGAATGTTGTGGCCTTGGAATAAGATGAAAGATGTGTCAACTCTCGCGGTATATCGGATGAAAACCCGGACATAAATTTCATAGCCGATTCTGAATGGACAGTAGTATGATCCGTACTCAGGATACAACTCCACGTACCGCTTGAGTAAACGGCACCTTCTTTTGTTTTATGTTGCTTTGATTTATTTATTATTCGTCATTTAAATTCCACATGTTACTTGTTTATGTAATTATGTGATCGAGCGCATGGGCTTAGTAAGTCGGATTAAAGGTCCCCTATTTGGAGGGGTTAAAACCCTTTGCCACGATGCTTTGCCGCGCCGGTTGATGTGTGTTCGGTTGAATGTAAGATGTGTTCAATCGGGTATACTAAGTTTGATATTTTTGTCTTTATTTTTCATATGCATTATGTGATCGAGCGCATGGGCTTAGTAAGTTGGATTAAAGGTCCCCTATTCTGAGGGGTTAAAATCCTTTACCACGATGCTTTGCCTCGCCGGTCGATGTATATTCGGTTGAATGTAAGATGTGTTCAATCGGGTATATGAAGTTCCATATAGTTATCTTTATCTTTGTACGCATTGTAATGAAAAGCGCATGGGCTTATGTGTTGGACTAAAAAGGTTCTCCATTTGGGGAAGAAAAGCCTAAAAGGCTACCTTTACCACGATATTTGCCGCGTCTTTCATCTATTGATTGCATCTTCTATCCTTGTCTTGGCTTGATTTATTATCATTTGTGTATCCATGTCATGATAGCATTTGGGCATTATTTCTCGTGGTATATAGGATAGAAACCCGGACATAAATTTCATAGCCAATTCCGAATGGACGGTAGTATGATCTGTACTCGGGATACAATTCCACGTACCACTTGGAAAAATGCCCACGTGTGTGTTTGTGTCATTATTAGTTATCTTCCTTTGCACCACATCACGACATGTTTATTTTAGCATATAGTTGTTTCTTTTTACCTTATGCATTTGTATTACCTATTAGTGACCTATTTATATTATGCGTTTAAATGTCTTTCCTTAATATGCATGCTTGTATGAATGCTATTTGTTTGCGCCTCTGTGTCTACGATTGTGAAACTGTATGTCTTCCGTATGTCGATGTATCTTTATGCATGAATTCGGACATAGATTATATACAAATAGGTTGTATGTAAACATGAAAATGTGTTACATGTGAACTTAGATGAACTTTTGACTTATGCATGTGAAATAGAATACCCTTGGGAATGTATGTTGCTAGATTCGATTAAATTATTGCACAAATAATTTTATTACAAGGGGCATAAGTAAGGGACCATTCCGAACCCAACGGTTTGAGGTCTTCCCTTGCGAGGGGTGAGTGCGGCCTTAAATCTTTATCCCGGTTCACACCGGGTGGCAACTTCATTATTCTCCGGTTTAGTTCCCTGCGGACTACTCCGTACTCCCAACCGGGCCGCGAGCCCGGAACAGCATGCGTCGCCCAATTTATGTTCCCACAGTCTGGCGACTCCAATGGGGACAGAGAATTGGCCCCGATATAATGTCTTGTAATATTATGATTTGTGCTTTAATTAACCGTGTCTACTGTGAGTTAAAAAGGGGTTTAATCAAAGGCATTTTGAGGCTAGGTAATGGTTTGGTGTCTTCTTTCACTCACTAACTTTCTAGAAGGAAAAGCTGTGAAGGAACCTAGATAGCCATCTACTCGTAGCCTATTGTGATGGACTAATTTGGAGGACTCGTTGTTTATTCCTGTCACCAAACGATAAGAGCCTAAGAGGCTGGGGTACTTAAGAGAGCCTCGCTCCACCCTCCCTCTGGGGAATCTTCAATGGGAAATCCATTTGACAGTCAGTCACACACCATAGCTCATTGGCACGTACCTTAGTGTATAAAAAAAGGGTGCGCTCACTTGGTCACTCGAACCCTTGATTGGGGAGACCTAGTTGTAGGCCATCATTCGCCGGTGAGAGCCTTTATCTACACTCTTGCGAACCCACCCATAGACCGGGGTTGTATGGTTAAAGTAACAATTATTTCCTTGAGTATGTGCTTGTGGACCATCCTCATTTGGATGCAGTTGGACTATTGTCAGAAATGCGAACTTGCTGGGCCATTTAGACTGGGGCGAGTTCGTACCTTATGACCATTAGGCCCAATGCTTCTGAAATGTTGTTGGGCTATTCTGTAGAAATCATTGTTTTATGTTTTCATTATCTTTCTTTTATGCTTGTGTTTGGGAACATCGTCGTTTGGATCCATTTGGACCATTTGTCATGGGATATGGGCTTGCTGGACCATTTAAACTAGGACAAGAACGTATTTTATGACGATTGGGCCAAAGGCTTCTAAGTGATTGATGGGCCACTTTGAGCTTGTGTTCGGAACATTACCATTTGGAATTAGTTGGGCTCCATGCCATGAGATGTGAACTCATTGGGCCATTTAAACTGGGACGAGTTCACTCCTATGACAGTTAGCCCAAAAGCTTCTAAAATGATAACGGGCCGATTTGTTTGAAAATTTTAGTTGATTTAGTATGTTATATATGTTACATGCATCTCATGCACCTCATACATACATATATCATGTTAACACCTTCCATGTCTCAAAAAGACATCATAGATATCGTTTGGGTTAGAGAAGGGACACGGCTCATTAAAAGAACAGTAACAGGCATGAGTGAATCCGGTAACGAGGTATCCCGTATGGATCAGTTAGAGAACGGTCTCGCCAAGATCACTGAACAATTGCAAACTTTGACTACTGTTGTGGCTGGTATAGCCGGGTCTCGTGCTGGGGGTAGTTCTGGGGATGTAAGGCAAGAGGAACCTCCGAACAGATTGGGGGATGATATCCCCACTTTTGATGATGATATGGCAGAGTATGCAGCATGCAAAGTATCTGGGTCTCAGGCAGAGTTACAGAAGCTTCGGGATCAGGTTGAGTCAGTTACCCGTAAGATGAGCGGTAAGAATGAGGATTTGCTGGATTATGACACGCTGACTTTTGAGGAACAGTTGCCGGCACAGTTCAAGATGGCTGATATGGCTAAGTTTAGCGGGAATAGGGATCCAAGGGTGCATCTCCGACAGTTTGTATCAGTCATGAGTTCAGTTGGCCTATCTCAGCGCCAAGCTCATAAGATGTTTGGGATGTCACTTGAGGGGGCACCGGTAGTGTGGTACCATAACCTTGAGAAACATTTTAAAGAAGATTGGAGGGAATTGGCAGATGCATTTCTGAAACAATATGTTACAGACTTAGAGATTGATTTCTCACTCCGTGATTTGGAGAACACTAAGCAGAAGCCGGAAGAAAGCTTCAAGGAGTATGTGGACTGCTGGAGAAGCCAGCTGCTGAAGATGCAGACGAGGCCCTCGGAGAAGGACCAAATAAAGATGATTATTAAGGGTACTAAGCCCTCCATTTATGGCAAGTTGAGGAGAATGACCTCCATGATTACAGATTTTCGACAGTTGAGGGAAACTGTCATGGATATAGAAGAAGAAGAAGCTGAGAACAGAAAGTTCTATGGCAAGAATAAGAGGACTTTTGGGGGGCATTCTGAGACCAAGCCCGCTGCTGCTGAAGTCGCTGCCATCAGAAACAGACAATTCTCCAACCTGGGTTGACCTTTGTCGAAGGTATTTGAAAAGTTGAAGGGACAAGGACTCTTAAAACCCTTAGAAGGCAAGCCACTTCCACACCCCCCACCGCCACACATAAATGTGAACCTTTATTATCACTTCCACCAGCTACATGGCCATGACACCGACAAATGCACCCAACTCAGGCATGAAATTCAAGATCTCATAGATTCCCATAAAATACCCGACCTAGGAAAAGAACAACCCAACACACACAGAAACCCTCTACCAAACTACCACTCCGTTCCACCACCCACCTACATGATCAACTCTGGATTGCCCGAAACTTTTGTCCTCCAAGCTCTCAACCACTCAGCGTCTTTCATGGGGATAGGGAACGAAAGCAGTGGGGGAACATAGGCCAAGGAAGAAGGCAATGATGCGAATGATAAAGTTGTTACTCCTGGTTTATTTGATCTTGCATTTTCAAAGACATTGAGTTTATCCCTTGTTTGAACCATTTTCTTAAATGATAATAAAGATGTTCATTTCGCTGAATCTCTTCTGCAACATGAGTATATTTGAGAAAAGTATTCAACCTGGGTACTATGAAATTCAGTGATGTTTAGAACACGGGGAATCCTCGGAATAAGCAAGCAGAAAAGATAAGATAGACATTCAGAAATTGGGAAATAGAGGCAGTGAAAATATCAGACTTGGAAGGGAATTATTTCACCGAGCCAATCAACGTAGAAAGATTGAAGCAGTAGCTTGCCTGAGGAAAAGAAGACTGAGCAGTCGCCAAGAGAATTAGCGGAAGACCTAACCCAACGGGATGGGAAACTCATTCACGCATGCATACATGTAACATATTTTGCATTCCTTTTTGTGTTTTGTGTTTGTTTTTTTTGTATTCCCAGGCTTTGAAGAAGAAAAGAGAAAGCGGCAAATGAAAGCCAATCAGAAGCATCAACATAACATCAGCAGTTTACGGACGAGTCCCAGGGTTGAGGCCTATATCAGTACCAGTTTGGGGCGAGGCCCACATCAGTAACAGTGTTGGGGTGAGGCCCACATCAGTTTGAGGGCAATGCCAACATCATCATCAATCTGGGGGCGAAGCCCACATCAGTACCAGTTTGGGGTGAGGCCCACATCATTATCAACATCAGTTTTGCCGGGTATGACACTTTGGGGGCGAGGCCCATATCTTTATCAGAATCAGTCTGGCCGAGTATGGCACTTTGGAATGGCAATCCAAGAATGGAGTAAGGTTCGAGAATGAACTAGCCGAGAATGGCAATCCGAGAATGGAACAAGGTTCGAGAATGAACAAGCCGAGAATGGCAATCCAAGAATGGAACAAGGTTCGAGAATGAATAAGCTGAGAATGGCAATCCGAGAATGGAACAAGGTTCGAGAATGAACAAGCCGAGAATGGCAATCTAAGAATGGAGTAAGGTTCGAGAATGAACAAGCCAAGAATGGTAATCCGAGAATGGAACAAAGTTTGAGAATGAACAATCCGATAATGGTAATTCAAGAATGGAGCAAGGTTCGGGAATGAACAAACCAAGAATGACACTCTGAGAATGGAGCACGGTTCGGGAATGGACCGCCTCACATTAACGATTCAAGAATGGACCACCTCACAACAAAATCAACTCAACTCAGCTCGAGGCAGCAGATGAGCCAGGTAAGTGAAAATACATTACATAACTTTGATAGGATTGTTCAAAGTCACACACTGCACAAGTCCCATCAAAGTGGGGGCGACTGTATGCATTGCATTTTTGCATGTGAAACCCGATGATGAGTCTCAGTTGGAGGTACTACCTTTTTAAGTTAAGGATATTGCGGGAAACGGTCGTCGGAAGAGAATCAGTATTTCGTTATATCCTTGTTCACTTATTTAGCGTCAAGCTCGCTTGTTGGACCTCCGTTTAGATCACCTTTGGCCCAAAAAAAAAACCAAAACCCTTGTAATCTATCCCATGCACACTTAACCCACTCACCAACACAACACCTAGCCCACCAAGAGAGGCCCACACGCCCATAGCCCCTAAAATACACACAAATTAAATCAATATTAATTAAATTAAACATTAACTAAATAAAATATTAATTAATTGATTTACCAAATTAAATAAAACATAAAATATAATTATACCAAATTAAAATATTGTAACTTCCTAATCCAAAATATCATATACTAAATTAAATAGATGTTATGCCTAATTAAAATCAATCCTAACCAATTAAAATATTGTATTCCTAAACCAAGCAAATCAAATATTCAACCTTCCTAGTCTAAACCAATCTTGTCTCCATCAAATCCATTGCTTTCCTTCTTTAACACTAAATCAAATCCATTCCTTGTGAGACAAGGAGAAGCCCTAGCCCTTCTCTATATAAACAACCCCTAACCAAGTCATTCCCCATTCACACATTATTGATTCACGGTAAAAAAAAAAAAAACTAAGCATCTTCTCCTCTCAAAAAGGCCACACGCCCTAAACTAAACAAGCACACAGCCGAGACAAATAATCCTTCATCAGCCACGCCACTATCTTAAAGTCCTTAGCAAATGCCCCTTATCAGCCACACATCCACTAGCCAAGATTCCACGCCCTTCAGCCCATTTCCTCTCACCAGCCCTTACACTCGGCAAAACTCAGTGAACCACAAGTTCCCCTAGCAAACAAACGCAACCTTCAACTGCCCATAAGAACCCCACGCACTGACCAGCTTCACGAAAAAGAACAAAATAATAAACCTCACAGAAACGCACATGCATGGTCATTTTGGACCATTAGCCGCAACCCTCATCAGCCACACGTCCCCCTCTCAAAGAACACTCAGCTCCACGCACCTATAACCCAATTACAGCCACTGCCCAAGTACCTAAACCCCTCAAGCAACTGACGCCTCACTGACCAGAACTGAAGCAAACAACCCTATCCAGCCGTGACCAAAAACTGCCAACAAAACAGTCCCCTAATGCTACCAAAACTGCCCAGAAAACTACACCCCGAAACTCCCCAAAACAGTCCATTAACACACCTGAAACAGTAAGCAGAGAATACAGGAAAAACAGCAGCAAAACGGAGGTCAAACAGCGAACAAAATAGCAAAACAGCGAGCTAAGACGTTAATCCAGTGAACCGGAAGAGTTGCGGAGTGATAGCCCTTCCGACGGCCGTGAAACGCAAGTTCGAAAGTCGGCAATAAAGGTTAGACCAGAGGGTATTTTTCACACTCGTTTTCAGTTTTATTTTTATTATTTATTGAGTATTGTTCGCATGATTATTATGTTAAAATGCATGTTGTGGCCCCTGAGTAGATAAATATGCATGTATTACGAAATATTGTATGTTGTGGCCTTGGAATAAGATGAAAGATGTGTCAACTCTCACGGTATATCGGATGGAAACCCGGACATAAATTTCATAGCCAATTCCGAATGGACGGTAGTATGATCTGTACTCGAGATACAACTCCACGTACCGCTTGAGTAAACGATACCTTCTTTTGTTTTATGTTGCTTTGTTTATTTATTATTCGTCATTTAAATTCCACATGTTACTTGTTTATGTAATTATGTGATCGAGCGCATGGGCTTAGTAAGTCGGATTAAAGCTCCCCTATTTGGAGGGGTTAAAACCCTTTGCCACGATGATTTGCCACGCCGGTTGATGTGTGTTCGGCTGAATGTAAGATGTGTTCAATCGGGTATACTAAGTTTGATATTATTGTCTTTATTTTTCATATGAATTATGTGATCGAGCGCATGGGCTTAGTAAGTTGGATTAAAGGTCCCCTATTCTGAGGGGTTAAAATCCTTTACCACGATGTTTTGCCGCGCCGGTCGATGTATATTCGGTTGAATGTAAGATGTGTTCAATTGGGTATATGAAGTTCCATATAGTTATATTTATCTTTGTACGCATTGTAATGAAAAGCGCATGGGCTTATTGTGTTGGACTAAATAGGTTCTCCATTTGGGGGAAGAAAAGCCTAAAAGGCTACCTTTACCACGATATTTGCCACGTCTTTCATCTATTGATTGCATCTTCTATCCTTGTCTTGGCTTGATTTATTATCATTTGTGTATCCATGTCATGATAGCATTTGGGCATTATTTCTCGTGGTATATATGATAGAAACCTGGACATAAATTTCATAGCCGATTCTGAATGGACGGTAGTATGATCTGTACTCGGGATACAATTCCACGTACCACTTGGAAAAATGCCCACGTGTGTGTTTGTGTCATTATTAGTTATCTTCCTTTGCACCACATCACGACATGTTTATCTTAGCATATAGTTGTTTCTTTTTACCTTATGCATTTGTATTACCTATTAGTGACCTATTTATATTATGGGCTTAAATGTCTTTCCTTAATATGCATGCTTGTATAAATGCTATTTGTTTGCGCCTCTGTGTCTACGATTGTGAAAATGTACGTCTTCTGTATGTCGATTTATCTTTATGCATGAATTCGGACATAGATTATATACAAATAGGTTGTATGTAAACATGAAAATGTGTTACATGTGAACATAGATGAACTTTTGACTTATGCATATGAAATAGAATACCCTTGGGAATGTATGTTGCTAGATTCGATTAAATTATTGCACAAATCATTTTATTACAAGGGGCATAAGTAAGGGACCATTACGAACCCAACGGTTTGAGGTCTTCCCTTGCGAGGGGTGAGTGAGGCCTTAAATCTTTATCCCAGTTCACACCGGGTGGTGACTCCATTATTCTCCGGTTTAGTTCCCCGCGGACTATTCCGTACTCCCAACCGGGCCGCGAGCCCGGAACAGCATGCGTCGCCCAGTTTATGTTCCCACATTGGGTACTTTGAAGAATGTAAAGTGCTAGCGGGAGAGAGGAAAATAAAAGAGAGAGATTTGTTCTATGAACAAATTGTATATATCCATCTGCATATCATTATTATATTTATCGCGCCTTATTATGCTTTTAGAATGCATGTTTAAGGGTGTATGATGAGACCTAATAAAAGATAATAAATTGGTTGCCAATTTACGAAAACGCCCTCACATTTAATATTAAGTGTTTCTTTCCATTGAGTGGTTCTCTCTCAAGATCCAAGATTGGCTTTGATTTGTTGGCCAAATTCAAGATCATTGTCTATCGCGGATGTGTTTGAACCATGAAAGCTTTGTTAATATCGCATGTCTTGGGCAGTTGTGACTTTTTGGCCAAAGTCAAGGTCACTCTTGTTCGTTGACATAGATTACGAAGCTTTCCCACTGTCAATGGGTCATGCTTAACTGGAATCATTAAGCTTGTTGAGCCAAAGCCAAGGCTTAGTTGATTCAGAGGAAATAGGTTAGGAAATATATTGGATATATGTTTCGGACTTGGATGTCCACCTACCGGATCTATGAATTGGATGTGATCCAATTGATCTTAGAGATCTACCTAGTTAAATTTTATACAGCTTGTTGGCCAAAATCAAGGTTGTGTATTATTTAACGGGATCCTAGCCCACTAGGAAACTATGTTTCCGGAGTACTCAACGGAGGGTTAGAGGCTCGCCAAAAATTAGTGAGAGGCTAGTATTAAATTTGCAATTTCGTTTTGATATAAGCTAATATACGCGCTCTATTATTTTTCGTTATTATATATATAAGTTGGACTAATATCATTTATTGTTTTCTTTGAATAGTTAGATTGTACTCAACACTACTCCATTTGTAGTTGTTTATATAGTTGGACTATAGTAACCATTGCATTTGAGTGTACCCGAAACACTTGATTGGATAGTTGGACTATAGCAATCAAAATGGCTGGAAAGATAAGCGTTAGGGACATAATCATGGGTGAGAATGTCTTTAACGGCGTAAATTTTCCAGACTGGGAAATGAACCTCAGGATAGTCCTGGGAGCTGAGAAGTTACTCTATGTAATAGAGAGACCTCTTGGGCCTGAGCCCGGACTTGAGCAACTAATAGAGCATGAGCTTTGGAAGACTCACCGTGATGATAACTTTACTACTAAATTTATTATGCTTGCTGCAATGACTCCTCAGTTTCATCGTCAGAACATGAGATTGGATCCTTATGCGATGATGTTGAATTGAAGGATCTTCATAGATCTAATCTTAGATCTCAAAATTATGATTTGCAGAAGAATCTCTTTCGCTCTCGTATGTTAGAGGGTACATCTTTCGAACATTACGTGTCGCAGATGATTGCTGACATTGAACAGCTGGGTCAGCTGGGCATTACCTTCGAGGCCGAGACTTCCATTGATTTGATCTTACAATCTCTGCCCGACTGCTGGGGCGGGTTCATCATGAACTATAATATGATGAACCAAGAGAAAACTCTTGGAGAGTTAATGGCTATGCTGAAAGAGGCAGAGCCAGAGCTTCTGAAAGGTAAGAAGCGCGAGGCGTATCTTACTTCGACATCCAAGAAGGCCAAGGCTTGGCCGAAGCCTTTTGGGGGTGTGAAGAAGAAGAAGAAGGGCAAAGCTCAATCATCACAGTCTTCTGGGAAGACAAATGACATATCCCAATTCGTCTGCCTACACTGTGGCAAACGGGGTCACTGGAAGCGTGATTGCCGTAAGTACAAGGCGGACTTGAAGGAAGTGAAGGCGGGCAAGGCTCCGGCTTCAGGTATGTTTATTATTGAAATAACAATGTCCACTACTAGTTTTAAAAATTGGATTTTTGATACTGGATGTGGTACTCAAATATGTACTGATGTGCAGGATATACAGAATAGTGGGAGACTGGCTTCAGGGGAGATCGACTTGTGAGTCGGAAATGGGACGTAAGTCATTATTTTGGCTGTTGGCACCTATGTTTTGAACCTATCCTCAGGGCATGTACTTACATTAATGGACTGTTATTTTGTACCTAGTTTGACTAGGAATATTATCTCTATATCTAGTTTAACCTGATGCGGGTATACCTTTGTATTCAGGAACACTGGGTGTTTTGTTTATAAAGATGATATTGAGATATGTATAGCAGATGTGAATAATGGTCTTTATATTTTGAATATAAATGAATCTCAAACATATAACATGACAAACAAAAAGCTCAAATTGAGTAGAACGGATGAGACTTATCTGTGGCATTGTCGTCTGGGACACATTAACAAAACTCGTATATCCACACTTTCGAAGAATGGATACTTGGACGGATTTGATCATAATTCATATGATGTCTGCGAATCTTGTTTGTTAGGCAAAATACCTAAAACACCTTTTAGTGGTAAAGGTGTACATGCCACCGAGCTGATAGCCATCGTTCATAGTGACGTATGCGGGCCCATGTCTAGTCAGGCTAGAGGTGGATATGAATACTTCGTAACCGTTACGGATGATGCATCGCGTTATGGTTATGTGTATCTTATGAAACACAAGTAGTAAACTTTTAAGAAATTCAAAGAGTTTCGACACGGAGTAGAAAAAAAGACTGGCAAAAGTATTAAAATATTACGGTCGGACCATGGTAGAGAATACTTAAGCAATGAGTTTCAAGATTACTTGAAAGAATATGGTATTCTTTCACAGTGGACTCCTCTCGGAACACCTCAATTGAACGGTGTGTCCGAACGGAGAAACCGAACTTTGTTAGACATGGTAAGGTCAATGATGAGTCGCACAGAGCTACTGATTTCCTTCTGGGGATACGCATTAAACAATGCAATACTTATTTTGAATAAGGTTCCGTCAAAGTCTGTTGAACAGACTCCATATGAAATATGGACAGAAAAGAAACCGGGTTTCTCATTCCTGATGATTTGGGGATGCTGGGCATATGTTAAACGTTTGGATAGTACCAAACTAGAACCCAAATCGGAAAAGTACCTTTTTGTAGGTTATCCTAAGGAAACGAAAGGATATTATTTCTACAACCCACAAGAGAACAAATTATTTATTGCTCTTCATGCAGTTTTCCTAGAAATGGAATTCATGAATGCAGTGATAAGTGGGAGGAAAATATAACTCGATGAAAATCGGAGTGATACTGTTCCTGGCACCGACCCCCTCACGGAACACCAATAGTCCATCAGGGATGAGACTGTTCCATAATCTTCTAATACACAAGAACCGAGTAAGTCGGAGAGACTCAGAAAACAACCTGAGAGGTATGGGTTTCTGATCTCACCTCATGTAGACATTAATCTTATTGAGGAAGATGAATCGGCTTGACCGGCGTAATCACATGCGTATAACGCAAGCGCACGTATCCTTCAAGTAGTATAAAAAGTATCGATCCCACGAGGACTCATAACCTTTTGTTATCAATTTATGAAGTTAAATGTTTACAAGTATCTAATGGATTGATTATTTGATTGGATGGTGAATTTAAAATTAAAATAAATAAATAAAATTGCTTGAAAAGTAAATTGAAGAAAATTCAAATTTATAAAACTATCTTGGGTTGTGAATCCTTCCAATATCTTTTTATAAGATGAAGTGGTTATTTTATGTTTGTATAATATATTGATTTATTAACCTGGAACATGAAATCATGTAAAAGCATCTTCCGATGATCAAATACAAATACCCAGTATAACCCAATTAATCATATTCCTATGTTAACCAAGTTATCCGAATTCATTAAGATTAAGTTCCAATTATGGCTACCTCCGCCCGACAGGTATATTCCTATCCTGTAAGGAAATCTATTAAAGGGTTATTAATCCTTAAGGAAGATCGTGAGCTATTGAGTTTAAGGTCTTTAACCTAAAATATATTTTCCAAGTTCATTTTAAGTTTACCAGTTCAATTTTATTAATGGCCAGTTAATAAAAAACATTAGGATTAAGGCTTAATAAATAAACCTTTATATTATCCAAACTGTAATTTAACTCCTTATAAATCGGTGATATTGGATTTCATCACAACCCTAGATAAATGGCTTAGTTACGACACATATTTACGGGTAGTAAAACTTAAATAAAATAAAAGACATAAAGTAAATTGCTGAAAATTAGATACTGAAAAGTAAATTGCTGAAAAGTAAATAAAGTAAAAGTAAAAGTAAATAAAGTAAAAGTAAATTGCTAAAAGTAAATTGCTGAAAAGTAAATTACTGAAAGTAAATAAAGTAAAAGTACAATAAAAGAAGATGATGGGGGTTAGAGGATCAACTTTTATTATTACTATTTTAGATATCTCCCTTAATATAATATATTAATTTTTCGTGATAATTACCAACTAGCCATATAGACGGTATCATGATTAAGTCAAATTAACAATTAATTACCAACCGACCAACCAGGCGGTATCCTTGCTTAGTCAGGTTAAAACCAATTTATAATTAATTACCAACCGACCAATATAGCGGTATCCTCATTAAGTCATGTTTTAAATAGTTTATATATTATAATTAGGGGAGATTAATCTAAATAGCAATAATAAAAGCTTTACCTTTTACCCCAGCAAGGGGGAGTTACCTCCTCATTGCTTGAAAAGTAAAAACTGAAAAAGTAAAGAAATGAAAGTATTGTACGTAAAAGTAAATTGCGGAAAGTAAAAACTGAAAAGTAAAGAAAAGAAAGTGCGAAAGCGGAAATTTAATTACTGAAAGCTGTAAATAAACAAACAAGATACAATCTTCTTAGTTTTTCTTAAGGAATTTCAAAGAAGAACGTATGAATTTACAAATGAAATGGCTTGGTATTTATAGGTAAAATTTTACCTCCATCAAATCATCCATCAAATGCTCCACCAAATCCATTATTAATTGATCCACTAATTGCTATCATGTTTGGTGGTGATTTGATAATTTTTATTATTTATTAATTTATTTTTTACTTTGAAAATGACTTTAATAATTACATATAACACACTTACGGATGTTTCATCAATTTCGGTCATGAAATCTTCAGAATTCGAAATTCATTTGTCTTTTAAAGTGTTAGATCTTTTAGTCTTATTTAATCTGAAACTTTAATCAGCTCAATCTGATATCGGAGTAAAAGGTTATGCCCAAAATACAACATATGTGCAAATCTGGAATTTCCAAAACTGCACTTTGTCAAAACGCCCTTTCAAGTTTCCAATCTCCAAAATTAATATGTCAAGTCCAATATTTGCCCTTATTTGACCCGCATTTCGTCCTAAATGATTTCATTGAGTCCCAATATTATTTTATCTGCAAAATAAACTAAAACATATCAAAACGTTCATCAAATCCGAGAAACTAAACAAAATATTAAGTAAAATGGGCGGTAAATATTGATATATTTTCCGCTCATCACTCCCCCAAACCTAATATTTTGCTAGTCCTCGAGCAAAGCAACAAAATAAAATTAAAATTAAACTAAGCCACTTTCGTATGGATCACGGTTGCATTTAGCGTATGCAACAAGCCTTTAAACCCCTAGGTGTCCCTAGTGGAGGAGTTGTAGTCTCGTGAGGGCTTACAACAACGATACCCACAAACGTTTTAAAAAGTAAAAAGATAATAAAACTAATGCACACAAAAGCAAAAAGACAAGAGAAAATAGAATAAAGAAGTTAGTGACTAAACATATGAAACATCTAATCCAAGTCAATAGTTGTTTTGTTTCATTCTAAATTACCGAATAAGTAAATTCTCCGATTATTTTTACCATTCTCCATATACACAGTCAACAAAATATTAATCAACTCATTTTTTCCCACAATAGTCACAAGTGCAGTTGAGAATAAAGTAATATTTTTATCCTAAAGTTATATCAGATTTCACACTTTTTTTTAAGCAATGGAATAATTTTTCTGACTTTTCTGATTTTTTTTCTTTGATTTTTGATTTTTGATTTATATACAATATCTTCCATCTACGTAGCGAGTTTTGGGTCAGTGACTCCCAAACCAGTTGGCTTTAGGGCACTAGGTGTTAAGACACCCCTACAGACTTAATTACTCAGACTTCAGATATATATATATATATATATATATATATATATTGGCAACATCTTCGATCCATGTAACGAGCTTTGGGCCAGTGACTCCCAAACCAGTTGGTTTTAGGGCAATAGGTGTTAAGACACCCTTACAGACTTAATAACTCGGATCTCAGACGTTTTTTTTTAACTTTTTTTTTCTTTTTTTTCCTTTTTTTTTATCCCATTGCTTTTTTTAAGATGATTCCTCCAATTATACTAGAGCACTGAATATTACAAACTTTTCAATTACAGCTCATGTCTGTATGTTACCATGTATGCTGATAATACTTGTCAACTGAGCATATGAAGATTCATTTTACTTAGTATTATGGAGAATTCATAAATTAAATAATTTAAAATGAAATAAACAAAAATTAATTTGTTCCGAAATAGGTTGAGATACGTCTCAGGAGTGGAAATTCCTTACTCGGCTATCTCACACCAATTTCACCTAATTAATCAAATAAAAACACAAAATATTTTTTTGGTTTTTGTAACATTTTTCAATTTTTTTTTGGCTTTTTCGAGAAATTTTGACTAAAAATAAAACAATAAGAACAAGATACAATTTAACTATTCTCCTCCCCCAAACCTAAATGAGACATTGTCCCCAATGTCTTAAACAGTAGAATAAGAGTTTAGAAAACCGTACCTGGTTAGGTGAAATTCTACATCTAAATGAAAAGTTAAAGGTTAAGATCCAGATTTATTCGACGCCTCTTACAACGATAATCATCAGACCAGTTTATCTTGGAAAGAATTGGGTCAATTTGAGGTTCAAATGCTAAGATTTGGTCAATTAAATCTGGGGCAGTTCTGGCACTAAAGAAAAGTTCTTTTACAGGCTTTGACACGAACCCATTTCTCCGGGCATCATCAAGAAACACACAAAGAAAATCATACAATCCATCAGCATTGTACACATAGTTCACTGTCTCTTCTTGTTGGTTGTAAGATTCTGACTCAGGTACTCCTCCAAATGGTGAATTTGTGGATCCACCATTAACTTTCATGTTAAGGGTTTCTATATTTTTGCAAATCACATCCAGCTTGGAATTCAGTGCTGTGTTGGCTCCAACTTCATAAATTCCTGCAATTCTTTGGATCATGCTCCTTTCTGTTGGCCATAAAGAATTTTTGTTGGCCATTTCTTCAATTAAGTCCCAGGCCTGATCTTCTCCTTTTGCCATCAAAGCTCCTCCAGCAGCAGCATCAATTGTGGTTCTCATTATTCCAGAAAGTTCATTGTAGAAGGTTTGGACTTGTAGCCACTTTGTGATCTCATGATGAGGACATTTCTGGAGTAAATCTTTGAATCTTTCTCAAGCTTCACAAAGGGATTCTGAATCTTGTTACACGAAGGATGTGATGTCATTCCTCAACTTTGCAGTTCTGGATGGTGGAAAGTACTTTGCAAGGAATTTTGGTGGCTAGAGTGTTCCAAGTTGTGATGGAACCTGCTGGTAACGAATGTAGCCAAGCTTTAGCTCTGCCTTTCAGGGAATATGGAAAAACCCGCAGTCTCATTGCTTCTTCAGCTGCTCGGTTGTAATTGAAAGTACCGCAAACTTCCAAGAAGTTTCTGATGTGGTCATTAGGATCTTCAATTGCATTTCCCCCAAATTGTACTGACTGCTGAATCATCTGGATGCATGTTTTGATGTCACCCGCATTTGCTGGTAAGGGAGGAAGTACAATACAAGAAATGAGCCTGTCAACCACCGGAATGGTTCTGTCTCGAATGGGAATCGGTGGTGCAACGTTCAAAGGTTCAGGTTCCATGTTAATAATTGCTTCTTGGCCTTCTCGTCTTTCATTTCTCAACTGTCTGATGGTTTTTTCAATCTCTAGGTCAAGCGGTCGAAGTTCAAAGCTTCTGGTTCGTCTCATGTAGTGTCTGAGAACCTGAAACACCATAAAACAATAAGTAAAAAAGAAAATTAGATACAAGTAAAGGTATCTAACCTCAAAATTAATACTGAAAGATAAATAAGTCCCCGGCAACGGCGCCAAAAACTTGATCGGTGTAATCACACGCGTATAACGCAAGCGCACATATGGTTCAAGTAGTATAAAAAGTATCGATCCCACGAGGACTCAAAACCTTTTGTTATCAATTTATGAAGTTAAATGTTTACAAGTATCTAATGGATTGATTGTTTCATTGGGTGGTGACTTTAAAATTAAAACAAGTAAATAAAATTGCTTGAAAGTAAATTGAAGAAAATTCAAATTTATAAAACTATCCAGGGTTGTAAATCATTCAAATATCTTTTTAAAAGATGAAGTGGTTATTTTACGTTTGTATAATACATTGATTTATTAACCTGGAACACGAAATTATGTAAAAGCCTCTTCCGAGGGTCAAATCCAAATACCCAGTATAACCTAATTAATCATATTCCTATATTAACCAAGTTATCTAAATTCATTAAGATTAAGTTCCAATTATGGCTACCCCCGCCCGACATGTATATTCATATCCTGTAAGGAAATCTATTAAAGAGTTATCTATCCTCAAGGAAGATCGTGAGCTATTGAGTCTAAGGTCTTTAACCTAAAATATCTTTTCCAAGTTCATTTTAAGTTTACCAGTTCAATTTTATTAATGGCCAGTTAATAAAAAGCATTAAGATTAAGGCTCAATAAATAAACCTTTATATTACACAAACTGTAATTTAACCCCTTATAAACCGGTGATATTGGATTTCATCACAACCCCAGATAACTGGCTTAGTTACGACACATATTTACTGGTAGTAAAAACTTAAATAAAATAAAAGACATCAAGTAAATTGCTGAAAATTAGATACTGAAAAGTAAATTGCTGAAAAGTAAATAAAGCAAAAGTAAAAAGTAAATAAAGTAAAAAGTAAAAAGTAAATAAAGTAAAAAGTAAAAAGTAAATAAAGTAAAAAGTAAATTGCTGAAAAGTAAATTGGTGAAAGTAAATAAAGTAAAAGTACAATAAAAAAATATGCTGGGGGTTAGAGGATCAACTTTTATTGCTACTATTTTAGATATCTCCCTTAATATAATATATTAACTTTTCGTGATAATTACCAACCATCCATATAGACGGTATCCTGATTAAGTCAAATTAATAATTAATTACCAACCGACCAACCAGGCGGTATCCTTGCTTAGTCAGGTTAAAACCAATTTATAATTAATTACCAACCGGATAATATAGCGGTATCCTCATTAAGTCATGTTTTAAATAGTTTATATATTATAATTAGGGGAGATTAATCTAAATAGCAATAATAAAAGCTTTACCTTTTACCCCAGCAAGGGGGAGTTACCTCCTCATTGCTTGAAAAGTAAAAACTGAAAAAGTAAAAAAAGGAAAGTATTGTACGTAAAAGTAAATTGCGGAAAGTAAAAACTGAAAAGTAAATAAAAGAAAGTGCGAAAGCGGAAATTAATTACTGAAAGCTGTAAATAAACAAACAAGATACAATCTTCTTAGTTTTTCTTAAGGAATTTCAAAGAAGAAAGTATGAATTTACAAATGAAATGGTTTGGTATTTATAGGTAAAATTTTACCTCCATCAAATGCTCCACCAAATCCATTATTAATTGCTCCACTAATTACTCCACCAAATCCATTATTAATTACTCCACTAATTGCTATCATGTTTGGTGGTGATTTGATAATTTTTTATTATTTATTTATCAATTTATTTTTTTCTTTGAAAATGACTTTAATAATTACATATAACACACTTACGGATGTTTCATCAATTTCGGTAATGAAATCTTCAGAATTCGAAATTCTTTTATCTTTCAAAGTTGTAGATCTTTGAGTCTTCTTTAATTTTAAACTTGAATCAGCTCAATCCGATATCGGAGTAAAAGGTTATGCCCAACATACGACAGATGTGCAAAACTGGAATTTCCAAAACTGCACTTTGTCAAAACGCCATTTCAAGTTTCCAATCTCCAAAATTAATATGTCAAGTCTAATATTTGCCCTTATTTGACCCATATTTCGTCCTAAATGATTTCATTGATTCCCAATATTATTTTATCTGCAAAATAAACTAAAGCATATCAAAACGTTCATCATACCTGAGAAACTAAATAAAATATTAAGTAAAATTGGCGGTAAATATTGATATATTTTCCGCTCATCATGGCTACGTATGAGGAAGCGATACAAGGTATCGACTCCCCTTTATGGCAAGAAGCCATGAAGTCTGAAATGGATTCCATGTATACCAACCAAGTTTGGACACTGGTTGATGTACCAGAAGGCATTAAGCCTATTGGTTGTAAATGGGTCTTCAAGAAGAAGACAGACATGTAAGGCAACATACAAACGTACAAAGCTAGGCTTGTCGCTAAAGGTTATCATTAACGACATGGTGTCGATTACGACGAAACCTTTTCACTTGTTGCCCTGATTAAATCCATTCAGCTAAAGTTTGCTATTGCTGCATATTTCGATTATGAAATATGGAAAATGGATGTCAAAACCGCTTTCCTTAACGGAAACCTTTTGGAGGACGTTTATATGTAACAACCTGATGTTTTGTCGTACCAAGATATGCAAACAAGGTTTGCAAGTTAAACCAATCCATTTATGGATTAAAGCAAGCATCGCGTTCTTGGAACCAGCGTTTTGATGAGATCATAAAAGAATATTGTTTCATTCAAAACGAAGATGATTCTTGTGTATATAAGAAGGTTAGTGGGAGCGCACTGACATTCATTGTCCTAAACGTTGATGATGTATTGCTTCTTGGCAATGACATTCCCATGCTACAATCGGTGAAAGCTTGGCTTTCATTAAAATTCTCCATAAAAGACCTAGGAGAGGCAGCCTTTATTCTAGGAATAAGGATCTACTGGGATAGATCTAGAAAGCTGCTGGCACTCTCCCAGAGCTCATACATTGACAAAGTGTTGAAGAGATTCAACATGGATTAGTCCAAGAGGGGGCTGCTTCCGGTGTCACATGGCATCTCTTTATCGAATGATATGTGTCTTAAAACTTAAGATGAGAGAGATGTAGTGATTCGGATCCCGTATGCTTCAGCATTCGGATCGATTATGTATGCCATGATATGTACACGACCTGATGTCTCATATGCTTTGAGCATGTGCAGTCGCTATCAGGCCGATCCAGGTGATGGTCACTGGATTGCTGTAAAGAACATCCTTAAGTATCTTAGACGAACTAAAGATGCTTTCTTAGTCTATGGGGAAGCAGAACTTGAGGTGACTGGGTTCACCGATGCAAGTTTCCAAACCGACAAAGACGACTGTAAGTCGCAGTCAGGGTACATATTTTATTTGAACAATGGAGCAGTGAGCTAGAAATCTTCCAAGCAATAGACTGTTGCCGATTCAACAATAGAAGTGAAATATATTGATGTAGTTGAGGCAGTAAAAGAAGCAGTTTGGATCCGTAAATTCCTAATTGGATTAGGAGTAGTTCCATTAGCAACTGAGCCAGTACCTTTGTATTGTGACAATAATGGGGCTATCACACAGGCTAAGGAACTACGGTCTCATCAACGATCCAAGCATGTACTTCGACGATTTCATCTGATTCATGAGATCATACATCTTGGCGATGTGAAGATCAAGAAGATTGCAACAGATGATAACATTGCAGATCCGCTAACGAAAGCTATATCTCAGTAAAAGTTTGAGCGACATGTACATAGTTCAGGTATTAGATATTTGAGTGATTGGCTATAGGCCAAGTGGGAGATTGTTGGACAATTATGACCCATAACATCACTATTTGTAAAAGACATTATGTTTTTGTATAAATTAACTATGTGACAAAAGGAAATTATTATTGTATCATTATTGTAATTAGATTACTTGGATATATATAATAATAAAAGTCTATATGGTTAAATCGGATTAATAAGATATGAGACAATATTAATCCACGAACGGTTTAATCATTAAATATCCATAGTCGAAGTATTATTGAGACTGGATATCAATAATGCGGAATAGACTAGTATTACACTTATGCGCGTTATGGAAGCTTAATAGCATAGTTCTCATATATTTAGGTATTGGATACTTATGCTAGTGTAATGAGAGGTTCTGTTAGCCGTTGGACCGGGAACAGTTCGCTCTGGATAGACCCACTCGGAATCCCATTGGTAGTATGACTATGTGTCTACGGGAATTCGAATAATGGTAGGTGTATGTGATCTTTAACCTGAGACTTACGTCGCTATTACTTGTGACAATCAGTTTACTTTGGTATTGGTCATCTGGAGCTTTAACAGGTTCTGTGTACGCCTGTATTGGGTTTACTAAGAATCGTAGTGTATTGGATGTGATGTCAAGATGAGAGTATCACTTCAGTCATATGAAGATGATGGTCACACATGATACGTAACTAGTACTCTTAAAAACTGCAGCGATCAGGATAGTATGACTAGGTTATGACTTCCCGATTACAGAGACTAGTTACTCGGGATCCGATACATGTTTCGTATTGGGCGGACACAGAGCCAGCCCTAGGCCTAGCATGTGACATCCGATACTGGATCGTATTACACATTACATAGTATTACTACGCCGGATACATATAATATTCCTCGATGGATATTTCTGGAGAATTGGGTAGGTACGGTGCTTTGCTAGAAGCCAACCATGTCTTGTAAATCGGTGAGAACATGGTACGAGGTACGCACGTATTCGGATAGTTTGATAACCGTATTTACTGCCAACATATCCAGGAATCTCTTGGGTCGCTTCCCAAAGATTCCACTATGACATTTGACTCAGATAGAATTAATCTGGGATTAATTATTAAAGAGAAAATTAATCTAGGATTAATTGCGGCAAGAATTAATTCGGGATTAAATTCGTATAGAAGAGAGAACGCGATTAATTTAGAATTAATCGATAAAATAATATATTAGATATATTAATTGAAATCGAATTTCAATACGAAATTAAAATTGGATTTTAATTCGGGCGAACGAATTGATTTAGAATTAATTCGAAAGAGACTATCATAATAATTTTGTGAGGCATAATTATTTAATTAAATTGGATTTAATTATTTCATGACGGAAAATTCGTTTATTCGGAATTAACCGAACCCGGGCCCAAGTCTAGTTGTGTGTTTGAGAAGCCAACTTAAATTTTGAATTTAAAAAGTGGTGGGACCATTTGACTTACATCAAATGTCAACATTTGATGGAAGTAGTTGGCTAATTAATTCAAGGCATTAAACACACACAACAACCAAGTTTTGGAAACAACTATTCACTCTCTTCTCTCCTCTCACATTGTCGAATTCTCTTCTCTATTGGAAGTGAATTTTTGCTTCAAAAATTTCACAAAGCTAGCACTTGGAGAGTCATTTGAGGTGATAGGGAAACTCACCCAAGGAACAAACAACATACAATAACCTTGGCGCTTCATCCAAAAGGAGCAAAATTTCGAATTTTTCCAAGAACAGTGTAAGTGATTCCGCCACTTTTCTTGTTAATTTCACACATAGAATCATGTTTAGGATCTTGTGGCATGTCTTAGAGACTAACAGCTGACACATGTCAGACACGTGGATTACATGTGGTTGACACGTGGCATGCAGTTGATGCGGTCCAATCGAATGATGACACATGGCATATATAGTGTCGGTAACATGTGATGATGACACGTGGCACAGCATATTTTAGCGGATTTGCTGTGATATTGACAGGTGGCGGGCGCATGTTAGCAAATGCACATGATAGCGGACTTCTCTGATTTTGACATGTGTCTGGCGCATTTTAGCAATACTCGGTGCATGTTAGCGGTCGCAATGCAAAGGTGTTGCGCGTCGCGATGCCCAAATTACAATTTTGCCCTTTTGTCCATTTTTCACTATTTTAACCCAGATTTGATTCCATTACTTCTCAAACTTTATTTATCTGTAAAATAACATAAAACACATCAAAACGTTCATAAAACCCTAGAAACTATACAAAATCTTAGGTCAAAGGCGTGGGAAATAGTGATATATTTACCACTCATCATATATCTTCCTGGCTCATATTGTATTCTACTAGACTTTCGGAGTTCTTGAATTTATGGTTGTTCCACCGCCAATCTTTTGCGAGTTGAAGGTAATTCAATGTCATTTGATGGTTCTGGGACTTCATCAAGTTCCAGACTACTCCCACTATATTTTCTTAGAAGAAACTCTTTCTCTAGAAAAATAGCATTTTGTGAAACAAACACTTTTTTGTTCACTTGGATCGTAGAAGTAGTATCCCCTTGTTTCTTTTGGATACCCCATAAATTTACATTTAATTGACCTTGCTTCCAGATTGTCAGCAGACGATTGCTTCACATCAGCTTCACAACCCCAAACTTTTATAAAGTTGAGATTGGGTCGTTTGCCATGCCATATCTCATATGGTGTTTTGCTAACAGATTTAGATGGAACATTATTTAGAAGGTAAGCAGCGGTTTCTAATGCTAGTCCCCAGACTGATGTTGGAAGATCTGTACTAGACATCATTGATCGTACCATGCCTAATAAGGCTTGATTTCTCCTTTTGGAAACACCATTGTGTTGAGGTGTCCCTGGAGGAGTCCATTGTGAAATGATGCCATGTTCTTTAAGATAGTCTTGAAACTCATAGCTCAAGTATTATCCACCTCGATCAGATCGGAGTGTCTTAATGCTTTTGCTAGTTTGTTTCTCTACTTGGTTTCTGAATTCTTTGAACTTTTCAAATGATTCAGACTTATACTTCATTAAGTATATGTAACCAAAACGTGAATAATCATCAGTAAAGGTTATGAAGTAGGAGTAACCACCATTTCTTTGAATCGACATAAGACCACATACATCGGAATCTACTAGTTCTAGTAATTTGGTTGCACGAAATCCCTTTTCCAGTAAATGGTAATTTGGTCATTTTACCAATTAAACAAGATTCACAAGTCGCATATGATTCATAATCAAAGGGGTTCAAGTAACCCTCTTTATGCATTTTTGTAAGTCAAGTTTCATTGATATGACCAAGTCTACAATGCCAAATGTATGATTCTTTTAAACTATCTTGTTTATTTATATTGGGGATAGTGTTATTTAGTTCCAGAATATACAATCCATTGCTTAAATATCCAATACCATATGAAATATCATTATATGAAAATGAACAACAATTGTTCTTTATTGTAAAATTAAAACCTTCATTGTCTAAACAAGATACAGAAATAATGTTTCAACTAAGTACTGGAACAAAAAAATAATTTTCTAATTCTAAAACTAATCCACTTGGTAATGATAGAAAATAAGTTCCTATGGCTAAAGCAGCAACTCTTGCTCCATTTCCAACTAGTAGGTCCACTTCATCTCTTTGAAGTCTTCTACTATTCTCAAGGCCCTGCATATTGTTACATATGTGAGAACCACAACCAGTATCCAATACCCAAGTAGAAGATTTACGATCATTAAGATTAACCTCAATCATAAATATACCTGAAGTAGAAGCAACTGCTTGCCTTTTCTTTTCCTCAAGGTATTTTGCACAGTTTCTCTTCCAATGCCCATCATTTTCACAGAAGAAACACTTGCATTTGTCTTTCTTCTTAGTCACACCACCAGTGGGCTTGTGAGTGTTGGCCTTTTGGGCCTTACCCTTTGAACATTTCTTAGGGCGTTTCTTAAACATTTTGGAACCACTTATTAGCATCACAGAACCTTTCTGTGATTTTATGTCTTTCTCAGCAAGTCTTAACATATTAAGCAATTCAGGAAGTGTAGCATCCAACTTGTTTATATGAAAATTCAAAATGAACTGAGAGAAAGACTCTGGCAGTAATTGTAATACAAGATCAATATATAAGCCATGGTCCATGATAAAACCAAAATCAGCTAATTTTTCAATGTAACTAATCATCTTCAGCATATGGTCATTAACTAAAGAACCATCTTTCATCATGGATCGAAACAGAGTCTTGGATATCTCATATCTTTCAGTGTGAGCACATGCATCAAACAACTCATTGAGATGTGTTATAATTGTGCTCGCATCCATAGACTCGTGTTGTTTTTGTAATTCTGATGACATTGAGCCCATCATCACACATATTGTCTGCTCATTAGCACATAATGCTTTAACCAAGTAGTATATTCTTCTTATGTTGCATCTTCGGTAGGTTCTGGTGGAACACTATGTTCCAGGACATAAACCTTCTTTTCTTGCCTGAGAACAATTCTTAGGTTGCGGTACCAATCCGTGAAGTTAGGTCCAATCAACTTATTTGCATCAAGTATGCTTCGGAGGGAGATATTGTTACTCATGTTTTGTTTGGAAACCTATATGAAGAATAGAAAATTTTGATTAGTTTTATTGCATTGATATAAACCATAAGATATTTGGACTTTTAATCTAATGGTTACTCCCACTATTTTATTTGAATTTTGTCAACCCTCTTTAATGATAAAATTATCGTGGGCTATTGTAGGCATTGCATTTTTGCATATCAGCCCAATGATGAGCCTCAAATGGAGGCATTACTTTTTAGTTGCGGAAGTTACGGAAAGCGGTCGTCGGAAGGGAATAATCAAGAATTGACGTTTTGTTGGATTTTTGTTCGCTCGCTTAACCTCGGGATTTGCTCGTTGAGCCTCTGTATCAAAATTTATTCTCGCCCCGAACCTTAAGACCTACCCCTGTGACCCTTCACCTTCCATGCACAAACATAAAATAATAAGCCACCAAACAATTAAACAAATTCAAAGAAAATCAAACAATTAAAAAATAAAAACCAATTTAATAACAATTTTCACAAAACCAAAATCAAAGAAACTACCCCACACGCCTATTTCCATCAACCAAACCAAACACAAAAGGCCAAACTCCTCACAAATCAACAAACCTACATTTCCTATCCTCCACAAATCAAACAAACACTAACAAACAACAACAACACCAAACAAATAATAAACAATTCATCAACAAAACCCACTCACATCAAATAATTAACAAAATTCAACAACAAGAATCTCTTTTTTCCTCCAAATTCAACAAATTCCTTCAATCACCGAAAGTTCCTTTGTTTTGCCTCAATCATCCTCCATCATCTCACCGAAAAGCTCATCAAATCACACCTCATTTCTTCCTTCAATCATGCCCAAAATTAACTCCTTTGTTCATGCCAGTAACTCACCCACTGCCTTTTAAATAAACCCTCATCTTCACACGCCAGAGACCCCTGGAGATTGCCCACAAACTGACCACAAACTAGCCATTTTAGCAACTCATTTGCCTCTTCTCAAAATCAACCCGTGACCCTTAACTGCCCCTTGATCATTCACAAGACACACATATTCCCTTCACGCCAAACGCCCAGCCATTGCCTTCAATCCACTGCCTCACGCCATTCAAACACTCAGCCCCTAAACTAGCCATCTGCCTCCCACAAATTCACGCATATATACTCAACAAGGCCGACCAGTGACACGCCCATTTCTTCATGACACATGCACACACGACAAACCTTAAGCCACTGCCCACGTAACCATCACCAAACCATAACAACCCCACTCAGCCCCTATAAATTCACACACTCACTACCCTCAAAAGGGGGGATTCACGCACCTTGGAGGTCCTCACACTGTAGTCACCACGTCCCTTAGTCATTCATCTTCATCCCTCACTCTCCACAACACCAACAAACCCATTTGCCACGATTCAAACCCTAACTCACGACATTTGCCCCTCACTCCTCTCCACGCATAGACCAACAGTCATCACGCCCTAACCACTTCAAATGTGAACTGCAGCCCCATACACGTAAGCAACCCCCCACTCAGCAAAGAGACACGGCCCTCTCCCTTATCAAACAGCCTTAATCACCAGCCCTAGCTCACTCTAAACTGCCCCTAACTTCACGACCAAACAAGAACCCTCCACTCACATAAATCCCCTTGCCTCGCGTACCCATCACCCATCACACGTCCTTTACCCTTCATGCAGTAACCTGTCATCACGTCCCCACTCAAGGCTCACGATCAACCCACTCAACAGCACCACTCGACACCCTCAACGCATCACACAACCTAACCCTCAATAAGCCGTGAACCAGCCCTTCACACATCAATAGCACCTTCAACAGCCCCTTGACACCTTGCAAGCCAACTGCAACCCACCAAGCTTCACGCCACTCACCACTGCCACGTACAAACCTCTCCATGCCGAGCCCTTCTTCATATAAGCTATCCCTTCACTCGCATGCCTTCACGTAAGCTGTCCCTTCACTCACCGACTGAGCCAAACAAATAAACCGATGTTCATACACAGACCAAACACCAAATAAAACCCTAACCCATTCTCTCTCATTTGGCAACTTGATAACCTCCCTGAACCACACTGTTCTAACCGAAAACTACACTGAAAATAACCCTCATGACCATCGAAAATTCTGCTTGAAATTGCACACATGAATGAACAGCAAACAGCCCCGAACAGTGAGGAATAATAGACTAAAAGCTACAGTGAAAACAGAGGAAAAACATTCAGAAAATAGCGAGCCAAAACAGTGAGCAAATTGTACCATCGAACAGCCTGAAAACAACAGATAGAAACAGTGAAAACAGCAGAAACAGCAGACCCGTGAAAACAATTGAAACAGCGAACCAGCGAAAACAATGAAAATAGTGGAGACGATAACCCTTCCGGCACCGTGAAACGCACTCCCGGAAAATGACTTAAAAGGTAAGACCTGAGGGCACCCTTTGTTATATTTTATTTTGTTGACCCGGACACGACATGCTCGGTTGACATGGAATACGTCCAACTGGGTATGTGAGGTCGTACATTGAGAACGGCCAAAATAGTTGGCCACATATTTATTCCGCATGTGTTATTTTATTGTTTTATTTCGCATTAGTATTGTGGATTGGTGCATGATGTGATGTCCGGATGAGCGGAATATGTGTCCTCTCTTATGATATATCGGATGGAAACCCGGACGTAAATTCCGTAGCTGAATCCGAATAGATGGTATTACGGTTTGTACTCGGGATACAATGCCACGTACCACTCGAGAGACACACGTGTTTCGTTTCATCCAAACCTTGTATTCGAGCATGATTAGGCCCGGTATGTTATTTGTTTCTTAAGCATGATTAGGTCGTTAGTACGTTATTTCCCTATGTATATTATAGTTATTTTCTTTCGTAATAAGAATTTAATCTACATTTATGCCTAGGTTATTATTTATTCTTTGTATTTGATGATTCAACATGCTCATTGTGTGATATCGTATGTTTGCCGTTATGATAATTACTTTGAAAGCATGATGACTTAGGCATAGAATTTATTTTTATGAATGCGAACTAGATTTAGGTTATTCTTGGACATGTATGTTGTGTAGACTTGGTTAAATTATTGCACGAATCCGTTCATTTCAAGTGGCATAAGTAAGGGACCATTCCGAACCCAACGGTTTGAGGTCTTCCCTTGCGAGGGTTGAGTGCGGCCTTAAATCATTCTCCCGGTTCACACGGGTGGCGACTCCATTATTCTCCGGTTTAGTCCCCCGTGGGCTACTCCGTACTCCCAACCGGACCGCGAGTCCGGAACAACATGCGTCGCCCAGTTTCTGTGTCCTACAGCTATAATCCCATTTTACTAAAATAAAATGACAACGAGGGTTAATCACTTTATTTAAGTTCAGTTGGGTAGGTACTTATTACCAATTACATCTCATGTAACTCATAGATCGTTAAGTTGACAAAATAAATGAAACTTAACATTTGCCTCCAAAATAAATGATCATGACGAGGGTCAACTCATCAAATATTTTGGTTAAGTCAAACCATTATCTATAATCTAAACATATTCGATGTTAAACTTGATCTTGACGAGGGCAAGTAGTCAAGAATAACAAAGAGTTTTGGTTTTGATTATAATAATGGAAGGCAATGTTATAGACTTAAATTATTCAGAGGGATTTTAGTTTTAATTTATTTTAAACTTTAGAATAAAGAATTTTGAATGAAAGAATGCACCAATTAGGTTCCCAGAAGAGTGGAGGGGTCACAGCGGTCCCACTTAAAACCCAAACTTCTTAGGCTCTTATCGCCCTTTTGACAGAACCAGCTTGACATGCATCAATCAAACAAGCAGCTAAATTCCAAGTCTATTTATATTAGGTCTCTTATTTATACATCTAATGTATTTTAGTTCATCACAATTTCTTTAAAATATTCATAATATTTTATTATCCAATCTTATTGGATAAATTTATGATATTATTTTATTATGTTTAATTATTTATGGGACTTAAATATTTTATCTTAATCTTATTAGAATATAATTTTAATCTTCATTAAAATTCCATAACTAGAATCATTATTCTAATTGGAAATAATTTCCTTTACTTAAATTTGAGATTAAATATATCATATTTAAATTTGATTCCTAGATTTTTAATCTAATTAGAAATCATTCAAGTTTAATTTGTATCCAAATCTTATTAGGTTACTTAATTTAAATTTATTTTAGAGATAAATTCATAATCCAATTAGAATTTTATTTCTTAATAAATTTTAATTGTATTAGGATACATTAATTGAAATAAAATTAAATTCTTTAATTAAATTTTAGTATGAATCAAAATTATTTAAAAAATAATAATTATTATTTTTTATTTAATATTCGGTTGTTGATGTCAGCATTGAGATGCTGACGTCAGCACTCAGTTGTGTCACCAGTAGGAAAAATTATATTATGTTTCGGGTGTATATGTCATCTCTATCACAATAACTGGGTCCCACAACTGTGTGGGACCCAGTTGCTATGAGAGAGATGACATATACACCCGAAACATGATATACTATCTCCACCAGCAGCAATATCTGCTGCTGTTGGTTTGACGCGACACTGTTCTTCAAAGAACAGTGCCGCAAGGCTTCCCATTTTTTATTATTTATTTGATTTAATTCCTAATTAAATCAAATTTTATTTAATCTCAACTTAATCATATCCCATAAATTTAAACATAATCATTACAATATGCATAAAATCATATCAAAAGCATGCAAATTAATTTAGGCTCCGATACCACTGTTGGTAATCTAGCATACAATATTCGGCGGAAAATTAATTTTTTTTCAATTTTAAACATAAATTACCAATCCAATATCGTTATTAATTTTTCATACTTCATGATAATATTTATTTATGAAACATAAATAAAACGTACCTTAAACCTTTAAGTAATCCTCGTTCCGTTCCCGTAAATTCTTCAGAGCCACCCACACGTTTGGCCTCCAACGGTATCCACACAAAGCAGAGAGTTAAGGATTTTGGATTTCCCAAATCCAATATTATGTAAGTCTCTTTTCTTTCGTGCTAGCTTAGGAAAAGAGACTTGTTTTAGGGCTTATGGAATTTTGGGAGTTAAAGAATTTTTCCACTTTTGAAGTAAAATCTTTGATTAAAGAAAATTCAAAAATTTTCTCTCTCTCCACAAGTTTTTGACGTGAATAGCACAGTTTTATTGTTTGTTACCAAGTTAATGGCAAAAGTGTTAATTTATAGGCTTTTGATTTGAGTTGTTTTAATTCCAATCAAATTAGAATTAATAGGATAAGATTTAATCCTATTCAAATATGAATTTTAATCCATCCTAAATAAACAACCATTATCATATTTTATTTAATTTAATTAATTAAATAAAAATTTATCAATTCTAATCAAATTAGAATACTATAAATCTGAAATTATAATTTAATACAAATACTTTACTAAATTATATTTCAGCCCTTATACTTTTGGAAATTACAAAATGACCCATGTACTTTTGGAAATTACGAAACAACCCCTAATTTTCAGATTTTCAACTTGGTCCTAAAATTTCCAGAATTCCATTTTTTTAATCCATAAATTCTAAAATTACGAATTTACCCCAAAGTTTAAGAACTTAACATTTAAGTCCTAAAATTTAAATCTACATAATTATCATTAACTCCTCAATACTTTAAAGTGTGTGACCCATTAAATTCTTTGTTATGTTGGCAATGGAGATAGTTATAGACTTCATAAGTCTCGATAAATTAATCTAATTAATTTATCCTCAATTAACTCCTTAATTAAGAAACTAATTTCCATAGATCAAGAGCGGCATCTAGCAATGCATCATGACCCCCAATTAAGAAAGAACACTAACTTTAGTGAAACCTATTCCATATACGATTACCGTATAATTCAATCCTTTCACCTCATACATATCCCGCCAATAATTCTAGAGTATGGAAAATGTCTACTCTATTAAATCATGGCTATTAGAACATTGACTTAAGCTGATAATATATATATAGAGTTTCTGAAACTCCTTTCAGAACTCGCCATGGCCATGGACTTATATTATCACTTATGTCAAATCGCGCCTCTTGGGATATCGACTCTATGTTATCCAGAGCGGCGAATCCTTTATTGATCACTCACTATCTTCGTACGCTTTTCATATTGCCCAATCATTACCTTATACGCAATCTCGCCATGGACTACGGAGGTGTAATGTCAAAGCATTTATGATCCACATACAAGATGCCATGGAGATCTCAAGTCTAAGGATCATTCATATTATCGTTACAAAGAGAAATCCCATAGGCATGTGGATAACACTCCATATGGGTTCTCGAGCGGGTCAGTTCGATATACTTGTTCTCCAACAAGCATCCATATGTTAGACTAAGTGAACACTTTCACCAGTAGCTTAAGAGATCAGCTACCTTCCTTCGATAAAGAAGCAGACATAACATATGTCGATCTAAACTGGATCTATCAATGTCCTGCGATGATAATCCTATGATCGGGAACATTTAAGAATGACTGGATCTCATAAATTAAACTAATTTAATTTCTTTAATCGTCATTCTAAGGACTTTATTTTACAAGTAGTCAAAATTACTTATGGACAATACTTATAAATAATTTGCCAAATTTTATTAATCAATGCAATAATATAAAATTACATATTTATCCCTATTTGATCTAAGGAATATAATCAACATTGTATATGATCGGATCCACCACTCGATCTTCCGTGTTATGACTCACCACCAGAATCCGTGAGGGTGAGCTCGGGGTTAACTCACTTGCATGAAAATTTTATTGAGAAAATTTTCCACCATTGTTTTCTCTTTTTTCTCTCTTTTTCAATCTCATTGAAAAGATGAGAAAAGTGGCTAGGATTGGTTTGAGATGAGAAAAGCTTTATATTTATATCTAGGGTTTAATACATTTACAAAATTAACCATAACCGTAATCTCATATATAAATATTGGCCAATGGCATTTTTGTCACAATAAAATTATTATTTTCAAAATTAAATATAATATCAAATATCATTTAATTTGAAATTAAATTTAACATGTAACTTATATCATGATATAAATTACATATTTGATTTTGAATTAAATCAAATTTAATTTAAAATCAAATCCTATATTAAATGATTATTTAATAATCATAATATAAAAACTATATATTGAACACTTTAATATATAATTTCAAAGTGTGACATTATATAATTATTAATCAAATTAATAATTATATCAATAAATAATTTTCAATTATTTATTATTTTTCAAGTGAGTTCATAATTGAACTATCCAATTATTCTTTGGATTCCTATAGTGTAACAAGCTAACACGGGGATCAAATGAACCTACAATTTCGAGCTCCAATAATCTCGAAATATTAATTAAAACTCTTTAATTAAATATTCTGAATTATTAACTTTAGGTTATTCCACTAAAAACCTAAAGCTGCACTCTCATCACTGCAGATATATTTTATACCGAAAGTCATCGGCATCCACCGATATAATCACTGCATACAGATTGACCCTCCATGAGTATCTCATAATTAGAGTCGGGTCATAATGTTCGTTATACCCCTCTAATTATTTTGTGCCATAAGTATCATCGACTCTCTAATGAACGATTTATTCATAACTATTATGAATATTAATCTTTCTATTCGTAATCGAAAGACTTGAGCGCTCTAACCGTTCAAGTAATGAATCAACCTTTAAGGCAGATACTCATCTACTTCTCACAAGAAGGAGTGGATTCCATATCTATGTAAAATGTCCCTAGTTACACATTAAACCATGTCCCCAAAATACGTAGCTAATGGTCGGGATTGCTTCACCAACCTCACCTTTGTAAATCAAAGGACATAGCCTGCCATACAGAAGTTCATAGTACACTCAGAATTAAGATCAAACCATATATGATAATCTATTAGACTGATATAAATTTCTTTGTTTAACGGATATTAGAAGAAATTTATTTCTGTCTTGGTCCAGTCCTATATGATCGCATCATATAAGGTGCCTTCATTCCCATGTCACCACATAAACAAACCTGGATCAAAATCATTATGCAATATGGAATGGACCGCAGCTGAAGAAAAACCACAAACAAAGTGCCCGTCTTTGTTTGCTCTCTACGGATTATTTAGAATTACTAATTTCAGATTTAAATCATCTTGTGTATAACACTTATACACTAAATCTGAAAGTACATTTAGTATCCAAGGGCATACATGATAATTTATAATATGCAACTTTAAAATCAACATTTTAATAAATGAATAACCGCATCGTTTATTAATTAAAATATAATATTGTTTACATATTACAATATACTCTTGGGCATATATCCCAACAAGAACATCAACCAATTAAACATACACATTTCCATACATATCACGACACACCAAATTCAGCGCACGACTTCCATACACAAGCACATACATAGCAAACACTACTTTATCATCAGAATAGTCATACACATTCATACATACATCAAGCAAACAAATATACACATTACTTCGAATTTGGATACCATAGCCTTTAACAATCCTCATATCATTTACGAATCAATCAAATATAATCCATTTCAGAATTCTTATCTGGAAACATTGATACAATGTCTTACCATATATACAATTCCTTTCATATATATATCCTATCAATCATGTACTTCTGTCACTCAGGAAAGTTTTAGCTTATACCAACCCAACCTCTATACAACTAAATCATATGCATTAGTCAATAACAAACTTACTCTAATAACGCACATTTACACGTGCTAATAAAAAAAATTTAAAAAAATCATAACTTGTTCTCTTTACTGATCTTATACGCTCAAATTATACTTATCTTATCATCTCATATATATACAAATACGTGTTCATATATGTGTTCATATGCATATTCATTCACATATACCTTTGCATACCATTTCAGGTTTATACACTAATATACATGAATATATACATATAGACATTAACCTCATCTATCATCTTACTTCATATCACAACAATAACATAAACATATGTACCAATGGAGGTCGATTACCTTAATCATATGTAATCTCAAACTTTGTATTCAAAACCACCTCTTAATTGTCCTCGTTTTGTTAGGGTTTGTGCTCGGAGTGCCAATCCGGATCGTATTTAAGTCCGATTCATGAATACGATCAATGTCTTTTTCCATAATATTACTAATTTAATGGTAGCACCTCTTGTCTTTTATATACATATTCGATCTATTGCGATTAGGTATCTAATTATGATTAGATTGAAACTAAATCTGATTTAGTGATACATGTATATTAGACAAAGACTCAAGGATTTACAATATAGTACGCAGTTACAATGTAGTTTGTAATTGACATTGGGAAATGTCACTATAAGTTGTATATCCTTAAATAAAGTTCCTGGTCAAGATTTACTAACACGGGTCGGTTAGTAAAATCCGCTGAGACCAGTACATGTCGTATATCGTGACTTAGTCCGATGGTTTATCCCAATGAACCATGAGTCTCGGGAGACTCGTATAGACATGTAGGTGTTTATTTGATAAACACTGAACGACTCACTGAAGATTTCCTAATAGATGCTACACCAACGTCAATAAGAATCTTCTCGAGTTGAGCGAGCATAGTGGTCCTTAGACTTGAGATACCACAGTGGATATATGAGTTATCCTCCACACTTTGATGGCAGTCACGTCACCGATCTATTTAGATCAGACCTCTGCCTGATCGTTGGGTGTGGACTGATGCTCATGATATCCAGTGCGTATCAAGATAGAATTTGTCAGTCCTGTGTACAGGGCATAGGTATCCTACACGTGTTTACGATCTAGTAAATCCATGGCCGTGGTATAACTTCGGAAGCAAGTTCCGAGTGTTATTTAGAGATCGTAAATTTGAAAGTCGGCTATATTATACCATAAGGATTTGACGTTATTATCTATATCTCATGTATAATATGGATAACCTGTGATGTATGGATTATACGTATGTAATAACCTCGACTTGCATAGTTTAACGAGATTATCCATGGTCATCATAATTCATGAGTGGGTGAATTATGGACACGAAATTGGATTTCGTGACGGATAAACCTAAACTTAGAGAGTCCCACAATATGAAGTGTACTCGTTGAGCACTTGGGCAACGCATTATGAATAATATAGATTATTCATAATACTTCACCAGATTAATGAGTTAATTCGAATCGTTTAAACGGTTAAACAAAAATACATGCATAGCGGCATTTTTGGTCAATCGAAATTATTATGTATTTGTATTTGATACATAATTTGATTAGATACACATTAATTAATTGTCAAATGAGATTTTGACACATGTCATGAATATATGTATTTTTTATTTAATATAAATAAAAATACATATATAATATTAATTATATTAATTAATTATTTAGATATTTAAATATTAAATATTTGAATAGTTAAATAATATTCATATTACATAAATGTTATTAAATATGTTTAATTATTATTGATACAGGTGGCATATTCTAATTAAGCTTAACTGTGCAAATTTGATTTGTCAAACTTAAAGCTTATCTTATCTTGTTTTTAATTTAATGAAATTAAAATATAAAAATGACTAATTTACCCCTAGAAAGTCGGCAACTTGGTTTTAAAAAGGGAAAGATTTTTCTTTTCTCATTTTAACCTAGCAATGGCCGAATACATCCTCCTAAAAAGCTCTCAAATATTTCTTGATGATTCAAGATGGAGAATGAAGAAAATCAAAAAAAAAATAAAAATCTAAGGAATTAGAGGATTAAAGGTAATTCTACAAATCCCTAAGCTTAGAAAATATGTTTCTTGTTTCTTGATGATCTAGTGATATCCTAGGGTTTCTTATTTTCTATAAATTTGGGGCTTTTTGGTTTGGAGGATGAATTGGAAGGCTTTGTGCCTGTGTGAAGTTGTTTTGGATGATATTATTGTAATATTGATTCAATTTTATTATTTGGTAATATGTTTCCATTCTAGAGTGTTATGAACACTCTTGTAATGCCTAGAATTATTCTTGGATGGTTCATTTTGGTGAATTTGGTTGGTGTTAAGATTAATTAGATTAATGTTGGAAAATTGGATTTTAAGCATGAAAAATTGATATATTTTGCTTCAGGATCAGATCTGGAAATACTGTTTATTTGGTGATGAAACATATATCATATGAATGTATTGGATGTGATTTGGGTGTTAAAACAATTTCCGAAAATTATTTCGGAGTTGAAATATGCGAAAACGGTGAAAAACGGCATTACCGGGTGACTTTTGAGCCAACCAGGTGAAGGCTGCCCAAACAATGAATTTTACACTGTTCAGGCAGCCCATGAACTGCCCAAATACTATTGGGGCTGACCTGAGCAGCCCTCATGTGTATCGGGTGGTCGGTTCGGTCAAAAACGCATTTTATGCCATTTTGCAGAAAAATATTTTCGTAAACGTTTCGCGATGTTTCTTAAATATTTATGTCACTACTTGATATCGAATAGATATATTTAGGTGAAATATGAATGAATTATTCCTATTGGATATTGAATAATTCATTCGGTAATTTAAAATTTTAAAAATTACGATTTCGCCCGAACAGCGCTTCCGCTGCGCCCTTTGCCCAAAACCCCAACAAAAATGGTATCAGAGCAAGTCTAATCCTTCATCCATTACATTAATCATGCTTGATATATGATATATAATCCAATTTTGATGTTTGCACATGCACGTAATCTATATGTTTCTTGACTTTTCGGTTCTACGCTAACAGGAAACGTAACGAAAATTTAATAGTTAAGTTAAGTTATGTTTTCTAAAGGTAGAATTGAATTTTTTTAGAAAATGATCTAGATTAAAATTCTGCATATGATGTAGAACAATTCTTCCTTGAGGAATATCCCCACTTAAATAAGGCTGTAAAGTAAAGTGTATTGGGTACATGTTTCTTGGTTCGTCTTGTCAATACGGTTTATGGGTATCTTTCTATGGCTGCATCCGAGAAAGTGCCAAAGTAGTGAGGGTGTAGTTGATAGAATTTTATCCATGCCGGATGTATAATTGATACTAGACAAATTCAAGTGAAAGTGGAAATCCTAAATGTGCCAAAGCTGTTAGGACTACATCGGTAGCTTGAGTTTGTCATTGGCAAGTGAAGCCTTGATACGCCTCCTTGTAAACGTGCCAAAGTTGTTATAACGAGAAACGGCCAGGACCAAAATCAGGAGTCACAGTGAGTGTGATTGACAATGAGTTGTCTACCTAATGAATATACGTAGGCGAGATCGTGCCAAAGCTATAAGTCGAAATATATTCATGGGATCCTACTCTCACTATGGAATTCGATTTAATTATTGAATTCTCATTCTCCGTTGGGGATTACGGTATTACGTAAAATAGTGGGAGACACTGCTGGGTTAAAAATCCATAACTAAGGCAATGCGTAATATTATGGAAATTGCTGCTTTGATTTTTCTTTATGTTATATTGTTAATAGAATTCTACTTCTAATCCACTGAATGCATATTACTTGAATATGTTTATTGACTTTACTTTTGGTTTTATATTTCTAGAATAGGTTCTAGAATGTAAGTTGACTTGGATATTGTTAGATTAGTTAAAACCATTGGGAACATTTATTCCGATTTTGTTGAAAATCAAAATGGTTAGTGACTTAGTTACTAAGTCATGATAAGTAATCTAAATAGATATATGTTTTAGGATATAGACATGTAGAGAGAATAGTTTCTTGTGCAGTAAGAATTGACACGAATCAGTTCATGTCTAGAGATTCTTGACTGGCATTAAGAACTCCATTAGGTATTTGTTTATCTTATAATGACGTTTCTTGGCTTTAGTGACTTTTAGAAGTCACGTGTTTGACACAATTTGCTAATCCATTATTTGCAATTGTTGTGAATAATTGAAGGTAAATTATAGAGCTTAAAAAATGAGATATGTGTAGTTGTGTAGAGAGAATATCGATTCTCACAATACGACAACTATAAGTATTGGATACCAAATCTCCCGTCTAGTTATTTAAAATAATGTTTAATGATTATTTTTTATATTTGATATCAGAACTTGCGACTATTGGATAGTTACTTGTTCTTTATAAACAGTCGTTACATATTTTAATATGACTAGTAGTGTCTTTGATAAGAAGATAAACATTAAGAAAAATATTCGGTTAATTAAATAACTTAGAACAGTGCTTTATGAGATCTTATCACATAAATATTAGATGCTTATTCTGTATGGTAAAGGATGGTCTGATACAAGATCACACCACATGTCCTTATCCATTTAATGAATATTGTATTCAGGAATATGATTAAATCTCATTTAACCAATGATCGTCATTGGAACACATATTTATTAAACTAATACATTGGATGTATATAGTTTAATGAATTATAAATTGCCTTGGATAGCTTTCTTTACTTCGTAACTTAGTTAATGAGTTGTCATGACTTAGTTGCGTGTTTCTAAAAGAGTACACATTAATCATCTTGAATAGTTTGAGAACTTTCAATATGTTTCTGATGAAACGCGGATAGAATATTTTGAATTGTTCAAAGATATTCTATTTGAAGTGTTGAAACTATAATTTAAAATTCATCGTGAGTCTTTGAATTGTTCAAGGATGTTTGATATGATTGAACACATGAATTTATGGTAATTAGTTCTAAGATTATTTAATGAATGTGATTCTTGCTCAATATTATTCTTGTACGATTCCATCGTGATGGAATTGGTCAGTGGGAGAAATTGAATCTTATATGATTTGATTAATTTGATATTGAGTGTTACCGAATTAGTTTTCAATAATCTTGGGGTTATGCTCCAGTAACACTAATTCATCTTTTAATTAAGGTTCCATTAGTTTCTACAGTTATATATATGATATGTATAGGTAGAAAATTCGAATCTTGAAAAGTTAGAGATTGGAATCTTTCTTTTGTATAATGGTTATATAATTGAAAGTACTTGCGCCTTAGAGGTACAAGTAAAAGTTTATCATTTATTCTATTTAATAGAATATTGTATTCTATTTGATAGAATATCTTTTCTACGATCCCGAGTAATAAAATTATTTTATTACTTAGTGTGTAACATCGGATGTTAACGATTGTAGAAAAGACTTGACTTATTGAATTCAAATGTGAGAATGATAAACTGTAATGTAACTACATAATTAATTAGATGAAATGATCCTACGTTATCTTCCGTATAAGTTTAATAGGATATCAGAATCATTTTCGAAGTATTTGATACTTAATGATTCTGTTGTTTTCTTATTGAAGAAAATTATCCTATAACTTATAGTAGGAGCGATATTTGATATCGATTTTGGAAGTTAACATTGAACCATAGATCTAAAATTGTTCGTAGCTTACTACGAACAAGTTTTGAACTTGATTAAGCTTTCGTTATGAATCGTCATAAAATGTGCAAATTGTTTGCATAGCATAAGCAAAGTGAGCTTGTTAAAGGTTTGACCTTTATAAGTATGACAGTGAGAAAAGTTATACTCAGTGATCTATTGTAGATTCTGAGAAAACTTGTCTCAAGTCGCACTAATTGAACAATTAAAGATTTGTTGGTTAATGTTGATATTAAAATATGTATTTTGGCTAAAGAATGCAAAGTGGCGTTACTGAATGTTTTCTTCGAAAGGGAAATCCGTTGTGGTTTCTTTGTTTGAATAGTTCATTCTAGAATGGTCCTAGAGTTTGTATTCTGCTAAGATCACAGTTTGATATACTAGCTTATAGAGCCTATTATAGACTCAGATAAGCTTTCAGAAAATCTGTGTTCTCTAATTTTGATACAGTTAGATTGTCTGATTTTATCAAAGCATATAATATACATATATGATAGTAGGGTCAGTGGGAGCGTGCAAATTTCTTTCTAGTGTTGTATATCCTAACGACATTATCATTATTAATGTAATAATGAAATGTTTGCAAGGTAAAAGGTTTACCTAAGTCTTCTTTTATCCGTGAAAGCAGTGGGAGTAGTCTATGTTATATTTGATATAAAGTTTCATATTTGATATAAAACTAAGAGACTTATGAGATACTCTCATTAGTCGTGCATTAGATATGATCTAATAAAGGACATAACAAGACTATTTGTATGACAGTTAGTATAACTGTTTGACAGTTAGTATGTCTCTTATATATATATATATATATATATATATTATATATATATATATATATATAATATATATATATATTTATCTTTCGTAAAGGATGATTACTTTATTGAAAGAGATATTGATTAGAATGTCTAGTCAATCTTATGCATCATAGGATGATGACATAATGAATACTATATAATGTGCGATTAAAGATATCAATTTAATTATAAATGTTACGAGTTATTTTGATATGTTGTAGACCATAGGATGTGTCTTGAAACATGTTCTTTATTATCCTTGAGATATTAAGAACAAGTTTCTTATTCATGGAGAATATAATCCGCAACCATTAGGGTCAGATTAGTTTTGAGCCTAATTATAAAATTAGATGGTCTATGTCATATAAAGTCTAAAAAAAATCATGGGAGTGTCACGGTTGATTCTACTGTATTAGTAGAATTAGTTGTAACTTATGTAGTATTGACTTATGAAGTTGCATAGTGACCTTATAAGTTAGAAGTTTTGATATTAGTATTGTGTTTGCGGTTGTCTGCATAGTATTTGGATTTGATCTCTAAATACATAGACAACTTAATAGCTATAGCACAATATTGATATCGCATCTAAGTCATATTGATGTACAACTTGAGTTCTAAAAAATATGAATGATGTTGGCTAAGGAAAACAATTGGGTTTGTTGGACAGACTCAATTTGTAATAGCGGGCTTACTTGTTGTTGCCTACCTCTTGAGTGCTAGGTGAGCTCTTGAGGGACATGAGTATGTGATACACATTGAGATGTGTATATGATACCGTGGATTGGCACTAGAGCAAGTGGGAGAAATTGTTAGGGTTTTTGCTTGGAGTGCCAATCCGGATCGTATTTATGTCCGATTCATGAATACGATCAATGTATTTTTCCATAATATTACTAATTTAATGGTAGCACCTCTTGTCTTTTATTTACATATTCGATCTAATTGCGATTATGTATCTAATTATGATTAGATTGAAACTAATCTGATTTAGTGATACGTGTATATTAGATAAATGTTGGACAGTTATGACCCATAGCATCACTATTTGTACAGATCATGATGTTGTTGTATAAATTAACTATGTGACAAAGAAAATTGCTCTTTTATCATTTGTGATTAGATCACCAAGATGTATAAATGATGAAAGGTCCATATGATTAGTTCCTGGATTGAGATGATATGAGACAGTATCAATCCACAAAAGTTTAATCATTAAATATCCCTAGTCAGAGTATTATCGAGATTGGACATCGATAATGCGAAAAAGACTAGTATTACACTTGTGCGCGTTGTGAGGGCATAACGACATAGTTCTCATATATTTGGGTATAGGATACTCATGCAAGTGAGATAGGAGGTTGTGTTTTACCGATGGTACGGAAAACAGCTTCGCTCTAGATAGACCCCTCGGAATTCCATTGGTAGTATTACTATGTGTCAATGGAAGTCCGAATCAAGGTAGGTGTATTTGGTCTTAACCTGAGACTTGCACCGCTAATACTTGCGACAATCAATGTACTTTGGTTTTGGTCGTCCAGGGCTTTAACAGGTTCTGTGTACGCCTCTTCTGGGTATATTGAGAATCGTAGTGTATTGGGTGTGATGTCGAGATGGAAGTATCACTCCAGTAATAGTGGAGATGATGATCACGTAGGATACGGAACTCGTTCTCTTATATGCTGCAGCTATCGGGATATTATGACTAGGTCATGTTTATCCGATTATAGAGACTAGTTACCAAAGATTCGATATGTGCTTCGTACGGGGCAGACACATATCCAGCCCCAGGCCTTGCACGTGACATCTGATGCTGGATCGAAATACGCAATACTACGTATACTACGCCTGATATAGATCACATATTTTTGTAAGGAAATTTCTGGAGAATTGGGTAGGCATGGCGTTTTCTAGAAGCCAACCTTGTCTTGTAAATCGGTACAAATGTAGTACTAGGTACTTACGTGTTCGGATAGTCCGACGACCGGATTTACTGCCAACATATCCGGGGATCTCATGGGTCGCTTCCCGAAGATTCACCGATGATGTATGACTCGCACTTTATTGATCTGGGATGAATTAGATGAGAGAGAAAATTAATCTGGGATTAATTAAGAAGATATTTTATCTGGGATAAAATATCATTTATAGAGATAGAACGATTAATTTGGAATTAATCGATAAAATAATATATTCGATATATTATACGAAATTGGATTTCGACGCGGAATTAAATTTAGAATTTAATTGTGCGAACGAGTTAATTTAGAATTAATCCGTAAGCGACATGAATAGTAATTTTACTATGAATAATTATTTAATTACGTCGCAACGAAAAATTCGTTAATTTGGAATTAGCGAACCCGAGCTGGGAGTGTTTGCGGGCGCACTCGCATTGCGAATTTAAGTGCGGCCCACAAGTCACATCAAGCGTCAAATATTAGTCACATCAAGCGTCAAATCACATCTCACTTTTAGTGATGTGACAACTTGTCACTTGATTGATTGATGGAGGTGGTTGTTGGCATTATTGCCATTTGACTTTTGGAAAGAAAAATTGGTAATTGAATTTTGAATTCATTTATGTGTATTAGATACACATTTCCAACAACCAACACACAACTTCTTTATTCTCTCTCCCTTACACGGTTTGGAGCCAAAATTTCCCTCTTCTCTCTCACGGTCTGGACCTGTTTTCCTCTTCTGTCTTTGCTCACTGCCGAGATATGAAGGAGAGCAAGTGATGATTTTATTGCAAAATCAAGAGTGGTAGCACACAATGGAGTCCTCCTAAGGTGATAGGGAAACCCACTTGTCAGCAAGGAATCACCATTCGAAAGCTTGGAGCTTGGAGCTTGGAGATGGCCGAATTTATGGAGGACAAAAAACCCCACTACCGAGAGCTTCTCAAATGGCTTAAAAAGTTTTTTGTTCTTCGACGCATCGCTTCTACCGATCGATGTAAGTATTCCGTAACTTCTTCGAGTATTCACATGTATGTTTCATTGCCTTAATAGATCCTCAGGAACGTAGAAATCCCAACAATGGTATCAGAGCCAATTGAGCATGAAACTTGATTTAGGTTTAAAATTGGGTAAATTGATTTTGAGCATGATTTGATAAAATTACTTGATTGAGTATGCTTAATGATGTTTAATTAAAGTTGTATTAGATCAATTTCATGAAAATTTGATTGGATCAATTTTTGCCCAAAAGGTTGGCTCGGCCGAAACTGCTATGCCCTAATGTCTTGGTATTTTTTGTTTTTTGATCATTGGATGAGTTGGAAAACATTGGGTAATGTTGATTTTTTAATCAATTGGATTGATAACGAAATCGGATTATAAATCCCTAAAATGCCGAGACAATGAAGCATGAAATGGGTTTGATTTTTGTTTAAAATGTGTTGGACATGTTTTAATGTTGATAAGCATAATTAATTGTGTAAATTTATGTTTTAGAAAGGTTAATTTGGGTGATTAATTATGGCATTACACTTTGGTTAATTAAATATGAAATTTGGAATTTTTGTAGTTTAATTAATTGGGCTTAAATTGGATTTGGGCTTGTAAGGTTGTAATTGGGCTAATTGGGCTTGGTTGTACCAAGATTGGTTTAGGCAAATTGGTTGGATCAATTGGGCCCAAAACCATATCCATAAAGTCCAATTATGACTAATGGACTTAATATTTTAATTGGGCCTAATGGGCCTAAATTGGTTTCTAGGCATATAAGGCGATTCCTTAAATGGGCTTTGGTAATTGGGTTTGACCCATGTTGACCAAGATTCCATGCCTTAAGAAATTAATTAAAAGCCCATTAGACTTTAATTAAATTAACATTGGATGTTAATCGGGCTTTGAGACCCGTAAAGATTAGATTTGGAATCTAAGTCGCAAAAGGTTCGTTAATAAAGTGTATATTTAATTTGGAATTAAATAGTGAATTAGTATTAAATACATATTAAATTGGATTTAATGTTGTAGTTTAATTTTATTCAAGAATTCGTACTTTGAGTACTTATTCGCAAAACAAGTCGGACTCGCGCAAATCAAATCGTTGTTTGAACAATGGATGTCATTAATTATCAGATTAATTAATTGGATTAGATTGATTGATAACATGCTTGTGTGAATACATGGTTGTGGATTAGGAATGATATAGATTGGAGATGGATAAAGGCGATATGGAGTGGGGTTTTGGAAATTGTAAGTTTTAGAATTTATTAATTGGACCTGCGTGTCCAGCCTATTACCTCCATACTCTTTGTATTTCTCTTCTCACATATTCCCCTCAATGTAAATGAGGTTTCTTTAGAAGTGTTATGTAACGGGTAGAAGTAATACTTGTGCTAGCGGGAGAGAGGAAAGTGAGAGATTTGTTCTAGGAACAATGTGTTAAGTATCCATCCGCATATCATTATTATTTTATTATATGCGCCTTATTATGTGTTTAGAATGCATGTTTAAGGGTGTATGATGATGAGACCTTAACAAAGATAATTAATTGGTTGCCAATTTGCACGCGAAAAACCCTCAACATCATATTAAGCGTTTTTCCTTCCATTGAGTGATTATTACTCAAGATCCAAGACTGGCATTGGTTTGTTGGCCAAAGTCAAGGCCTTTGTCCGTCGAGGATGTGTTTGAATCACGAAGGCTTTGTTCCATATTGGTGTCTTGTCCAAGTTGTGATTTGTTGGCCAAAGTCAAGATCACTTCTTGTCCATCGACATTGATTACGAAGCTTTCCATGGTCAATGGGTTCCGCTTAACTGGGATCACTAAGTTTGTTGTGCCAAGCCAAGGCTTAGTTGATTCAGAGGAAAAAGGTTAGGCAATATATTGGATATATTGGCATATATAAGATATATGTTTTGGACTTGGATGTCCACCTACTGGATCTAGGAATTGGATGGGATCCAATTGATCTTAGAGATCTACCTAGTTAATTATCATACAATTTGTTGGCCAAAGTCAAGATTGTGTGTTATTAACGGGATCCTAGCCCACTAGGAAACAAGGTTTCCCGAGGACTCCACAGAGGGTTAGAGGCTCGCCGAAAAATAGTGGGAGGCAAGTATTAAATTTGCAATATTCGTTTAGTTACTTGCCATACGCGCTCATTTCAAATTTTTCGTCAAATAAATTAATATATTAGTTGGACTAATATTTAATGTGTTTTAATTGAACAGTTGGACTGTATTCAAACTATTTCATTTATAGTTGATTATATAATTGGATTATAGTAATCAATATATTTGAATTAACTAATTTCAATTAATAGTTGATTTTATAATTGGATTATAGTAATCAATATAATTGAAGTTAACTAATTAAATTATATTTGATTATATAGTTGGACTATAGTAATCATTATAATAAATAGTACCTAAAATCGTTGATTAAATAGTTGGACTATTAGAATCAAGATAAATTGAAAAATTAGTGTTTAAAACATAATCCTGTGTGAAAATGTATTTAAACAACTTTAATTTTCAAATTGGGAATAATGAATCAGGATAGTCTTGAAAACTGAGAAGTTACTTTATTTGATAAAATAACATCTTAGGCCTAAGCCCGGAGTTGAGCAAATAGTAGAACATGATATTTGGAATAATCATGTGATGATAACTTTAGTGTTTAATCCAATAAGCTTGCCAAAAAGGCTCCTTAATTTCTTAATCAGAACTAAGGATTAGATCCTTATAATATGATAATGAAATTGAAGGATCTTCATAGATCTATTACTAGATCTTAGAAGTACTAAATTGCAATAGTAAACTTTTGGAAAGATAATGGCTATTCTCAAGGAGACAAAGACAAAGTTTGCAATAAGGCAAGAAGCGCAAGGCGCATCTTACTTCGATATTCTAGAAGGCCAAGGCTTGGCCAAAGGCTTCTGGAGTGTGGAAAACGGCAAAGGCAAAGTCATTATAATCTTCTGGGAAGACAAATGACATATCCCAAAATGCTGCCTAAAATGTGGCAAACGGGGACACGGAAGCGTGACTGCCGTATGGACAAGGCAGACATGAAGGAATTGAAGACGGGCAAGGCTCTGACTTCAAATATGTTTGTTATAAATATGTTCACTACTAGTATTAAAATTGGATTTTAGATACTGGATGTGGTACATAAATATGTACTGGTGTGCAGAATCTGCTGAAAAGCAGGATACTGACTTCAGTTGAGATTTATCTGCGAATCGGAAACGGGATGAAAGTTTCTGTTTTAACCGTAGATACCTAAGTTTAGGAACTACTCTTCGGGTGTGTACTTACATTTGGAAATTGTTACAATGTAACTAGTTTGACTAGAAACATTATCTTCATATCAGAGTATAACCCGTTGCGGGTATATCTTTATATTCTAGAACACTAAAGTGTTTTATTATATAAAGATGATATTGAGATAAACACATTAGATGTGAATAACAATATTTATATTTTGAATATAAATGAATCTCAAACGTATAATATGATAAACAAATAGCTCAAACTGATTTAATCAGTTGAAACTTAAATGTGGCATTGTTGTCTGGGACACAATTAAACAAGACTCGTATATCCACACTTTTGAAGAGTGGATACTAGGACGGATTTGATTCTATTCAAATGATGTCTACGAATCTAGTTTATTGGGCAAAGTGCCTAAAACACCTTTACTTGGTAAAAGTGCAAATGCCACTGATCTGTTAGCCTTTATTCATAGTGAAGTAAGTGGACCCATATCTAGCTAGGCTAGAGGTAGATATGAATGTTTCGTGACCTTTACGGATGTGGCATCGTGTTATGGTTATGTGTTTCTTTTGAAACACAAATCGGAAATTTTTGATGAATTCAAAGAGCTTCGACACGAAGTTAATAAACAGATCGGCTAAAGTATTAAACATCACGGTTAGACCATGATGAAAATACTTAAGCAATAAGTTTCTCAAATACTTGAAAGAGTATAGTATTCTTTCAATGAGGACTCCTCCCGGAACACGTCATTTTGACGGTATGTCCGAACTGAGAAACCGAATTTTGTTAGACATGATAAGGTTAATCATGAGTCATTCTGAGCTACCATTTCCTTCAACGGATACGCATTTAACAGTGTAGAACTTATTTTGAATAAGGTTCCATAAAATATGTTAGACAGACTTCATATTAGATATGAACATGAAAGAAACCGGGTTTTTTTATTCCTGAAGATTTGGGTATGCTAGGCATATGTTTAGATGATACCAAACTAGAACCCAAATTGGATAAGTGTCTAATTGTGGTTATCCTAGGGAAACCAAAGTATAGTACTTATACAACTCACATGAGAACAATGTAATTATTGCTCAACATGCGGTTTTCCTAAGAGGAATACCTATAAGCAGTGGAAAGTGAGAGGAAAGTAAAACTCGATGAAAATCGGAGTAATACTGTTCCAGGCACCGATTCATAATGGAACACAAATAGTTCATCAATGATGAAACTATACCAATAATCTTTGAATACACAAGAACCACGTAAGTCGTAGAGAGTCATAAAATAACCTGGGGTATGGGTTTCTGATCTCACCTCATAAAGATGTCAATCTTATTGAGGAACACCAACTGACTACGTATGAGAAAGTGATACAAGGTATCGACTCCCTATTATGGCAAAGTGTCATAAAGTCCGAAATGGATTCCATGTATAACAACCAAGTTTGGACACTAGTTGTTGTACCGGAAGGCATTGGACCTATTGGTACTATATAAGTCTTCAAGGAAGACATACATGGAAGGCAACATATCAACGTACTAAGCTAGGCTTGTAGCGAAAAGGTATTGTTATCAACATTGTGTCGATTAAGAAGAAACCTTTTACCAGTTTCCATTGTTAAATCCATTTGGACAATGCTTGCTAAAGTTGCATATTTCATTCATGAAATATGGCAGCTGAACGTCAAAATCGCTTTCCTTAAACGGAAACCTTTAGGAGGATGTTTACTACATCCTGACGGTTTTGTCGTACCAAAACGAGCAAACAAGGTTTGCAAGTTAATTCAATCCATGGATGGATTGAAGCAAGCATTGAGTTCTTGAAATTATCGTTTTGATGTAATCATAATGGTGTATGATTTAATTAAAAACGAAAATGACTCTTGTGTATATAAGGAGGTTAGTGGGAGCGCACTGACAATGATGTCCAGAATAATGATGACATATCATTTCTTGGAAATGATATTCCCATAAATATAATCAGTGAAAGCTTGGCTTTCATGAAAATTCTCTGTAGAAATCTTGGGAGAAACAACCTTTATTCTAGGAATAAAGATCTACTGGGATAGATTTAAAGTTGTTAGCACTCTCCGAGAACTCGTACATTGAAAAATGTATGTGACCTGGTGTCTCATACGCTTTGAGCATATGGAGTCACAATCGGGCCAATCCAAGTGATGGTCATTGGATTGATGTTAAGAACATCCGTTAGTATCTTAGAGGAACTAAAGATGTTGTCTTATACTATGGAGAAGGAGAACTTAAAGTGACCGGGATCACTGCTGCAAGTTTCCAAACCGATAAATAACCGACTATAAGTCGTAACAACGGTACTATAAAGTTTGAATAACGGAACAGTGAGCTGGAAATCTTCCGAGCAAGATACTGTTGCCGAATAAACAACAATAGTGGATTATTGCTGCAGCTGAGGCAGCAATAGAAGCCTTCTGGATTGATAATAAATCTAATTAGATTAGATATAATTCTGTTAGCAGCTGAGCTAGGCTAAATGCAGGCTAAAGAATTAATGGTCTCATCAACGATCCAGATATATACTTCGATATTCATCTGATTCGTTCGGATCATACATCGTGGCATGTGATGATCGAATAAATCGCATCAGATGATAATCATGCAAATCTGCTGACGAAAGTCTTTTCACAGCAATTTGAGTGAACCGTACATAGTTCAGGTGTAGGACACTTGAGTGACTGGCTATAGGCCAAGTGGGAGATTGTTGGACAGTTATGACCCATAGCGTCACTATTTGTACAGATCATGGTGTTGTTGTACAAATTAACTATGTGACAAAGGAAATTGCTTTTTTATCATTTGTGATTAGATCACCAAGATGTATAAATGATGAAAGGTCCATATGATTAGTTCCTGGATTGAGATGATATGAGACAGTATCAATCCACAAAGGTTTAATCATTAAATATCCCTAATCAGAGTTATTATCGAGATTGGACATCGATAATGCGAAAAAGACTAGTATTACACTTGTGCGCGTTGTGAGGGCATAACGGCATAGTTCTTATATATTTGGGTATAGGATACTCATGCAAGTGTAGTAGGAGGTTGTGTTTTACCGATGGTACAGAAAATAGCTTCGATCTGGATAGAACCCTCGGAATTCCATTGGTAGTATTACTATGTGTCTATAGAAGTCCGAATCAGGGTAGGTGTATTTGGTCTTAACCTGGGACTTGCACCGCTAATACTTGCGACAATCAATGTACTTTGGTTTTGGTCGTCCAGGGCTTTAACAGGTTCTGTGTACGCCTCTTCTGGGTATATTGAGAATCGTAGTGTAATGGGTGTGATGTCGAGATGGAAGTATCACTCTAGTAATAGTGGAGATCATGATCACGTAGGATACGGAACTCGTTCTCTTATATGCTGCAGCTATCGGGATATTATGACTAGGTCATGTTTATCCGATTATAGAGACTAGTTACCAGAGATCCGATATGTGCTTCGTACGGGGCAGACACATATCCAGCCTCAGGCCTTGCACTTGACATCCGATGCTGGATCGAAATACGCAATACTACGTATACTACGCCTGATATAGATCACATATTCATGTAAGGAAATTTCTGGAGAATTGGGTAGGCATGGCGCTTTGCTAGAAGCCAACCTTATCTTGTAAATCGGTACAAATGTAGTACTATGTACTTACGTGTTCGGATAGTCCGACGACCGGATTTACTGCCAACATATCCGGGGATCTCATGGGTCGCTTCCCGAAGATTCACCGATGACGTATGACTCGCACTTTATTGATATGGGATTAATTAGATGAGAGAGAAAATTAATCTGGGATTAATTAAGAAGATATTTTATCTGGGATAAAATATCATTTATAGAGATAGAACGATTAATTTGGAATTAATCGATAAAATAATATATTTGATATATTATACGAAATTGGATTTCGACGCGGAATTAAATTTAGAATTTAATTCGTGCGAACGAGTTAATTTAGAATTAATCCGTAAGCGACATGAATAGTAATTTTACTATGAATAATTATTTAATTACGTCGCAACGAAAAATTCGTTAATTTGGAATTAGCGAACCCGAGCCTGGGAGTGTTTGCGGGCGCACTCGCATTGCGAATTTAAGTGCGGCCCACAAGTCACATCAAGAGTCAAATTATTAGTCACATCAAGCGTCAAATCACATGTCACTTTTAGTGATGTGACAACTTGTCACTTGATTGATTGATGGAGGTGGTTGTTGGCATTATTGCCCTTTGACTTTTGGAAAGAAAAATTGGTAATTGAATTTTGAATTCAATTTATGTGTATTAGATACACATTTCCAACAACCAACACACAACTTCTATTCTCTCTCCCTTACACGGTTTGGAGCCAAAATTTCCCTCTTCTCTCTCACGGTCTTGGACCTGTTTTTCCTCTTCTGTCTTTGCTCATTGCCGAGATATGAAGAAGAAGCAAGTGATGATTTTGTTGCAAAATCAAGAGTGCAAGCACACAATGGAGTCCTCCTAAGGTGATAGGGAAACCCACTTGTCAGCAAGGAATCACCATTCGAAAGCTTGGAGCTTGGAGATGGCCGAATTTGAGGAGGACAAAAAACACCACTGCCGAGAGCTTCTCAAAGGGCTTAAAAAGTTTTTTGTTCTTCGACGCATCGCCTCTACCGATCGATGTAAGTATTCCGCAACTTCTTCGAGTATTCACATGTATGTTTCATTTCCTTTAATCGATCCTCGGAACCGTAGAAATCCGGTTGATTTCTAATCATTTTTGTTGGATGGTTGGTTCGGTCAAAAATGTGTTTTATGTCATTTTGTGGAAAAACATTTTCGTAAAAGTTTCGCAATGTTTCTTAACTATTTAATTCACTATTTGATATCGAATAAATATGAATGAATTATTTATATTGTATATTGAATAATTCATTCGGTAATTTAAAATTTTAAATTACGATTTCGCCCGAACAGCGCTTCCGTCGCGCCCTTTGCCCAAAACCCCAACACTTTTATCCCTAACATTTCAATTATATATATATAATATATAACATGATTTCACCAACTCAAGTTCTCAACGCATGGGTTACTTACCTGGCTTCGCGAGCACTCATGGTCCTAATTAAATTGAGATTTCAGGGTCATATACGGACTCCAAATGATCCCAGGAACGCCCTGGAATCGACGGAATTCCGATCAAAGCTACTGTTCACTTTGGGTCACTATTTATCTGAATCTTCCTTCCTCATTTCGCGTAAAACCGTGCACGGAATGTAAAATTCGTCACTGCCAACTTGTAGTACTCTCTGAGAGCTTCGATTTGGCGGGTAGCTCGGGCCGTGAAACGAAGTGACAAGCCGAGATTGATAAAACTCATCATGCACGTCTCTCTCATCTCGCTAGCCGTTCTTCGACGTCTTGGGACTGCCTTCGGCCACCACTAAGTGGAGGGGTGGCCAGCGCACCCCCCCCGGCTGGTCGCGCCGGCCGGCGTCGTGACCAGCAACTAAAATAGCGAATTTTGGGGGTGGGGATCGAATTTGGAGATTTGGGGAAATTATGCCATTTTGGAAATTAAGGGAAACTATGGGTATTTACAAAGAAATTTATGAAATTTACGTTCAGGCCCCTACGAAATTACAATCAGGTCCCTGTCATGGAACTTTCTCAAAAATTCATATTTTGGAAGCGTTATTGATGTAAATTTCAAAACGTGTAAAACATGAAAGTTGTTCATCTCGGGGAAACGAGTCTGATAGTTCCAAAATCAGCTCAATCGGAGTTCGTTTGCTAATTTTATAGCCGAAATAATAAATATTTACGCGTATAACGATATAAATATAAATCGTGTAGCCGGTTCTCGAAACCATGCATTTTTCAATGTGACATAGCTTCACTTTAAAAATATTCCAACCTATTTTCCAACACATCAAGTCTTATTTTTGTACACCATCCAGTTTCAAAACCTAAAACTTTAATTTGAAATTTTCCATCACTATTTCGAAAAACTCGGGATATTACACGTATCTTAACAAAAATACGTTTCTCGTCATTAATATGTTTGAACCCAATCTATCCAAACTGAACTCTAGGACACCCAATCACAATTTTGCTTCGGAACCGAAATCGAACCGGGAGGAACCGACCAATTTCGGTTCCAATCGATTTCGGTTCCTTTTTTTTTTTGGAACCAACCGGAATCGTGGGCGGGTGTCCCAGAGTTCAAATTGCATAGATTAGGTTCTGGTTCCAACCAGAATCAAAAATCTTTTTTCCGATTCGGTTAGGGTTTATCCTAGCCGAATCGAAAAGAATGAGACGGTTCCAACCGATTCCATGGTTCCAATAAGAAACATACGATTCCGGTTGGAACCGTTGTAACCGTTAGGCCAGCAGTAGGGATGAACGACTCCCTGTTGCTTTTTTATTTTATTTTATTTTATTTTTGTTAAATAAAATTACTAAAATTATCCTTAATAACATTAATAAAATAACTAGTTTTATAGGCAATTTAGATATCACAAAAATAATCCAAAAATATAGGTCATTTTTCATTTTTTTTAAACACACAAATTCTCAATTCTCTCAATTTCTTTAGTTCTCTCATTCTCAATTCTCTCATCTTCAATTTCTCCTAGTGATTTAATTTTGCAATTCTTCAATATTAACTAAAAAAATGGCAAGTTCATCTGAGAACATCATGTCCAATGTCTCAACCCAAGAGAGCAGCCAAAGTATCGGTACACGGAAAAGAGAAGAGAAGTTAAGTTTCGATCTTCCAATATTTTCAAAATTCATTTTCATTTAGTCGAGACTGAAAATGAAGGTCTAAGAGTAATATGCAACTATTGTAGTGTTTCTTACAAATTTACTGGTGGTTATGCCAATATGAACAAGCATTTGGATAGACATCATGCCGCTAAAATTGAACTTGATACAACACAAACTCAAATGGGCAGGTACGCTTCATTTAGCAGAGGTATGAGTTCTTTAGATTTATTTAAATATTCTAATGCTAAAATAGAGAAGAATTCGCTAAATTTACTTGTATGATACATCTTTATTTAAGTTTTGGTGAAAAATTACTTTTATTAATTATGTTCGAAATGATTTAAAATTCCTAGATATAATAAAACGATAATTTTAAAATATACAAAGATGGTAAAATTATTTTAAATGAAATATTTAAAGATATCAAATGTCTTCTTTCTATTTGTTCTGATATTTGGAGTGACCATTGGCAAACACACTTATACATGGGTGTGACTTGTCATTAGAGATGGCAGAAAAATCTCGGGCCTAGTCCGGGGTCAAAAAATCTCGGGTCAGGCCCTAGACCCGAGCCGGGCTCAACATTATAAGCCTGGCCCGAGCTTTAAAAAAATATATATTTACATATTTATAATAAATTATATATATAATTTTTTATTATTAAAAAACCGGGCCGGATAAAGTCCGCCCGGCCCGACAGATGCTCGGGTTGGCTTTTCCCCGAGCCCGGGCTAAAATTTTACTTGCCGGGCTCGGGCCGGACTTATCAAAGCCTAGGCCTAGTCTGGCCCATTGCCATCATTGTCATTGGATTGATGCATCATGGAACATGTAAAAACGACTTATTGCATTTAGAGTTTTTGATGAACAACATACTGCACAAAAATATTTATAGAATGATTAAAATAATTTTTTATAAATATGGTTTATTAGGTAAAATTTTAACTGTTTTAACAATGCATCTGCAAAATACTGCATCAATTAGAGATTTAAAAAAATATGTCAACCAAATTTGGGGGGTCGATTTTTTCATGTTCGTTGCATGTTATGTCTTTAATTTATGTGTTCAAAATGATCTGACTTATTTAGAACATCACATTAATCCTATTAATATTGCACTTAATTATATTTGGTCATATTATAATGTTATGAGAGAATGTGCCGAGTTTTATAAATTAAATGATGTTAAATCGATTAAATTTTCATGAGATATTCCAACTCGTTGGGATTCAACTTTCTTTTTTTAACTCAAGTTTTTCAATGCAAAAATGTATTAAGAAGTTTTTTTCCTAACATGTTCAACATATAATACTTTTACCTAGTCAATGGGATATTTGTGAAAAAATTTAAAAATTTTAAAAAATAAATTAATGATGCAACAAATATTTTTAGTGGAGTTTATTATCTTACAACAAATTTATTTGTTGTTGAATGTTTGAATATTGTTGGTACTATAAATGAGCATGTTGAAAGTTCAAATGTTAATGATATTGTTTTATTTGAAACTATTATTGTTATGAAGAGAATATTATTGACTTATTTTAAAAGACATTTCATTATTACATCTTATTGTCATACTTTTTCGAGTTTCCTGCTTAAAGTTTAATGATACAACGAAATAAAAATAGAGGGAAATCACGACTAACAACCAGAAATCAAATAATTATTTATCAATAAATTTCGAGTTTCCTCCTTAAAGTTTAGTAAGTAAATTTTTTTAAATACTTGACTGGTGGAACCGACATCAAAATTTTTATTCTATTTATCAATTATTGGTAAAGAAGTGCTGACAACACATGTTTCCACTGTTGCGGTTGAACAAGCCTTCAGCTTATTAGACAATATTTTGGAAGCGGGACGATCTTCATTACATTCAAGCACTTTAGAAGCAACAACATGTGTGGGTGATTGAACCAAAGCTGATCTGAGGCAACAAGAAGATGTCCCCGATGACTTTGAAGACTTGTTCGACAATGCATCTGCAAGTTCTAGCGGAACGGGAGCTGAAGGATCAACAATAGACACAAATAATGATGATTAGTAAATAATTGTATTGGAAAATTATCTAAGAAATATAATAGAACTACGTGGGTTTTGATTCCTCTCACCCCAAGAGGACACGTAGGCCACTTAAGTTTTTTAAAAATTTTAAATTTAAGCTCTTTTATTTTTTTTTTTAATTTAAGTTTTTAATTTAATGTATTATAAATTCAAATTATTAAATTTCAAATCCCATTTTTATTTTTTAAAAAAATTAAAATTAAAATTTTAAATTAATTAAAAAAAATGAAACCAAATCGGAACCGTCCAGTCCAGTTCTGGTTTGGTTCCGGCTCCCGGTTCCATATTCTTGTGGAACCAGAACCGAAGTGGATAATATATGCTTTAAAACTGAAAAAAAAAAACATAATAAAATATATGGGCTGGTCATTGCCCATGTACATAGGCTGATACGTTTGGTAAGCATGAATAAGGTTGGTCTTGGCTGAAAAAATCAGCTGTAGCCGAAGCTTCTCCCAATGGGTCTCAGTTGGTCGGTGCTTCTGGTTTGTTTTAAAGAATTCTTTTGATTTACTTTAAAGTATTTATTTTAATTATTAAACTCATATTAAAATATTAATCATTAATATATTTTATTTTGAATTAATATGAAAATATTAATAATTAATATAATTTATTTTAAACTAAAAATTTTCATTTTAACACTATTTAATTACCCTCCACACTTTATTTTAACTTATTTAAATCAATAAATTTTTTTTTTTTTTTTGTTATTTAAACTTAATAATTTAAAGGGTTATTTATATTTATGCCAAAATAATAATTGGATTCCGTATGTTTTGAACTAATTTTTCTTTAAAATCTTTGTTGACCCTTATATTTTAAGGTCAATTATCAATTAAAAAAGTAATAAAATATTAGATTTTATTTTATATAAATTAATAGTAAGATATTATTTTATCACAAGTTTAATAATAAAATATAATATTTCAAAATCAATCGTACTTAAATGTTATTTTTGAAAAATTTTATAATAAAATGTAAATAACTCTATTTTAAAATACTTGATTATTTTATTAGAAGAAATAGGAATGGCAATAAGGCAAGTTTGTGGCGGGATTCATAATCCCAAAACCGAACCCAAATTATTAAGAAATTTCCAAACTCCTCACGAACCCAAAATTTTTCAAATAGAGAATTCTTCATCATCTCCAAATGAAAACGGAAAATAAGTGAGGACCAATCGACACTTTATAGTTAATTTTTAACTTTTATTTGAAAAATCTTAGAATAAGAAGATATAATTTTTGTTTGTAATCACTATATTTTTTCTTTTTAAAAAATTGTTAAAGATTGAAAATTAAAGTTGTGAGATCCGCCATATCTATGAGGTCAACAAGAGCTCACCTACTCTGTCAATTAACAAAATAGAACAAACTGAGTTGGTGTGCGAATCTCATATAAGTTGGAGACACAAATTGCACATATGCACCAGACCCAGACGACCAATTGCCATTGCCTTAAAGATTGGCAGGCACTGATCATCACAAATCTCGTGCAAGTGACTAGGTACATTCAGTTTCAATATATTGCTCAAGTTTAACACACACTAACCTAGACAATAGCTAATTGGTACATGAAAGATTAAAAACAATGAGTAACAATATTAATACTTTCTATATCTTAGCTCCAATTCTGTATAAACTCTAATTAAATCAGAGTAAGCTTACGCATATTTGATTCAACACACGCATCGAGATCCTTAACTTCGAATTATCTGAGCACAACTCATCCAACCCGCATTTCTTGAATTCCTGATCCAAGAGATCGCTTGTGCCACTTCAGAAAATCTTTCAATCTGAGATCATAAGTAATGACTGCAATACACACAAGAGTTTCTGCAATACAATGGCAGTTTGATTAGTTTTAGGTTATTTGAAACTTCAGTTAACAACATAACTGTGTCGTGACCAATTAACCCTCCGTCCTGCTGATCGAGACTGTAAGCATTATGTACAACAATTTTACACATAAACTTGTTCTCAGTAATAATCGACACTAGGACAAACCCACCAGGAAATATAGATCTGGGGGTTAAAGAGATCAAATTGTTCAAGAGCTCCATATAAGTCTACTTAAATTACCATAAATTATGCATAAAAGCTGAAAGGAGATACAGAAGAAGCATCTTAATTAATTAACCCACCCATGTTCCAAACGAAATCAGGATGGTAAATGCTATAAGTTACATTTTCTGGCAGATCAAGTACCAATTAAACCCAACAAAAGCCAAGTGCAAGGAAAAACTCAAAAGAATATCATTGAAAATATCTCCTGTCAAGGATCCTTATTAAACAATTACCATATTAATTAACTTCCATTTGTATGTTAGAAAATGGCAAAGAGATAAAGCATATAGATAAATAAGAGATTTATTGTCTCTTTTTCTGAATTAATTTAATTCTTCAATAAATATTTAACAAATCTACAAGATCTAGTCCTAGATACTGTCTTCATCACAGTGTTATTCAAACTGCAACAGAAATATGCATAAGTTCAATAAAACCCTAACCCCAGCTACAGAGACATTAGTGTTATGCCTAAGAACTTGCAGTTGTCTTATATCCTATAAAAGCCAGGCATGTGAAACAGTAAGTCATTCAGTGTCTTTTTATTTACATTAATATTAATATTTTAGTTGAAGTTGCTGTTAAGAAAATTCAAAGGATCTAGTTACCCAAAGAATAAGCCATTGTTTTAGTTCATAGAAACATTTACTCATAGTTAACAGATATAGGTGATATAATTGATGAAGCCATGGATACAAGGAAAAGCAAGTAGTGTTAGGAGAAAAGATAAGAAACAAATAACAAACCAACAACTTGATGCTACTTCAACAGTACTCAAATCTCCCTCATCGGACAGGAAGTAGGAACTAATGATATGACATCTGTAAATAAAAAAATAAGAAGTGCGATAAACCAAATTAATTTTTGCGGATCATCTCAAACTTTCTAATCACAATTAGGAAATTCAACAGCATAAAACTACAAAGAGACGAACTTTCTCTTCCATGTAGATCTTGAAACAGAAATGAAAGCTTTAAACATCACATCCTTTAGTGCTGGGCCATAGGAGACTCCCAAATCATTCAGCATCTTTGTTGTGAGATATCAACGAAAAATTTATTCAAGTCAGATCAGATTCAATGCTCAAATAATGCCTCACTCAACTTGATACTTGTTCTATCCCACATCACATAAGAGGAGTGCTAGTGATTCCCTAAGCGTTGAGTCCCTTCAACTAATAGGATGTCTTTTGGGTGGGTTTGAGCCCCATGCCAATAACAAAACCTTAAGGGACTAGGGTTGCCATTACAAACCCTATCTACACTTTTAACAGAAACCTAATAACCAAATTAACTAAAAGAAATCAAATTGTATTGGTTCAATTGGTAAACCTCAAGTAGTACAAGAGGTTTGAGCTCTGAATCATGCTCATAACAAAGGTGAGAGGATTTGGTTTTATATTAATGAAATATTTAAAAATAGAATTACTAAAAAACTAGAAAGAACCAAATGGTAACAAGAAAAATCTAGGAAGAGACACTCGAGCAACTTTATCCCCTAATGATAGCTTGGTTAGTTGGCCTATTGCAATGAAAACAAGTGATCAAAGGGTTCAAGTCCAAGGGGATTTTTTTAATTCAAGTGGGGCGGTAGGGGTGCATGTTACCTTAAAAAAAAAGAAGAAAACTTCCAAATAACAACCACAATGTGATTAGGAAAATTTCTAGATCACGATCACCATTCCATGTGCGTGTGCCCACGTAAGAAACATCATTAAAGAAATTCCCTACACAAAAAAAATATGACTCAGAAACAAACATTTAGATCAATTTATAAGCAATTTATCGCGGGAAATAGTTGGGCAAATCATTAAACTTTGACTAGCGATCGGAAACTGAGAAAATTGAAAAAGGATAACTCCAAGTACTCCACCCAACATATATTTAAAAGCATTTTAGTCCTGTTTCTTCTCCTTAATTGATGCTACACTTATTCTCTCAAATTTCTTCATTTTCAGCTTCTCTCTCCTAGTCAACACACACATCCATCTAAACATTCTATATCATAATTATCCTAACATTTTAGACATGTTGATACTTTTATGCCTAGTATTATGTTCTATAAAGCATTGCCGGTCATATGGCCAACCTATAAAATATTTCTTTAAGTTTTAAAAGAACATTGTGAACGTACAAGACCATCCCTCCCGATTAATTGAATCATATGAGTAAGATCTCGATAAACCTCTATATTTTTGAATGATGGACCCTAAGTATTTAAAATACCGACTTCTTGAGATTCTTACTTTTGTCACATTACTTCTACAGTCTTTGTTAAACTCACATTATATGTTCAATTTTTAACCTACTTAGACGCAAGCTATTATAATATAAGGTTTTCCTCCACAACTCAAGTTTAGCCTCTATAGATTATGTGGATTAGTTCAGTAGTACCATATTATCAATAAATAGCATACCCAATGACACATTATCTTGAATATTCTTAATAATTACATGTATAACTAAGACAAAAAGATAAAGACTCAATGCAGAACCTTGGTGTATACTTATAGTAAAGTGTCTTTCACTTCTCCTTGAGTCTCTAAAAAGAATCGTTGTGTTTACATACATGTCTTTAATGGCTTGAACATATGCAATATATAGTCCTTTTTTTCAAGTGCCCTCTAAATAATTTCTCTTGGTACTATATTGTATGTTTTCTCTAAATCTATAAATATTATAAGAATGTCTTCTTCATGCTTCGATAATGTTCCATTAAGCCCCTTAGCAAGTGTATTGCTTCCATAGTCAATCTTCGTCACATAAACCCAAATTGGTTCTCATATATACTTGTTTCCCGTCTTAAAATGCGCTCAATTTTGTCACAATTTCATTATGACTTTTAGCTTTATAAAAATGAAATCCATAAGGTTATTCCCACAATTTCAATCATCTTAATAATAGCAAATATTTCTCGTGCTTTCTAGCCTACCCATTTAGTCTTTTGAAGCGAAAGTATATTAATTTTTATTTATTGTGTCAACTATTTCCACAATCCTTCAATTTACCAATCAAAGTCCCAATATTCCAACTACTAAAGCGCAACCTACTCCTTGGACTGGCTTCTTTACCTGCACCCATCCATCCAAATATGAGAACCTTTACCCATTTAACACCACATACAAGCGCCAATATGGAGTCCATTACTCATTTTTCTCTACACTCAAGCCATGTAACGGTCATTGCTCCTTTAACACTGTAATCAGACAATACAACATCCTCTTTATAGGGAATGACCTAGCATTAGGATAATTTTTTTAGGATCCATGTTATAAAATTTGACAAATTTTAAATTGATTATTGAAACCTAACACATCCCTTCTCATTTATCGGGACTTGAATCAGTTATGGAAAGATATTCTAACTTAATCATATAGGCAGAGTTGGGACATCTCAGCATAGGCAGACATACATGTTAAACTTCCAAGTTGGTTAATGTCAACGCTTATATCTTCCTAGAATAGTAAAAACTGAACCCCAAGTTATTACTTCCAAACAACAACTTCATCCCTAAAGGAATTATGTTTAATTTGAGTTGGGGGAAGCAATTCGGGTACACATTAAAATATTTCCAAATAGAAACAACAATGAGAAGATTGAGAAAATTTCTAGATCATGATCACCATTCTAAATGTGTGTGTACATGAAAAAAAATATCATTAAAAAATTTCCCTAAAAAAGAAATAGAAATTCCATTTTATCTAGATACATATATAGCAAGATAAATATGTCCATAACAAACGTTTAGATCAATTTATACGAAATATACCACGTGAAATAATTGGGCAAACCATTAAACTTTATATAATAGAGAAAAACCATTGCATTGATAAAATTGAAACATGATAACTCTAGGTACTCCACCAACATGTATACAACCTTTTTTCTTTTTCAATTTCTCCTTTAAAATGGACATATCATATAAAAAAGATCAATGCAATAGAGATCTATAGAAAAACATATCCATTCACTAAATCGTGCCAATAGGCGCAAATCCGAATCTTTTGTACACAAGTAATAATACTCAATGATTTTTGTAGATCATAGAGGACCGAATACATTCTATAAGAAGTGTATCAAAATAGAGAAAAACAAAACAAACAAAAATGAAAATAAAAGTCTACACACTATCTATACTAACATATTCAATTATACAGAGAAAAGTGCAAATAATTCACCTCCCATATAATGTGATGGAATACTCGAGAACGGTAAGGCGATAGTTCATTGTTGTTATCTCTACAATAAACTGTTGTAAATCCTCAATGCATCAACCCAAAGAATTAACCAAAACTTACAACAAGTAAAAGCTCAAACATATAGCAACAGAAAGTCTATTTCCAAGACTTCAAGGGGCGTGGCTTGGTGGTGTAGGGTTCAGGATTTCACCTTGAGGTCTTGGGTTCGAATTCAGGGAGTGCGTTTCTGGTAAGAGCCTGGGACAGCCGGTGGGTTTTACTTACTCCGTTTAAGCCCGGAAGGGATGGTTTGGCGGTGAAATTTCCAATGATTTCAAAAAAAAAGTCTATTTCCAATATATTGAATTCAATCAACCTTTTATATGCAAACAATACTTCGTACGAACATTCATTAGTCTGTACAAGTTAACAGAAAAATATTACCACTATTAAATTATATGATTTGTGTAACTAAATTTAGCTGAGCAGTAGAATAAAATCTGATGGCTAAACTGCTAGTGCATATATCAACAATATATAATTCACTAAACAAAATATGTAAAAAAAAAATCCATTATCATATGAATTGAGGAAAGAAAACAAAGAACACTTAGCAAAAGTAGCAACACAATTGTAACTAGATAAAATAAGCAGCAACTACGATATAAGAGATTAGAATTGGATAAAGATTCAGAGCTAAGTTTGTGCTAAGTACTGAATAACTACGTGGGTTCCACTTATCTCTTCTCTTGACTATTGATTTAGTACATACCTAACTCAACACTAGATCCTAATTCATCGGAATTAATGAATTTCCATTAAAAAAGAGAGAGAGAGAGAGAGAAGCAAATACCGGTGTTGCAAACTCGAAAACACTAGCTAGCTCCTTAGAAGAAACCAAAACCTATTTGATACCATTTTTTTCAGAAGAAAGGTTTCTTCATCATAAAGAAATAGATGGTTCCTCAAAAGACTACACAACTTGGCAACAAAACATAAGAACAAAGAAGAAGAATAGATGCACAAGCTATACATCATAGAAATTAATCCGTGTTAAATGAACACAAGTCTACTGAAATTAAAGATTCTTTAGTAAGGTAAATGATCCAATTCATGTTAAATCAAAACCAAAAACAAAATTCATGTCAGACTTTGAGTGCATTAATTAGGGTTTAGGCCCATTAAAAAATGGTGAGGAGCAAGCAACCATACGCTTGTTAGATTCAAGTGAAAACGAACTCCAATCAGTACCAATTCAAGATTTTAAGTGCATTAATTAGGGTTTTAGGCACATTAAAAAATGGTGAGGTGCAGGCAACCATATGCTTGTTAGATGCAGGTGAAAACGAAATCCAATCAGAACCAATCCCTGAACAGTGTGCATAATCGCATGCGCAAGAATAAAAACATAAATTTAGAACTTGCTTAAGATGTCAAATTAATGGCTGCAAGTGCAAGAAGCTACCTGAAAAAGAGAGGTTTTAGTGAGGACCATACTACTACTTAATGGTCCCAACCAACCACTGTTACTTTGCCGCTAAATCCACACAGTATTAACTAATCGCACACAACTTGTCACGCTTTCAAGCTTATTAATACGCTTCAAATAAATTATTCAAAACTCGAACAAGACCCCTATGACTTATCAACTGAGTTGCTGCTATGGGCATGGAGGAACAAAAACTGGCCGGGAAAATGGCCGGAAAGAGGTAGGGTCAGATTCCGGCACTGGAAGCTGACAGAAAGAGCAGTGAGCACACAGAAGCAAAAGCATTCAATTATACAAGTGTCTCTGAGTGCTCACTCTCTTCTGTCAATTTCTATGTTCCAAGAATGAGGAGGGAAGAAAAAAGAAAATAAATGTAATAGGTATTTCGTAAAGATATATTACTCTTTCCATATATAGGAAAAAACGTACCTTATAAAAATTTACCAAAAAGAAAAAAAAAAACTGCTTGATAAAAAATATAAGTCAGATCTGGAAACATCAGTCACTCCTGTCACGCCAACCCATTAAAGGAAAGATCTAGCTAAACCCTTTTCAGTGTGATTCTAAAGAGAGGATTTTGATTTCAGGTTTTGAAGAACAATATCCACACAAAATAAAAAATAAAAAATAAAAATAGATTGCCCTCTGGACCCTTCTCTATGTGTGTGGTCATGATCGAGTATTATTGTCCATATTTATCGAAGGCTACGTACAGGTGTCGGTGATACGTACCAAACCCATGTGTCTTGTCGTTACTGAACATACGTAGCACTGTCCGACGGCGACTGCAGCAACCACTAATAAAAGCAAAACCAAAAGAGCTATTCATTTCACTTCCATTGCATGTATGTTTAAGCTAGCCTTGGTCTTGGTTGCTGTTTTGGTTTTGGCTTTTTGCAACTTATTATTATTAGGGCGTAGGGGTGAGGGTGTTTTCGGAATAATGAAAAAGAAATGAACAGGTTGTTGTTGAAAATTTTGTGTAGGGTGATCATTGGTTCGCTAAGATTTCTCGAGGGTATACGTGTTACTTGCGCATGCCGGTCACTTTTTTGATTAATTTCTGGCCGTTGATTTGACTGCTTTAGAAATTAAACCCTTCACTATTTGCCGTCGGATTGTAATAATGAGCCTCTGTCTGTTGATGGTCTTCTTGGAAGTTGGATCATGAGATGAGACTGCATCATGCAAGGAGACAAAAAAGAATTAATATTCATTTTTTAATTGAGTTTATATTATTAAATAAATTCTTATATTTTGATTGGTGGTTACGTGTTTCAGGCTAAGACTATCTCTAATGCGACATTATGTTGGTGTGAACACACTAATTTAATGTCAAAATCCTCTTTAATCTAACATTAAATTACAATTCCCTAAATTTGTTTTTGATATAATAAATAGTGTTACATCAAATTTTAAAAATACTAATTATATCCTTATAATATTGATTAAAACCATATTTATTCCCTTTGGGTCTTTTTATCAATTTAATGTATTTATATAATTTGATAATTAATTAAATTATATTGTTATAAAAAATTATACGTTTCAATAGTTCTCGTTAAGATCTTTAAAATAACTCTAATATTATATGTATATATAATTTATTTAATTTACTTACTAAATATGAATTTAAAAATATAATTAATTAAAATAAATTGTAATAATTTTATGCAAAAGTTCAATAACATAAAAAGTATTATTTAATAATTACTAAAATTAAAAAACATGATTAAAACAAACATAATAAAAGAAATTACAATATTTATTAGAAATAAAACATTTGAAAACATTAATGACAAATAAACATTTTAATCTTTTGGAAGATTATCACTACTCTCCCCAAAATCTCCACTTCAACTGCCAAAAAATTGGCCAAAGTTTTGGGATGATCCATTTCCTCGTTGAAATTGTTATCATGTTTCTTTTCCATAAATTCTTATTTGTTCATTTAGAAGAACATCTCGTAATATTTGGATCCTTTATGGAATCGATATCTCTCTCTAAAATCTTATTATCTTCGACTTGGTTTGGTTTTATGATATCTTTGTTGATGATGTTTTCAGGCACTATTTTATTTAAGCAGCACGATAGAGATAAAAAATGTAATTCACTTCTCAGTCAATATTATTAATGCCAACCCGACCACTAAAGAGTCAACAGTAAGGGGCCGGGAACTTTACGGTTAGTGACCGAGCACTTGAGTTCAAGATGACCGGGCAATTATCAGGTCGACAGCAGCATTCTCAGTACAAAAGACTATTATGACCGACCACATGAAGACCGACCTCATGAAAACCGAGCATAGGGCAAGACATGTTCGGGAAGATAAGACATTCTATCCACACAAGATAAGATAATAAGTTATCCTACTTTCATGGGGTAAATTAGTAAGTCAATGTCCTAGTATGATAAAGGAAGTAAATGTAGCTTTTGACTAGGAATCCTTATGGGAAATGGAAATTGTTTCAACTAGGAAACCATTGTAAAAGAAGGAATCTGATTTCTGCACTATTATAAATAGGAGGGTAGAGTATGCTTAAGGAGGGGAATGAGAAGAGAACCAAGATCATCAGAATCATTACCATCAGACTTGTAAAAAATAAGAAGCAGAACTGAGAAGCGTGTTTGAGTAATAAAAGTATCATCTTTTTTGTGCCCGTGGACGTAGGTCGGACCAAGATCCGCCGAACCACGTTAAATCTCTTTGTCGATTGGCGTATTTATCTGTCTTTTGCTAAGTTTGCTTTTGGTCCCCCATAACCAAACAAATTCACTATTGATGGAGGATTGTCTCAGGAGTAATATTCCCATATTGCCCTGAGACCAAAATCAGCCGTCAACAGTTGGCGCCGTCTGTGGGGAATCAACAAAAAGCAGTTCGTGTAGTAAGACGATGGCAGAAGACGGAAATCACCAATCGTCGGGGAATCCGGCTACAGATTGGATGGAGAAGATGGAAGAAAGTATGAAATCCATGGTGGATCGGCTGGAGAGAATGGAGGGAACGAACAACGAGAGACCAGACGTCGGAACCAGTCGAAGAATAAGTGAAAGAGCAGAAGGGAAAAGGGTGATAGACACAAGTGAAGACGATAGACCCAGGAGGAGGGGCCCCTACGGGATAAAATCTGTAGTTGTAGAAAAAGATTCATGAACATGGGACACATGGGAAGAAGAAGAAGGAAGACCATCACTGGATCCCTCCTATGACAGTCTCCGCGACTCCAGAAGAGAGGACATGGAGCATAGCGAAAGTGTGCGGGAAATTCCAAGGGATGAGAAACGCCGCACCCGGGGCAATAGACGCACAGAGGGGCACATGATACGACATGGCGGCACAAGCAGTGAAATAAAGTCTTGGTTGAAAAATGAGATGACCAAGTGGGGGGTAGGCCTCAAGAATGATATAGGGAATGCCCGGGATAGCGAGGAGGAATCTCCCCTCACAGAAGAAATAAAATCAGCAAAATTCCCCGAAAAGGTTAAACATGCCGACCATGACGCCCCACAAAGGCCATACCATCCAAAATCCCATATTGATAGCTTTGTACTATTGATGGAGGTCCAAAGAGTGACATGGGACGCATTATGCAAGGTATTCCCCCTACCTTGGGTGGATCCGCCATTCTATGGTATAGAAGTCTAGCCCCAGGGAGCATCGGTAGCTTTGCACAACTCAGAAAGTCGTTCGTACGGCACTTCAAAGGGGCCTGCGTCCCTAAAAAGACAATCGGTTCGGGGCTGGAGTTCGTTCCGCCGAGGTCCCTTCAACAATCGGCTCGGGGCTGGAGTTCGTTCCGCCGAGGCCCCTTCATCGACCTTTCATGATGAAGACAATGGCCGCAATGTATTGCTATCACTTGAAACTGAAATTCCCCACCCGGGAAGGGATCGGGATCGTATGCGGAAGTCAGAAGGCAGCTCGCAGCTGCTTTGCAACTCTCTCACGAGAAACCCTCTGCATTGAGGAGGGTACCAAAAAACGGCAAAGGAATGAAGACGGAGGAAAAACCAGTGGAGATCCTAGTCCTCGGCCAAACAGAATTGCCCGGTTAGCGGCGGCTGAGGAATTAGAAGGGATAGAACTCTTCAGACCGGGAAAAAACATAAAGATAGGGGGAGGCTTGGACAAGACCCTGAGACAAAACCTACTAGAATGTCTGAAAGAGTATCTGGACATCTTCGCACGGGGGACATACTCGACGCCCACTACAAAAAACAGTTGGCACCAAGGCCACTTCATTATTCGGCTCGGGGCTGGAGTTCGTTCCTCCGAGGCCCCTTCAACAATCGGCTCGGGGCTGGAGTTCGTTCCGCCGAGGCCCTTTCAACAATCGGCTCGGGGCTGGAGTTCGTTCCGCCGAGGCCCCTTCAACAATCGGCTCGGGGATGGAGTTCATTCCGTCGAGGCCTCTTCATCGGCTCGGGGCTGGATCTCGTTCCGTCGAGGCTGCTATACTATTCGACTCAGGGTTCGGGTTACGTCCCACCGAGTCGTGCTTATTGGCCTGGGGACGGAACATTCCCCCAGAACCAAGTGTCTCTGTTAGCTCGGGGTCCTCGGAATATTCAGGGACATACTCGATGCATAGGATCCGTGAGAAGCATAGCACGGGGATGGATGATACCCCCGTGGCGATTGCTTACTCCAGTGTTACCGAACATAAGGAGGAATGTGCCCTTAATATTTCGAACACTCTATGATCCTCACTTACCTGATGTAATGGATCCGTGTGAAAGCATAGCACGGGAAGTGATGATGCCCCCGTGACGATTGCTAGCTCCAGTGATATCGGACCTAAGGAGGGATTACCCTTAGTGTCCCGAACACTCTTTGATCCATTCATCATTTGGATCCAAGAGAGGCGCAGTACGGGGAGACGTTGTGCCCCTGTGGCGTGTGCCTACTCCAGCGCGGTAAGGAGGAGCCCCCACACAAATACACAGGCTCCACAGTGACTTGACGTATAGAGGATGTGCCCTTACCATTTTAAACGCTCTACTGATCCAAATCCTGGTTCGTCGGGACACTGACTTGAAAGATTCAGAATTATGTTTTGGAGACCTCGGACAGGACGCTGTTTTGAGGTATCCGTGTTGTTGTTTATACTTGCGAAACGTTTTGTTTTAGGATACGCGATAAGTCGCCCCCGCCTGTTAATTTTATTTTCCAGAGATTTGTTTTTGTTTTTCACTGGTCTGGTAAGGGGACGCCCGTGCCAGATTCGGTAGGGTTTCAAAAGGTTGATTCACTTCCATTCTGAATAAGTCCCACTTGATTAATCGGCTCGGGGCTGGATTCTTTCCGCCGAGGCCACTTGATTAATCGGCTCGGGGCTGGATTCATTCCGCCGAGGCCGCTTGGTTAATCGACTCAAGGCTGGATTCGTTCCGCCAATGTAAGATGCTTTCTTTCCGGCTCGGGTCTGCTCTTGTACCGCCGAGATCGATGTTTGTTTCAGCTCGGGGTTGGGGTACGTCCCATCGAGTCAGCCCTTCGGACTGGGGACGTAATATTCCCCCAGGTCCAAGTGCCTTTCTCAGCTCGGGGTTGGGGTACAGCCCACCGAGTCAGCCCTTCGGACTGGGGACGTAACATTCCCCCAGGTCCAAGTGTCTTTCTCAGCTCGGGGTCGGGGTACGTCGCACCGAATCAGCCCTTCGGACTGGGGACGTAATATTCCCACAGGTCCAAAGTGCCTCTCTTCATTCGGGGTCGGGTTACGTCCCACCGAATCAGCCCTTCGGACTGGGGACGTAACATTCCCACAGGTCCAAGTACCTCTCTTCATTCGGGGTTGGGTTACGTCCCACCGAGTCTACCTCTTTGGACTGGGGACGTAACATTCCCTCAGGTCCAAGTGTCTTTCTCAGCTCAGGGTCGGGGTACGTCCCACCGAATCAGCCCTTCGGACTGGGGACGTAACATTCCCCCAGGTCCAAAGTGCCTCTCTTCATTCGGGGTCGGGTTACGTCCCACCGAATCAGCCCTTCGGACTGGGTACGTAACATTCCCCCAGGTCCAAGTACCTCTCTTCATTCGGGGTCGGGTTACGTCCCACCGAGTCTACCTCTTTGGACTAGGGATGTAACATTCCCCCAGGTCCAAGTGCCTTTCTCAGCTCGGGGTCAGGGTACGTCCCACCGAGTCAGCCATTCGGACTGGGGACGTAACATTCCCCCAAGTCCAAAGTGCCTCTCTTCATTCGGGGTCGGGTTGCGTCCACCGAGTCAGTCCTTCGGACTGGGGACGTAACATTCCCCCAGGTCCGAGCATCTCTCACAGCTCGAGACAAGATCACATGCCACCGAGCACATCATCGTTAGCTCAGAGGCAAAATTTTCTCCTCACAATCGAGATTGGATCAGTCAAGGGTCAGGACCTCTAAATATCTGGTACAGATATTACAGAGGAGGAGTCATTTTTAGTTTGGACAACAAGAGGAACTTCATCTCCTGATGGAACGACCCAAGTAAGAAATTTGCTTTGAGGTGGAGAATCGTTCTGAATAGGGTCATCATCTCCAATAACCGAGGATATGAAGACAGAAACAGAAGACTTAGTTGATGGCGAAGGCAATTTCTCTGTGATTTCTGGAGCGACCACCAGCAAGGCGATCAGCACACCATCTTTATATAGTTCCTGGCACCAACTTGCATACTCGTTGGAACCGAGAACTAGAGGACAGATGTTGATGGTGTTTTCAGGCACTATGTTATTTAAGCAGAACGACAGAGGTAAAAAATGTAATTCACTTCTCAGTCAATATTATTAATGCCGACCCGACCACTAAAGAGTCAACAGTAAGGGGCCGAGAACTTTACGGTTAGTGACCGAGCACTTGAGTTCAAGATGACCGGGCAATTATCAGGTCGACAGCAGCATTCTCAGTACAAAAGACTATTATGACCGACCACATGAAGACCGACCTCATGAAAACCGAGCATAGGGCAAGACATGTTCGGGAAGATAAGACATTCTATCCACACAAGATAAGATAATAAGTTATCCTACTTTCATGGGGTAAACTAGTAAGTCAATGTCCTAGTATGATAAAGGAAGTAAAGGTAGCTTTTGACTAGGAATCCTTATGGGAAAGGGAAATTGTTTCAACTAGGAAACCATTGTAAAAGAAGGAATCTGATTTCTGCACTATTATAAATAGGAGGGTAGAGTATGCTTAAGGAGGGGAATGAGAAGAGAACCAAGATCATCAGAATCATTACCATCAGACTTGTAAAAAACAAGAAGCAGAGCTGAGAAGCGTGTTTGAGTAATAAAAGTATCAGTCTTTTTTGTGCCCGTGGACGTTGGTCGGACCAAAATCCGCCGAACCACGTTAAATCTCTTTGTCGATTGGCGTATTTATCTGTCTTTTGCTAAGTTTGCTTTTGGTCCCCCATAACCAACAAATTCACTATTGAGGGAGGATTGTCTCAGGAGTAATATTCTCATATTGCCATGAGACCAAAATCAGCCGTCAACAATCTTATTCAGAAGCTCGACTTGGTTTCGAATTTTCAATTTATCGAATGCAACATCTTAATTTTCCAATTGTTGATGTGATTACTTGCATTCGAAATTGTAGAGATCTTTTCGGTAGTACTTGAGTGATATGGTCTGGTAAAGCTTTATGATATTCAGTCTCAATACGAGACCAAAATTAAAGCCATGATAGTTGGTAGAGTCGAATTGTCTAGTTTGTAAAAATGACTACTGTATTTCAAATGTTGGCATATAGTGTATCAGCAGTTTCCATTAATGAATACGTTAAAGTTGGAGAGTCTACATCAATTGAAAGTATGAAGAGATTTTGTCGAGTTGTTGTGGAGGTCTTTAGCGAGCGTTACCTAAGATCACCTAATGCTAATGAAATTGTAAGACTTCTCCAAATAGATGAGAAGTGTGGGTTTCCAAGTATGCTAAGGAGTTTAGACTGTATGCATTAGATTTGGAAAAATTGTCCAACAGCTTGATCATGACAATATAGTGGACGCAATGGAAAGCCAACTATTATTCTTGAGGCGGTAGTTAATTATGACCTTTGGATATGGCATGCATATTTTGATTTGCCAAGTTCAAACAATGACATTAATGTGTTGGAAGCATCTAACTTATTCGCAAACTTCGCTAAAGGTATAACTCATCCACCTCATTATGTCATTCAATGAAAAAGTACAATACAAGTTATTATTTAAAGAAGGGTCATGCTAACGAGTGCCCTAAGGGCATTCGTTAAGGATCTATTTTTGGAAACTTTTCACATCATTTTTTATGGGAAATGTAAAAAGTTATCAAAACATTAATTATTTTTTCCGTTTTTCCATAAAAACTTTCCTAAAATGGATCCTTAACGAATGCCCTAAGGGCACTCGTTAGCATTTCCCTTTAAAGAATGATATATACCCTTAATGGTCTACTCTTGTAAAAACTATTCACAATCCACGGGGTTCGAAAAAACATTTATTTGCGATGAAGTAAGAAGGACATAGGAATGATGTAAAATGTGCATTTGGAGTTCTCCAATCACAGTTGTAATAGTCAAAGGACCAACACGATTTTGGAATAAGCATGTATTGCATGACATAATGACTACGTGCGTCATAATGCAGACATTGAAAATTGGAGGGAAGCACTGGTCCTAGACATTGAGATGGTAGCAGATGAAATGCTCGGTTTCAAGAATTTCTTGCTTGATATAGGAAAATGAAAGACAAAAAGGCCTATCTTGCACTTCGTGATGCATTAATTGAATATTTATGAGAGTAATATAGTAATTCACAAAGTTAGATGTTCACCATTTTATTCATGTTAAAAAATATTGGTGATTATCTTATTTTTTATAATTCACTTTTATTTTAATAAAGTATTATTGTTAAAAAAAAGTTCCGAGGTTTTATATTTAACCATACAATATTAATTGATTAATTAAGGAAATATTATTTGAGTAAATATATATATATATATATATATATATATATATATATTTGCATATTATAACTAAACAAAAATATATATACCAAATAATTGAATTAATATTGTATTTATATAATAAAATTAATGTTTATTGTATAGAATATTCTTTAAAGATGCTGTTTACACCAGGTGTAGAATGCATTGGAGTAGAAAAAATTAAATCACAATTTTTACCCTCCACTTCTTCCCGAAATCAAACTCGGATTATAAGAAATCAAAAGAATAAGATATAATCACAAAGAGATGGAATTCTATAAGAGCTAAGAAGGTGCTTAAAGGCAATCAGTGTATGAAATTGATAAATTATAGGAAAACGAGCATAAATCCTTGATGTTTAATAAAATTACTCGAAATCCTCTTAATATTTAAAACTCTTAAATGTTAATTTTATTTATCATTTTACTATTTTACCTCTTATAGAAAATTTAAATGCTTAGAATCATTAAAGATTATTAATAGAGAAAATCTAAAATATTTTTAAAAGGTGTAAAATATTTAATTTTATATTATTTTACTTAATTCATATTTCTTAAGTTTTTTTTTAGAAATATTTCCTAAGTATTTAAGTTTTTCATAAAGGATCAAATAATAAAATAATAAATAAAATTAACATTGAATATTACTGTTATAACATAACTATTAGAGAAAGGATTTTATTTAATTTTTAAATATTAAAAGAGTTTTGATTAATTTTATGATTATGTGCATTTCCCAATAAATTAAGATAGCAACAGACTGAAAAGGTTTAAATTTATGGGAAGCAGAAACCATGGATGCCCTCAGAGTCTTTAATGTCCCATCTACTGAACTGAAAACATTGTTCCAACTTATAACTTTTGCTCATTCTAATATTTTGTACTTCTTTCACTTTAAAAATTATTTAGTCCCAACATTATTTGAAGTCCAAAAATATTTTATCTCTTGTTGTTTCTCTTATAGACAAGAAATATTTTATCTCTCTGTCAATTATTAAATATTGACCATTTGCAAGTTGGGGATTCGAATCCCACGTGACAAGTGTCAGTTCTATGCAATTTGCATGCAATATTAATTATGGTGGGGAACATTTGAAGCAAAAAAAAAAAAAAAAAAAACAATTTATTTTTTACGGTTAAATAAAAACTGCTTCAAGTCATTTTCCAAGTATCCCACCCAATATTATTATGGGTCATGCTAACTAGTGCCCTAAGGGCATTCATTAATGATCAATTTTTGGTAAGTTTTCATATCACTTTTATGGTAAA